>CM028675.1:34665204-34780204 GCA_016760335.1 Gastrodia elata | reverse complement strand
AACGGAGCTCTCACCCTCCCCGGCGCCCCCTTCCAGGGGACTTGGGCCCAGTCCATCGCTGAGGACGCTTCTCCAGACTACAATTCGGGTTGCAGCACGACAGCCCCATTCCCATGCTGGGCCGCTCCCGGTTCGCTTCTTACGCCGTGCGGGCCCATCCTACGCCGCTAGTCTGCGCAGGCTCGATTCTTTCTGCCTTGGTTAGTGATGATTTGCACGACGGGTGCGACTACTGGGGTTCCACGACCCACTAGGGCCCGTCCACCTCCTTCTGATGGTGCCCCCCCCCGCCCCGTTGGTTGAAATCCAACATTGATGCCGCATAAAGTTATGGTGAGCCAACTGCATTGGGAGCTGCGATAGTCCGAGATTCGGCAGGAGAGTTTCTGGCAGCTGTGGATGCGAGCTTACAGGCAGGATCACCGATACAGGCTAAGATACATGCGATCACTCTGCTTCGACAGGCCCTACCAACTATGGAGCATGATACAGATGGTGTCATCATTGAGAGCAACTGTTTGGGAGCGCTCCGACGGCTCAGGAGACTCTGGGAGAGGACCCTCCATTCACGAGGCGGAGAGAGACATGCTGACCACCTAGCCTTTTTGCTCGATATACCTCGTGTTATTTTTGCCCACCGGTCGCGTGGTGCGAATCGGGCGGCGGATTTTTGTGCTATGTATGCCCGTCAGGGCAATTTTTCTTTTGTTAGGGAAGATGTGCTCCCGGGAGATTACTTGATCTCCTTGTTTGGGACACCGTGGAGTTTGATCCCGGATGAATTTTTGTACTGTGATTAACTATTGATACATATATATATATATATATATATATATATATGGGCTACGGCTGTCTTTCATGGAACTCAAAAACTTTGCATGAGAGGGAAAAGAGAAGCCAAAGAGAAGGAAAAGAAGGAGGAGCCTCCTCCTCCCCTTGGAGGAGGCTTGACGTCCGATGAGAAGGAGGCTCTTGGCTTGCTTCCTCCAGGTATTGTGGCAGCCAGGGCTGCGGCAAGGGCCATAGCTGCTGCTCGACAAGCATCTATAGCTAAGGGGAAGGAGGTTCTTTTTGCGGAGAATGAATATGGAGGTTTTTTGGTGGAGACAAGGGCGGCTTCTTCCCCTCCCCGTCCGGCGGGCGTGGCTTCTGCCATGGACGAACCTGGCTTGCCTAAGGAAGGATCATCTCCATTGCCGGATGTGGTACAGGTGAAGGACGTTGTTGTCTCGGCCTCCTTGGCTGAGAACTAGCTCGTGCGAGGGATGGCCCCTCCACTGCAGGACGACGGAAGGTCGACCTCTCCTAGGGACGACCAGCTTGGAAAGGGCAGACGCTCGGCCTCCTTTGAAACCGAGACAGGTTTGGTGAAGGCTGCTTCGAGCCCCTCTACATCCCGATCCCCATCTCCTCAACTCGTGCTTGGGCTGCAGGCCCCGCGACCGTCTCCCCCACTCTCGGAAATCCCTCGAGAAGCAGGAGGCTTGTTGCGTTTCATGGCAGCCAGCTCATCCGCCGTCAACAGCTCAGCTGCAGTTTCTGATGAGCCATTACGTGGCTCTTCAAGCGCAGGACTGCATACGTCTCCTTCTTCAGCAGCCATGGAGGAGGTTGACAGCTTGGAGTGCGAGGATAGCGTTGCTCCACGAAGTTCCGTGCTGCTTGGTAGAAGAAGCTTACTGTCCCCTCAGAATAATAACAGGTCTGCTGCTTCTCTGCAGCCACAAACTGCCTCGCTCTTGCCGGATCAACAAACGAATGTTTGGGCCAAGCCGAAGCTCATAACGTGTGATGTCACAGAAGATTTTTCAGTTTGTGTTAATGCTAACGGTGCAATCATTCTGGATGAAGATGAGGTTCGTCATCGTCGTTCAAAGTTAGAAGGTGCCCTCATTCTTAGATTATTTGGCCGTCCCATTCCGTTCAACATAGTCGAACACGAGCTGAAGACCCGTTGGGGGAAGTTTGGTAATTTTATCGTTCAAGCTATTGAGAGTGATTGATTCATTATCAATTTTAATGATGAGGAACCTATCAATCAGATATTAGCAGGGGGGCCGTGATATATTGGTGGTCAAGTGCTTGGGCTTGCCAAATGGGTGCCGAACTTTTCGCCGGCTATGGACATCGGGTGGTCCACACCGGTTTGGATCCGTCTTCCCAGCCTCCCACTCGATATGTGGGGAAGTAAAAATTTGACGCGTATTGCGTCAAAAATTGGCACCCCTATTGGAATAGACGCAATGACTGCCAACAATGAGAGGTGTGCTTACGCTCGGGTTTGTGTTGAAGTCAATCTTAGGAATCCGTTAGTTTCATCTATTCAGATTCAATCTCTAGAGGGGACAATCACACAAGCTGTTAAATATGAAGGCTTCACGTTAATCTGCAATCAGTGCGGTATGGTAGGACATAGAGATTGTTCTCAAGATGTTCACCCTGCTAGACCGTCGGCTGCTACTGCCACATCGCACTCTAACCCGAGTGAGAATGACTGAATTTTGGTGCAACGATTTCGACACCCAAAGCGAACCCAGCGCTCTCGATCTCGACCCGCAGGTCCAAGGGACCCTCGATCCCGGTCAAGGCCAGCTAGATCACGTGGTGTTCGACCTGGAGCTGCCACGTCTCTGCTTCAAACGATTTCTCCTTCAGCTGTAATAAATGAGCCCATTTCTGTGGTCCCCTCACGACCACAAATGGACTCTTTGACAAGACTGGAACAGCCCCGTGCAGAATATAGCCTTCCGCTGTCAGAACCTTGCCCGGTGGTCCATACCACGCTTGCCAATTCCTCTTTGCAAGCTGTTTCGTCTGCACATCCTGACGGCGCGTCGAACGATCGGCTGAGCTGTCTTCCTGGTACTGGTTCGCGCATGCAAGATGACCAGATTTCCCGCCCGCCTAACGGTAAAGCCAGCCACGTGGTGTCTGCTGCCTTCGACAGCACGCCTTCCCGCTCTTTTGGTACTTGCACCTTTGTGCTGAATCCAGACCTCCTCAATCCATCCACCACCCCAGCTGCACCCGCAAGCTCACCTTCCTCTCTGCGCACGCCAGCTCTACACGAGGCCTGCTCCAATGTCCTTCCACATGTGGTGATCCCTACTCCCACGTTTTCTCCTGCCAACCCCTGCGCCTTCCCATCTGTCCCCCAACAGCCAGCTGGCGCCGACGCTGGTGCCCCTTCCCTTTTGCCTGGACACGTCAGGCCACTACCCAGCCCACCTGCCTTGGTTAACCCAACCTACACTTCTGCGTCCACCAATGGGCTCGCCTGCAGCCTTGACCCCAGCTCTTCTCACCAAGCTACCAATCCACCTTTCCAGAATCTCCGCTCAAGGAGTAGGGACGTTCAGCAATTTTTCCAATGAATAAACCTATTGCGTTGCTTCGGCGTGGTTCGTGGGGGCTGGAGGCATATCTTCCGATTGTACCTTTCATTGGGGATCACTTCCCGCGCTGCTTGGCTTTGCGCGTGACTCGTACGGAACAGCCCGATCTCTGCAACATGGCTCATGGGTGGGATTGCCTATGGGGGAGTATTCTCTCAACCTGAGTTTTTGGATCCATCTCTGGAAGCCTGCACAAGAATGTTACCTTTCGGCTTGAGTAGTGTTGGTCAGCTCAACGGGCGCAGCCTCTGGGGTTCCCTGGCCCTTTTGGGCCCCTCCACCTCCTTTAGTAGGTGCCCCTTCCCTGCTCCGCTGGCCATATACCCACACTACCCTCTACCTCTGTGTGATGAGCTCCTTGAGATCGCAGCAACTTGTGGTTCCACTGAAGGCTTTTTCCTTGCAAGCTGTTGGACAAGGTCTGTCAGCCCCTTTTTGTCCGCCAGACTCCATGTCCCAGATGTTGGAGCTTCCCGTGACTGCCTGTCTATACTTTCTATTATTATGAACTGTGTGCTCTCTATTATTATGAATTGTGCGCTCCCTAGGAGATTTATTGACCACCTTTTTTATTACATCATAGAATTTGATTCTGATTGATTTTCTTCATGTAAAATGTAAGTTTATATAAATATATATTATGCATGGGCTTCGGCCAATTTTCATGGAACTCAAAGACTTTACTCATAAGAAAAAGAGGAAAACCTAAGGAGAAGGAAGGAGAAGGAAGGAAAGGAGAAGGAAGGAGAGCCTCCTCCTTCTCCAACGGATGGCTCGTTGGTTGGCCTTGCTGGTCGGGCTGAATCGGAGTCCTCATCTGCATCCTTTGCGCCATCGGCAGCACATGGAGAGCCTTCTTCCTGCACTTCATCTCCTTTGGAGCAGGAAGGTAAAACGAGTGCAGCTTTTGAGGAGGACAGCACTCTTGAAGGGTTGATCCTAGGTCTCCCTGCGCCTAGATCGTCTTCCATCCTCTCGGAAATCCCGCATGAGGAAGGTAGCTTGTTACGTTTCATGACAGCAAAAGCGGCAGCCGCATCTTCTTCTGCAGCAGTTTTTTCAGGAAAAGGAAGGGATTTTTTTCATTCACAAGGTACGCATGATCCCCCTTCATCTTCTAATATCGTGGAGAAGGGGCTGGACGCCAGTTCGGAGCATGGAGAAGCCAAGTCACAGCCTGATGTTGACCCGAACGAGACCGACAGAGTCCGGAACGAGGCCCTCCTTGGAGTTCACTGTAATGCTGAAACGATGTCACCACCTCAGGAAACTCACATGAATGTGTGGGAAAAACCAAAACTAGTTCCTTGCGACAACGTCGGTGAGCTGAAGGATTTCTTAGGGGCGAATGGAGAAGTTATTCTTGACAATGACGATGTCCAATTTTATCGTTCTCGAATGGAAGGATCGATCATAATTCGACTGTTTGGAAGACGGATACCTTTTAATGTTATTGTGAATGAATTAAAATTAAGATGGGAAAGTTTGGCAATTTTGCTGTTCAATCTTTGGAAAGTGATTGCTTGATTGTGAAATTTGACTCAAGTTGAATCAATGAACCAAGTCCTTACCGGGGGGACCATGGTTTGTTGGGGGTCAAGTCCTTGGTATTGCGAAGTGGGAGCCAAGTTTTTCGCCGAGCATGGATGTTGGTTGGTCTACTCCAGTTTTGGTTTGTTTGCCGAATCTACCACTTGATATGTGGGGAAATAGAAATCTGACTCGTATAGCCTCCAAAATTGGTTCTCCTATTGGTATTGATGCAATGACAGCCTCTATGGAAAGGTATGCTTATGCTCGCATTTGTGTGGAGGTGAACCTCAGGAACCCGTTAACTTCTTCTATCCAGATACAATCTTTGAATTCGACGATCACTCAAGTTGTCAAGTATGAAGGCTTTACGTTATTTTGTAATCACTGCGGCCGGGTTGGCCATAGGGACTGTTCTCAACGAAAGGAATCTCGAGTCACAAGAACTGCTGCTACTGAAGTTGCTAGTAATTCAGCTGCCGTTCAGAATATTGCACAGAATACCAACACCGATTCGGATTGGATTTTGGTCCAGAGAAGGAAACGTGTTTTCAACCAGCATGGGCTCGACCCCTCCCGTGGGCGACCTTTACACCGTAGGTCGAGACGTCCATCAAGTTCCGGTCGAACCCAACCCCCAGCTCAAGCGCATCCAAACCTGGTGAATGGCACACAGTTTCATGCAGGAGAGGGCCCCATGCATACTGCAAATGGCGCCTTTATTGAAGGTTCACGCAATCCGGAAGCAGGCTCTGATCCTCTGGACAGCTGTCCAACTGTGGTTGGACGAACCTCTGCAATTACCTGCAGGACGGTACCACTTTCCAGTCAACAAGTCACGCCAACTGGGAATGTCCAACTGAGCAACACGCCTTTCCATCTGGACACGTGGTCGCGTCCGCTGGCGACAGCACGATTTCCCGCCGTGAAGCACTTACCTCGCGTACAGTTGCCGCAGACAATATTAATTATAATGGGAATGTTACCGTTGGATCCAGCCACATGGAGCAATCCCATAGCATCTGCGCTTTCCCGCATGCTTTCCCGCTCGAAGACAGTGACGTCCCAGCACCGCCCACGCGGCTGCCGCGCATCGGGCCCCCAACCCGCCTCTGTCTCACCCTATGGCAGAGCGACACGTACCTTCTGCGAACTTTACTCTCGCTCGCTCGGTCCAACCCACGGGCCCGCTTGTTCACCAACGCGCTAGCCAGGTGTCGCCATCCAACGCGCCTGCCTCAAATCCTGCCCCTTCCTATGCGGAACACGTGTCGACCTCACGAACTTCGCGCCCAGCGCCTCGTGCTCCGCTGGAACCAGCCGGGAGCTTTCCATCTCAGGACTCGGGCCCCTCCTTGGGTCAATCTGCCGCAACTATTGCATCAACGTTTGGGCCTAGTACCGGGCTAATTGGGCCTTCCGAACTGTTAACCTTTTTTGGGCCTTGCCCAGGCCCACTTTCCAAACAACCGATCCAAGCCACAAGCTCAGTCCAGCCCACTCTATCCCAGCCTATTGCCGAGTCCACAAGGACTCTTCGCTCCAGGAGTAGGGAGCTGCCTCCAGCAGCCCAATGAACGGCATCCTCTCTTGGAACTGTTGCGGCGTGCGGAAGCCGTCGACATGCCACCACCTTCCGCCGCTCATCTCGGAGCGTCGTCCGGGACTTATAGCTTTGCTTGAGACTCGAGTGGAGGAGTTCACTCGTCGCGATGTGGATCGCCTGTTCGAGCGTCATTGGAGCTTCTTTTCTCAGCCCTCTGGCAGATCGGGAGGCATCATTTTGGCTTGGCAGGAGGAGTTCATTCAGTGCGAGATCTACCATTCCAGTAGCCAGGTGATCCTCTGCACCATTGCCTTGCGGTCCGGTACCTGCTTTCAGTTTGGCGCTGTCTACGCGTCCACTAACTTGCATACGAGGCGGGAGTTGTGGCAGACGATTCTAGCTGCCCGGGTGGCGGGCTGCCCTCTAGTCCTTGTAGGAGACTTTAACTGCGTTCTCTCTCAGACGGAGAAATGCGGTGGGAAGCCTTTCAGAGTCACTGCGGTGCAGATGGACTTTCAGGAGGTACTTGATGCATGCCACCTCCATGACTCGGGATTTTTTGGGCCACCTTACACGTGGAACAATAATAGGTCTGGAGGCCATCGTATCTGGGAAGCGCTTGGATCGTTTCCTGCTCAGCACGGAGGCGTTAAATTTCCTTCCAGGAGCAGTTGTTCACCATCTTCCCCGGGTAGCATCGGATCACTGCCCTATCTTTTTGACTGACGCATGTCTCAGGTTCCAGAGTACCGGCGCACGATACAAGTTTGAGGATGCCTGGCTTCAGTACCCGGAGGCTTTCTCAGTGGTGGAGAGGAGTTGGGGGAAGCCGTCTCACGGCTCGCCGTCCTCCATCATCAACCACAAGATGGCTCGCACGCTCCGGGCGCTTTGGTGGTGGGGACGGGGCACGCTTCCGGATCTGAGGAGGAGGGAGTCGGAGCTTACGGTGACCTTGGCTCAGCTTCAGACGGAGGACATGACCACTGTTAGGGGCGGCGACCCGGAGCTTGTTCAGTTGCTCCGGGCCACCCCTCGGGAGCTCTCTCAGGTGGAGGCGAGGTTGACGAGCTGGTGGCAGCAGCGCGCCAAGGCGCGGTAGCTCTCTCAGGGCGACAGGTGCACGGCGGTGTTTCAGCGACTTGCGACGCAGCGTCGTAGGTCGAACACCGTCCTTGCGCTTCAGGAGGAGTCTGGCGAGTTCACCTATGACCCGAAGCGAATCCGGCTGGTATTTTTTGATTTCTTCTAGGGGAAGTGGGGCACCTCTAGTCCCGTAGGGGACTGCCCTGATTTTCTGATTCCAGATCGTACTGTTGGTGACGCAGATTCTGCCTCTCTCCAATGTGCGGTCACTGACGCAAAAATCTGGGCAGCCTTGAGGGATCTTGGCCCCAACCGTTCCCCCGGGATTGATGGTATCACCCCATCCTTCTTTACCGGCTATTAAAAGATCACCCACGCTGACACCTTGGCAGCCGTACACCATTTATTTGATGGTGGGCGGATGCCCCAGCGCTGGCGTGATACTCTAGTGGTCCTCCTTCCGAAGGAGGAGGGGGCCTCCACTTCGAGGCAGTTCCGTCCTATTAGCCTATGGAACACTGTCTATAAGGTGGTGGCCAAGATCTTGGTCATGCGCCTTAAGACAGTGTTGCCCTCTCTGATCTTCCGAGAACAGGGTGCCTTTGTTTCCGGGAGAGACATCAGCGAGAACTGCCTCACGGTCCAGGAAGATTCTCACGCGCCTCTCATACTCCAGCTCGACGGCCGGTCATATGGCCATCAAGGTGGATATGGAGCAGGCTTATGACTGTATGGAGTGGGGGTTCTTACGCCTGGTTCTGCAGCGTTTTGGTTTTTCCGCAGAGATGGACGGACTGGGCGATGCAGTGCGTCGAGTCCCCCAGGTTTGCTGTCTTGGTTGGGGAGCACGGCCTTCCTTGGATAGTAGGGCAGAGGGATTTTTGACATGGATGTCCCCTCTCCCCGTACCTTTTCATCCTGTGCTCCGAGCTCTTCTCCCTGTTGGTCCGGCACGAGAAGCGCATTGGTCGACCGATTGGGATCCGTCTGGATCGTGGTGGGCCGACTTTCTCCCACCTGATGTACGCCGACGACTTGGTCCTTTTTGCTCCGTCTTCTGATGCAGCAGGTCGGGAGGTTCAGCATATTCTGGGAGAGTATGGGAGCTGGACGGGTCAATTTGTGAACTCTCGCAAGTCACAGATTGTTTTCAGTCGGCAGACACCGCTTTATTGGAGGCGCATGATTTCTCGGCAGTTGGGCTACAGGAGGAGTGATGCTATCAGGTACCTCGGCGTTACTGTCACTGGACGACCACCGAGACGGGCAAATTTTGCAGCTGTCACTGAATAGGTTCGCAGCCGTCTCCATTCTTGGAGTAGCCGGCACCTCTCCCTCGCAGGCAGACTTTGTCTGATCAGGTCTGTGCTCGCAGTGATTCCCTGTTTCCAGATGTCTGTGGCTCCAATTCCGGACTCCTGCTTCTCGGACATTGAGGCTATCCTCCGTAAGTTCCTTTGGGAAGGAGCGGGGGGGTAGCAATCTTCACTATGTGAGTTGGCAGGAGGTCTATAGACTGCTTGAGGCCGGAGGTCTTGGGATTCGGGACCTATAGATTTGGAGGACTATTTTGGTGGCACGCCATACTTTTAGTTTTGTCAGCGGAGAGGAACTTCTCTGGGTGAGAGCCATGGAGGCCCGCTACCATCATCGTGGGGAGGATTTCACTGTCAGACGCGCTGATTCGGCAGTCTGGAGAGTGCTCGATTATGGATGGACCGTGGTTCAGCACCACTCTAATTTTGAGGATGGGGCTTGCCAGTGGCAGATTACTGACTTCTCTGAGAGCAGGACCAGCCAGCTGTACAGACTGGTGCGTGGGGGGCAGCCTTGGCAGTTCGCTGCTCTATGGGACCTGGCCTTGGGACCTCGTGAGGCTTATTTTATGTGGAGACTCATCAGAGATGATATCCCGACTTGGTGCTGGCTTGCTTGGCGGGGGCTTGCGCAGCCGTTTGCCTGTGTTTGGGGCTGTGAGGTAGATGAGGACTGGGAGCACTTCATTCTGCATCGCCGTTATACTTCAGTGATTATGGAGACCTTCGTCTCTTGGGGCCTACTTCCTGCTTCCTTGGTTTCTAGGGATCCGTTCACAACGATGTTTTCATCCTCCACTGTGTCACACAGCCACCGTTTCAGTTGTCAGATAGTCGCCTATGCTCTGTACCAATCCTGGCGGAGCAGAGCTGAGTTCTCCCACGGCCGTCAGGTTCCTACACCGGCGGGCTGTGCCAGCTTGATTCTGTCAGCTTTGGTTAGTACTGGTCTTCACGACGGGAGTGATTACTGGGGTTCCATGGCCCACCAGGGCCCCTCCACCTCCTCGAGATGGTGCCCCCCCCGCCCCGTTGGCTGAAGGCCAATATCGATGCGTCGTACCATTTTGGTGAGCCCATAGCTTTTGGTGCTGCTGTTGTTCGGGATGCAGAGGGACAGTTTCTGTCGGCTGCAGGAGATGTTATCCAGGCTAGATCCCTGCTTCAGGCAGAGGTCCAGGCAGTAACTATTCACAGGCAGGCTCTGTTGACCACGGGGACAGATTTTGCGGGGCTCATTATTGAGGGCGACTGCCTAGGTGCTGTTCGTAAACTCCGGCGTCTCTGGGAGAGGACTCAGCAATCTAGAGGTGCCGACAGACAGGCGGATCCCCTCTCTTTCCTGCTCTAGGCCCCGTGAGTTATCTTTTCCTACCAGTCGCGTTGTGCGAATCGAGTAACGGACTTTTGTGCTTTTTTGGCCCGCCAGGGTATTTTTTCTTTTTATAGGAGCGCTGTGCTCCCGATGAGGCTTTTGAACCTCCTGGATGAGGACACCGTGGAGTTTGATCCCGGTTGATGTGATGTGTTTGTACTGTGATTGACTATTGATATATATATATATATATATATATATATATATATATATATATATATATGCATGGGCTACGGCCGTCTTTCATGGAACCCAAAGACTTTGGGGCGGGGCGGGCCGACTTTCTCCCACCTGATGTATGCCGACGACTTGGTCCTTTTTGCTTCGGCTTCTGATGCAGCAAGTCAGGAGGTTCAGCATATTTTGGGAGAGTATGGGAGCTGGACGGGTCAATCTGTGAACTCTCGCAAGTCACAGATTATTTTCAGTCGTCAGGCACCGCTTTACCGGAGGCACAGGATTTTTCGGCAGTTGGGATACAGGAGGAGTGAGTCTATCAGGTACCTCGGCGTTACTGTCACTGGACGACCACCAAGATGGGCAGATTTTGCAGCTGTCACTGAGCAGGTCCACAGCCGTCTCCGTTCTTGGAGCAGCCGGCACCTCTCCCTCGCAGGCATGCTTTGCCTGATCAGGTCTGTGCTCGCAGCAATTCCCTGTTACCAGATGTCTGTGGCTCCGATTCCAGACTCCTGCCTTTCGGACATTGAGGCTATCCTCCGTAAGTTCCTTTGGGAAGGAGCGGGGGGGTAGCAGTCTTCACTATGTGAGTTGGCAGGAGGTCTGTCGACCGCTAGAGGCCGGAGGTCTTGGGATTCAGGACCTGCAGATTTGGAGGTTTGTTCTGGTGGCATGCCACACTTTCAGTTTTGTCAGCGGGGAGGACCTTCTCTGGGTGAGAGCCATGGAGGCCCGCTACCGCCGCCGTGTGGAGGATTTCACTACTAGACGCGCTGATTCAGCAGTCTGGAGAGTGCTCGGTTATGGGTGGACCGTGGTTCAGCACCACTCTAGTTTTGAGGATGGGGCTCGCCGGTGGCAAATTACTGACTTCTTTAAGAGTAGGACCAGCCAGCTGTACAGATTGGAGCATGGGGGGGTAGCTTTGGCAGTTCGCTGCACTATGGGACCTGGCCTTGGGACCTCTTGAGGCTTGTTTTATGTGGAGACTCTTTAGAGATGCTATCCCAACTCGGTGATGGCTTGCTAGGTGAGGGTTTGAGCAGTCGACTGCCTGTGTCTGGGGCTGTGAGGCAGATGAGGACAGGGAGCATTTCGTTATGCACTGCCGTTATACTTCTGTGATTATGAAGACCTTCGTCTCTTGGGGGCTGCTTCCTGCTTCCTTGGTTTCTTGGGATCAGTTCACAGAAATGTTTTCGTCTGTTACTGTGTCGCGCAGCCACCGTTTCAGTTGTCAGATAGTCGCCTACGCTCTGTACCAGCCCTGGCGGAGCAGGACTGAGTTCTCCCACGGTCGTCAGGTTCCTACACCGGTGGGCTATGCTAGCTTGATTCTGTCAGCTTTGGTTAGTGCTGGTCTTCACGACGGGAGTAATTACTGGGGTTCCACGGCCCACCAGGGCCCCTCCACCTCCTCGAGATGGTGCCCCCCCGTCCTGTTGGCTGAAGGCCAACATCGACACGTCGTACCATTTTGGTGAGCCCAGAGCTTTTGGTGCTGCTGTTATTCGGGATGCAGAGGGACAGTTTCTGTCGGCTGCAGGAGATGTTATCCAGGCTAGATCCCCGCTTCAGGCAGAGGTCCAGGCAATGACTATTCTCAGGCAGGCTCTGTTGACCACGGGGACAAATTTTGCGGGGCTCATTGTTGAGGGCGACTGCCTAGGTGCTGTTCGGAGACTCCGACGTCTCTAGGAGAGGACTCAGCGATCCAGAGGTGTCGATAGACATGCGGATCCCCTCTCCTTCCTGCTCAAGGTCCCGCGAGTTATCTTTTCCTACCGGTCGCGTAGTGCGAACTGTGTAGTGGACTTTTGTGCTTTTTTGGCCCGCCAGTGTTTTTTCTTTTGATAGGAGCGTTGTGCTCCCGATGAGGCTTTTGAACCTCCTGGCTGATGACACCGTGGAGTTTGATCCTGGTTGAGTTGCTGTACTGTGATTGATTATTGATATTTATATATATATATATATATATATATATGCATGGGTTACGGCCGTCTTTCATGAAACCCAAAGACTTTGGGGAAATGAGAAGGAAGGGAAAATCTAAGGAGAATGAAGGAGAGCCTCCACCCTCCTCCGAGGAGGGTTCGGCCAGCCATCCCCATGATCTATTGGCTCTCTTGGGGTTAGTGGCGTCAGCTTCATCTTCTACCACGGCATCGGGCAAGTCAATGTCGCCAGCTGATGTGGCTGTCTCCTCGGCAGTCCTAAGGAAAGCTGGTTCGTACAGCTCGGGATCTTCTCCCCCATCGCCAGCTAGGTGGGGCGACATGCATGCGGCTCACGAAGGTATGGTTTTGGGACTGTCTGCTCCTAATGCTTCTCCGTCTCTGCTGGACATCCCTCGGGTCGAAGGAGGGTTGCTCAGTTTTTTGGCTGCTAAGTCTCTAGCGCCTGCAAGGAGTGCTGGTACTCAAATTGTTGGCGTAGTCGACGACGCAGATACGCATGAAATTATCCTCCATAACAGCTCCAAGGCTGTGGACGTCGTGGATGAGCGGGACGTCACTTCCCCGGTACAGGTGCCCCATCCAGCAGCCCTCGCGAAGGGCAAAACTGTTGTTCGGAGCAAACCTCTTCACGTGAAATGCGATGATATCGTTGTAGATGATCCTGTGATTGATTATTGATATTTATATATATATATATATATAATATATGCATGGGTTACGGCCGTCTTTTATGAAACCCAAAGACTTTGGGGAAATGAGAAGGAAGGGAAAATCTAAGGAGAATGAAGGAGAGCCTCCACCCTCCTCCGAGGAGGGTTCGGCCAGCCATCCCCATGATCTATTGGCTCTCTTGGGGTTAGAGGCGTCAGCTTCATCTTCTACCACGGCATCGGGCAAGTCAATGTCGCCAGCTGATGTGGCTGTCTCCTCGGCAGTCCTAAGGAAAGCTGGTTCGTACAGCTCGGGATCTTCTCCCCCATCGCCAGCTAGGTGGGGCGACATGCATGCGGCTCACGAAGGTATGGTTTTGGGACTGTCTGCTCCTAATGCTTCTCCGTCTCTGCTGGACATCCCTCGGGTCGAAGGAGGGTTGCTCAGTTTTTTGGCTGCTAAGTCTCTAGCGCCTGCAAGGAGTGCTGGTACTCAAATTGTTGGCGTAGTCGACGACGCAGATACGCATGAAATTATCCTCCATAACAGCTCCAAGGCTGTGGACGTCGTGGATGAGCGGGACGTCACTTCCCCGGTACAGGTGCCCCATCCAGCAGCCCTCGCGAAGGGCAAAACTGTTGTTCGGAGCAAACCTCTTCACGTGAAATGCGATGATATCGTTGTAGATGATCCTTGTTTTGGGGAGCATGGAGAAGTTATCATGATTAAGGAAGATGTGGAGCTTCTGCGGGCCAAGCTAGATAAATCCCTGATCATCCGGCTGTTTGGCCGGAAAATCCCATTCTCAATCATCTCTAATGAACTCAAGCTGCGGTGGGCGAAGTTTGGTAACTTCTCCGTTCATGCGATCGAGGCCGACTGTCTCCTGGCTAAGTTTGATACAGACTCAGCATGCGATCAAGTTCTCACCGGCGGGCCCTGGTATGTTGGTGGTCAGGTCCTGGGTATTGCTCGTTGGGTTCCTAATTTTTCACCCAGCATGGATGTCGGCTGGTCTACGCCGGTGTGGCTCCGTTTTCCGGGTCTCCCGCTAGATCTTTGGAGTACTGGGAACCTGTCTCGTATTGCAGCAAAACTTGGGCGACCAATTTGCATTGATGCTCTCACAGCAAGAGGAGAAAAATTCGCCTTCGCTCGCGTTTGTGTGGAAATCAACCTACGCAAGCCATTAGTTTCTTCGGTACAGATACAAAGCATAGATTCAATGATCTCTCAGCATGTGTTATACGAGGGGTTCTCTTTGTTTTGCAACCATTGCGGGAGGATCGGTCGTGCTGACTGCTCGCCTCCTACCTCTACGATCCCGGCTGCGACCGCCCCGCCTGCAACCTCCAGCTCTAAGCCTAGCGCCACTAACTCGGACTGGATCTTGGTTCAACGTCGTCGGCTGTCCAAAAACCAGACGCTGGAAGCGTCAAGGAAGTCTTGTTCCAGGTCAGCCCGACCTCGTGGGCGTCGCCCGGTCCAAAATGGCCAGGTGCATCCGAACCCCTCATGCCCGGACAAAGATGGCACACAGTTTCATGCCACTGTGGACCCCAGCTCATCAATGCATTTAATTCCAGCTGCTAGCAACGACGCTCCCCATACGGAGGCCTAAAACCCCGCGTTAAAATCTACTGTTCAGGACAGGTGTCAGCCACCAGTTGGACACGCACCCGTAATTTTCTGCAGTCCCATATCGCAATCCTGTCAACCGGATTTGTCTGCCCCGTTTTTTGAGCAAAACGTCCATCCCACAGGCCACGTGGTTGCTCTAGCTGGTGACAGCTCGGATTCCTGCCCAGGCACAGTTAACACGACAGCAGCTCACGCGAAAACTTTTAATGGGAATGGTTCCTTTAATGTTGAGTTCAGCCAAGTGGAACATCCTAAAGTCGACAACGCGTTCCCTCCTTCTATCCTATCTGCACGCTTGCAGTCTACTCCCACCCAGCTTGCGCCACCTGTCCATACGCCTCTTCCCACGGCTGCTGCAGACCTGCACGCGCCGGCCTTATGCAGCATGGTGGACCCCACACCCTCCTCACCCAAGGAGTTTCGGGCATGTCCCAACAGCCCGCCCAAGCCCGTTAGGGAAGCCCGACCCACACTAGCTGGCGCTGTCCAAGCGGACCCGCCCCAGCCCACTATCAGCCCAGCCGCCCGCACTTTGCAGCCCAGCTTGCCCGTACCCACTAATGTGGGCCTTGCTTCTGCACTTCGGCCCGCACAGGTTGCGGCCCGGACTGAACCAAACGCTTCCCAGCCTTCTCGTCACCTCCGTTCTCGAAGCCGAGAACTGCCCACTCCAACCAAATGAATGGCATCCTTGCGTGGAACTGTCGCGGCGTGCGGAAGCCGTCGACACGCCACCACATTCCGCCGCTTATCTCGGAGCGTCGTCCGGGGCTTATAGCTTTGCTTGAGACTCGAGTGGAGGAATTCACTCGTCGTGATGCGGATCGCCTTTTTGGGCGTCGTTGGAGCTTCACTTCCCAGCCCTCCTCTGGCCATTCGGGAGGCATCATTTTGGCTTGGCAGGAGGAGTTCATTCAGTGCGAGATCCACCCTTCAAGCAGCCAGGTGATCCTTTGCACCATCACCTTGCGATCCGGTACTTGCTTCCAGTTTGGTGCTGTCTATGCATCGACTGACCTGCACTCTAGACGGGAGCTGTGGCAGACGATTCTCGCTGCCCGGACAGTGGGTTGCCCTCTGGTCCTTGGCAGTGACTTCAACTGCGTTCTCTCTCAGGCGGAGAAGCGCGGTGGGAAGCCTTTCAGAGTCACTGCGGCGTAGACAGACTTTCAGGAGGTACCTGACGCGTGCCACCTCCACGGCCTGGAATTTATTAGGCCACCTTACACGTGGAACAACAATAGGTCTGGAGGCCATCGCATTTGGGAGCGCTTGGATCGGTTCCTGCTCAGCACGGAGGCGCTGGATTTCCTTCCAGGAGCAGTTGTTCACCACCTTCCCCGGGTAGCATCGGATCACTGCCCTATCTTTTTGACTGACGCATGTCTCAAGTTCCAGAGTACCGGTGCACGGTACAAGTTCGAGGATGCTTGGCTTTAGTACCCGGAAACTTTCTCAATGGTGGAGAGGAGTTGGGGGCAGCCGTCTCACGGCTCGCCCTCCTCCATCCTCAACCACAAGATGGCTCGCACGCTCTGGGCGCTTTGAAGATGGGGACAGGACACGCTTCCAGATCTGAGGAGGAGGGAGTCGGAGCTTACAGTGACCTTGGCTCAGCTTCAGACGGAGGACATGACCACTGTTAGGGGCGGCAACCCGGAGCTTGTTCAGCTGCACCGGGCCACCACTCGGGAGCTCTCTCAGGTGGAGGCGAGATTGGCGAGCTGGTGGCAGCAGAGCGCCAAGGCGCGGTGGCTCTCTCAGGGCGACCGGTGCACGACAGTGTTCCAGCGACTTGTGATGCAGCGTCGCAGGTCGAACACCGTCCTCGCGCTTCAGGAGGAGGCTGGCGAGTTCACTTCTGACCCACGGCGGATATGGCAGGTATTTTTCAATTTCTTTCATGGGAAGTGGGGCACCTCTAGTCCCATAGGGGACTGCCCTGATTTTCTGATTCCAGATCCCACTGTTGGTGATGCAGATTCTGTCTCTCTCCAATATGCGGTCACGGATGCAGAAATCTGGGCAGCCTTGAGGGACCTTGGCCCCAACCGTTCCCCCGGGATTGATGGTATCACCCCCTCCTTCTTTACCGGCTACTGGAAGATCACCCATGCTGACACCTTGGCAGCCGTACACCATTTCTTTTATGGTGGGCAGATGCCCCAGCGCTGGCGTGATACTCTAGTAGTCCTCCTTCCGAAGGAGAAGGGGGCCTCCACTCCGAGGCAGTTCCGTCCTATTAGCCTATGCAACACTATCTATAAGGTGGTGGCCAAGATCTTGGTCATGCGCCTTATGACAGTGTTGCCCTCTCTGATCTCCCGAGAATAGGGTGCCTTTGTTCCCGGGAGAGACATCAGCGAGAACGGCCTCACGGTTCAGAAGATTCTCACGCGTCTCTCATACTCCACCTCGACGGCCGGTCATACGGCCATCAAGGTGGATATGGAGCAGGCTTATGACCATTTGGAGTGGGGGTGCTTACGCCTTGTTCTGTAGCGCTTTGGTTTTCTGCAGAGATGGACGGACTGGGCGATGCAGTGCGTCGAGTCCCCCAGGTTTGCTGTCTTGGTTGGGGAGCACCACCTTCCTTGGATAGTAGGGCGGAGGAGCTTTCGACATGGATGTCCCCTCTCCCCCTACCTATTCATACTGTGCTCCGAGCTCTTCTCCCTGTTTGTTCGGCACGAGCAGCGCATTGGTCGACCGATTGGGATTCGTCTGGATCGTGGTGGGCCGACTTTCTCCCACCTGATGTATGCCGACGACTTGGTCCTTTTTGCCCCGGCTTCTGAGGCGACAGGTCGGGAGGTTCAGCATATTCTGGGAGAGTATGGGAGCTGGATGGGTCAATCTGTAACTCTCGCAAGTCACAGATTGTTTTCAGTCGGCAGACACCGCTTTACCGAAGGCGCAGGATTTCTCGGCAGTTGGGCTACAGGAGGAGTGATTCTATCAGGTACCTCGGCATTACTGTCACTGGAGGACCACCGAGACGGGCAGATTTTGCAGCTGTCACTGAGCAGGTCCGCGGCTATCTCCGTTCTTGGAGTAGCAGGCACCTCTCTCGCAGGCAGGCTTTGCCTGATCAGGTCTGTGCTCGCAGCGATTCCCTATTACCAGATGTCTGTGGCTCCGATTCCGGACTCTTGCCTCTCGGACATTGAGGCTATCCTCCGTAAGTTCCTTTGGGAAGGAGCGGGGGGGTAGCAGTCTTCACTATGTGAGTTGGCAGGAGGTATGTCGACCGCTCGAGGCCGGAGGTCTTGGGATCCGGGACCTGCGGATTTGGAGGACTGTTCTGGTGGCACGCCATACTTTCAGTTTTGTCAGCGAGGAGGATCTTCTCTGGGTGAGAGCCATGGAGGCCCGCTACCGCCGTCGTGGGGAGGATTTTACCGTCAGACGCGCTGATTCGGCAGTCTGGAGAGTGCTCGGTTATGGATGGACCGTAGTTTAGCACCACTCTAGTTTTGAGGATGGGGCTCGCTAGTGGCAAATTACTGACTTTTCTGAGAGTAGGACCAGTCAGCTGTACAGACTAGAGCGTGGGGGTCAGCCTTGGCAGTTCGCTGCACTGTGGGACCTGGCATTGGGACCTCGTGAGGCTTGTTTTATGTGGAGACTCTTTAGAGATGCTATTCCGACTCGGAGCTGGCTTGCTAGGAGGGGGCTTGCTCAGACCTCTGCCTGTGTCTGGGGCTGTGAGGCAGATGAGGACCGGGTGCACTTCGTTCTGCACTGCCGTTATACTTCAGTGATTATGGAGATCTTCGTCTCTTGGGGCCTACTTCCTGCTTCCTTGGTTTCTTTGGATCAGTTCACAGTCATTTTTTCGGCTTCCACTGTGTCGCGCAGCTGCCGTTTCAGTTGTCAGATAGTCGCCTACGCTCTGTACCAATCTTGGCGGAGCAGGACTGAGTTCTCCCACGGCCGTCAGGTTCCTACACCGGGGGGCTGTGCCAGCTTGATTCTGTCAGCTTTGGTTAGTGCTGGTTTTCACGACGGGTGTGATTACTAGGGTTCCACGGCCCACCAGGGCCCCTCCACCTCCTCGAGATGGTGCCCCCCCGCCACGTTGGCTGAAGGCCAATATCTATGCGTCGTACCATTTTGGTGAGCCCAGAGCTTTTGGTGCTGCTGTTGTTCAGGATGCAGAGGGACAGTTTCTGTCGACTGCAGGAGATATTATCCAGGCTAGATCCTCGCTTCAGGCAGAGGTCCAGGTAGTGACTATTCTCAGGTAGGCTCTGTTGACCACGGGGATAGATTTTGCGGGGCTCATTGTTGAGGGCGACTGCCTAAGTGCCGTCCGGAGACTCCGGCGTCTTTGGGAGATGACTCAGCGATCCAGAGGTGCCTACAGACATGCAGATCCCCTCTCCTTCCTGCTCGAGGTCCTGCGAGTTATCTTTTCCTACCGGTCGCGTACTGCGAACCGTGTAGCGGACTTTTGTATTTTTTTGGCCCGCCAGGGTGTTTTTTCTTTTGATAGGAGTGCTGTGCTCCCCATGAGGCTTTTGGACCTCCTGGCTGATGACACCGTGGAGTTTGATCCCGGCTGAGTTGTTGTACTATGATTGACTATTGATATATATATATATATATATATATATATATATATGCATATATATATATATATGCATGGGCTACGGCCGTCTTTCATGGAATCCAAAGACTTTGGTGCTGCTGTCTCCACCTCCTCGAGATGGTGCCCCCCCCCGCCCCGTTGGCTGAAGGCCAATATCAACGCGTCGTACCATTTTGGTGAGCCCAGAGCTTTTGGTGCTGCTGTTGTTCAGGATGCAGAGGGACAGTTTCTGTCAGCTGCAGGAGATGTTATCCAGGGTAGATCCTCGCTTCAAGCAGAGGTCCAGGCAGTGACTATTCTCAGGCAGGCTCTGTTGACCACGGGGACAAATTTTGCGGGGCTCATTGTTGAAGGCGACTGCCTAGGTGCCGTTCGGAGACTCTGGCGTCTTTGGGAGAGGACTCAGCGATCCAGAGGTACCAACCGACATGCGGATCCCCTCTCCTTCCCGCTCAAGGTCCCGCGAGTTATCTTTTCCTACCGGTCGCGTAGTGCGAATCGTGTAGCGGACTTTTGTTTTTTTTTGGCCCGCCACTGTGTTTTTTCTTTTGATAGGAGCACTGTGCTCCCCATGAGGCTTTTGGACCTCCTGGCTGATGACACTGTGGAGTTTGATCCCAGTTTAGTTGTTGTACTGTGATTGACTATTGATATATATATATATATATATATATATATATATATGCATGGGCTACGGCCGTCTTTCATGGAATCCAAAGACTTTGGGATGAGAAGGAAAGGCAAAAGCAAAGAAAAGGAAGGAGGAGAGCCTCCCCCTTCCCCTCCCTTGGGGTCGGCCGCATGTCCTCCCTCTCTTGGGGACGGTTCGGTCGTGGAGGTCGCTGCCATGGAGGGCCGGTCAAGGCTGGCCGTGGCTAGCTCCAATGACAAGGCGCTCAGGCTTGGGCTGGTTTTGGAGGTTTCGTCCATGGCCTCGCATGGAGAGGCAAGTTCGTCCTCCCCATTAAGCATTTCGTCGGCCCTGGCTGTGGCTATTTTGGGTGGAGAGGTCTCGTCTGGTGGCATGGTTCTTGGTCTCCCAGCCCCGTGCTCTCCCCCTGCGCTCATGGAGATCCCGCCGGGGGAAGGAGGACTCCTAAGTTTCATGGCGGCGAGATCGACGAGCCTGTACCCTGCTGCAAGAAGTGCGGCCAGCAATGGTGCTGCTCTGTTTGGAAGAGATTTACTGGATCCTCACTTTTCCAAACCTGTGGAGAAAGCTGCGACTGGTCCTTTGGAGATTGCTCCATCTGCGAATGGCAGTCAACCCCAGCAAGATGTTCAATCGAGCCCCATGTTTCAGCCTCCACATGCCCCTCAACCGCAAGAAAAAAATGCTTGGATCAAACCCAAGTTCATTCCATGTGCCGTCTTCGGCAACAATTTCATTGGGGAGAAGGGAGAAGTCATCCTTGATGATTCAGCGGTTCAAAATCTCCGCTTGAAGTTTGAGAGATCAATAATCGTTCATTTATTTGGTCGTCGCATACCGTTTACAGTTTTAGAAAATGAATTGAAACTCCGTTGGGGAAAACTTGGAAGCTTCGTAATCCAAGCAATCACGGGTGATTGTGTTTTGGTTAAGTTTACAAATGAGGATGCACTCTCGCATGTTCTATCGGGAGGACCTTGGTTCATCGGTGGTCAGGTCCTAGGGATCGCCAAGTAGGTTCCCAACTTCTCCCTGGGAATGGACGTGGGCTGGTCAACCCCGGTTTGGATCCGTCTGCCTGGCCTTCCATTGGATATGTGGGCAACCAAAAACCTGTCCAGAATTGCTTCCAGGTTAGGCACTCCAATTGGTATTGATTCAATGACATCATCTATGGACAGATGCACTTATGCTAGGGTCTGCCTTCAAGTGAATCTGCGCGAACCACTTGTCACTGAGATTCAAATCCAGTCTTCGAATGCAACGATCTCTCAACCGGTCATGTATGAGGGCTTCTCGCTGTTCTGCAATCATTGCAGAAGAATTGGACACCGTGATTGTTCAACTCAGCTTCCTATCAACCCAGCTCAAGCTTCCTCTAGCACAGCCCCCAACCCGGTGTCAACTGATTGGGTTCTAGTCCAACGGAAAAAAAACGCCACACTAATGGGCCACGCCGAGATCCCTCTCGTGGTCGAGCCCCTAGACGTGACTCTAGGCGTCAACATGGCTCAGTTCAGACTAGACCCAACCCTCCTTTGGCGCAGCCACATCTGCAGGTTGGAACACAAACTCATGCAGAGACAGCTCCACGTACCGCTGCCCCGCCCGTTTCTGCCCTGAGCAGCACGTGTCCCCTTCCAATTGGATCCAGCCCAGCTGTTGACCAGGTCAACATACGCATTCACAATTTTCCAAACGCTACACGACAGAATCTAGCGTTTTCCTCACGCGAGCATGTCAACCGCTCTCCTGACAATCCAACGCCAGTTCCGCCTGATAGCACGCGTGGTTGCTGTCCCAGCCAGCCCGAAGCTGCCACGCCACTCGCTTTGGGTCCAACTGGTACCGAGTCTGGCGCGGGTTCCCGCTCTCCCGCCAGCTGTCCGCAACGTGCACTCGACAACGCATCCTCGGACCGCAGCCTGGTGACAGCGCGCAGCCCTCCCGCCCACGCGTGCTCCTAGACCACTCCTCTGCCTCCACGTCAGCCACAGCATTTATTGCCTCCACCCAACCCCTCCTGTCTTCCACTGTGGGCCCCACCTCCGCTCTTCTACTCCCTGCAAGCGCGCCAGTTAAGCCCCTCGTGGACCCCACAACCGCACCTCCTTGTGGGCCTGCTCGACCGAGTTCGGCCCAATCCCACGCACCCATACAAAACCTCCTGCACACACCCGCTTAGCCCACGCCAGCATCCCAGCCCACGAACGCTTCCCAGCCCGTTACCCTCCCAGCTGCATCCACTTCTGTTTTAGCCCAGCCCGGTTCGTCCCTGGTGGATCGCTCAATTCGTGCACCAGCCCCGGCCCACCAATCGACCAGCCCACCGAACCAAGCCCCATTTCGATCCCTCCGTTCGAGGAGCTGGGACCTCCCGCCACCTCTTCCATGAATGGCATCCTGACCTAGAACTGTCGCGGGGTGCGGAAACCGTCGACACACCACCACCTTCCGCCGCTCATCTCGGAGCATCGTCCGGGACTTATTGCTTTGCTTGAGACTTGAGTAGAGGATTTCACTCGCCACGATGCGGATCGCCTTTTTGGGCATCATTGCAGCTTCACTTCTCAGCCCTCCGCCGGCAGATCAGGAGGCATCATTTTGGCATGGTAGGAGGAGTTCATTCAGTGTGAGGTACACCATTCCAGTAGCCAGGTGATCCTCTGCAGCATCACCTTGCGTTCCGGTACCTGTTTCCAGTTTGGCGCTGTCTATGCGTCAACTGACCTGCACACGAGACTGGAGCTGTGGCAGATGATTCTAGGTGCCCGGTCGATGGGTTGCCCTCTGGTCCTTGGCGGAGACTTCAACTGCGCTCTCTCTCAGGCGGAGAAGAGCGATGGGAAGCCTTTCAGAGTGACGACGGCGCCGACGGACTTCCAGGAGGTACTGGACGCGTGCCACCTCCACGACCCGGGATTTGTTGGGCCACCTTACAAGTGGAACATCAATAAGTCTGGAGGTCATCGCATCTGGGAGCGCTTAGATCGGTTCCTGCTCAGCACGGAGGCGCTGGATTTCCTTCCAGGAGCAGTTGTACACCACCTTCCCCGGGTAGCATCGGACCATTGCCCTATCTTTTTGACTGACGCTTGTCTCAGGTTCCAGAGTACCGGCGCACGGTACAAGTTCGAGGATGCTTGGCTTTAGTACCCGGAGGCTTTCTCAGTGGTGGAGAGGAGTTGGGGGAGGCCGTCACACGGCTCGCCTTCCTCCATCCTCAATCACAAGATGGCTCGCACGCTCCGGGCACTTTGGAGGTGGGGACGAGACACGCTCCCGGATCTGAGGAGGGAGTCGGAGCTTACGGTGACCTTGGCTCAGCTTCAGACGGAGGACATGATCACTGTTAGGGGCGGCAACCCGGAGCTTGTTCAGCTGCTTCGGGCCACCACTCGGGAGCTCTCTCAGGTGGAGCCGAGGTTGGCGAGCTGGTGGCAGCAGCGCGCCAAGGCGCGGTGGCTCTCTCAGGGCGACCGGTGCACGACAGTGTTCCAGCGACTTATGACGCAGCGTCGCAGGTCGAACACCGTCCTCGCGCTTTAGGAGTCTGGCGAGTTCACTTCTGACACGCAGCGGATACGGCAGGTATTTTTCAATTTCTTCCAAGGGAAGTGGGGCACCTCTAGTCCCGTAGAGGACTGCCCTGATTTTCTGATTCCAGATCGCACTGTTGGTGACACAGATTCTGCCTCTCTCCAATGTGCGGTCACGGACGCAGAAATCACCCCCTCCTTTACCGGCTATTGGAAGATTACCCACGCTGACACCTTGGCAGCCGTACACCATTTCTTTAATGGTGGGCGGATGCCCCAGCGCTGGCGTGATACTCTAGTAGTCCTCCTTCCGAAGGAGGAGGGGGCCTCCACTCTGAGGCAGTTCCGTCTTATTAACCTTTGCAACACTGTATATAAGGTGTTGGCCAAGATCTTGGTTATGAGCCTTAAAATAGTGTTGCCCTCTCTGATCTCCCGAGAACATGGTGCCTTTGTTCCCGGGAGAGACATTAGCGAGAACTGCCTCACGGTCCAGGAGATTCTCACGCGTCTCTCATACTCCACCTCGACGGCCAGTCATAAGGCCATCAAGGTGGATATGGAGCAGGCTTATGACTATATGGAGTGGGGTGCTTACGCCTTGTTCTGCAGCATTTTGATTTTCCGCAGAGATGGACGGACTAGGCGATGCAGTGCATCGAGTCCCCCAGGTTTGCTGTCTTGGTTGGGGAGCACCGCCTTCCTTGGATAGTAGGACGGAGAGGCTTTTGACAGGGATGTCCCCTCTCCCCCTACCTATTCATCCTGTGCTCCGAGCTCTTCTCCCTATTGGTCTGGCATGATCAGCGCATTGGTCGACCAATTGGGATTCGTCTGGATCGTGGTGGGCCGACTTTCTCCCACCTGATGTATGCCGACGACTTGGTCCTTTTTGCCCCAGCTTCTGAGGCGGCAGGTCGGGAGGTTAAGCATATTCTGGGTGAGTATGGGAGCTGGACGGGTCAATCTGTGAACTCTCACAAGTCACAGATTGTTTTCAGTCGGCAGACACCGCTTTACCAGAGGTGCAGGATTTCTTGGCAGTTGGGCTACAGGAGGAATTATTCTATCAGGTACCTCGGCATTACTGTCACTGGACGACCCCCGAGATGAGCAGATTTTGCAGCTGTCACTGAGCAGGCCCGTAGTCGTCTCCATTCTTGGAGTAGCAGGCACCTCTCTCTCGCAGGCAGGCTTTGCCTGATCAGGTTTGTGCTTGCAGCGATTCCCTGTTACCAGATGTCTGTGGCTCCGATTCCAGACTCCTGCCTCTCGGATATTGAGGCTATCCTCCGTAAGTTCCTTTGGGAATGAGCGGGGGGGTAGCAGTCTTCACTATGTGAGTTGGCAAGAGGTCTGTCGACCGCTCGAGGCTGGAGGTCTTGGGATCCGGGACCTGCGGATTTGGAGGACTGTTCTGGTGGTACGCCATACTTTCAGTTTTGTCAGCGGGGAGGATCTTCTCTGGGTGAGAGCCATGGAGGCCCGCTACCGCCATCGTTGGGAGGATTTTACTGTTAGACACGCTGATTCAGCAGTCTGGAGAGTGCTCGGTTATGGATGGACCGTGGTTCAGCACCACTCTAGTTTTGAGGATGGGGCTCGCTAGTGGCAGATTACTAACTTCTCTGATAGTAGGACCAGCCAACTATACAGACTAGAGCATGGGGTGCAGCCTTGGCAGTTCGCTGCACTGTGGGACCTGGCCTTGGGACCTCGTGAGGCTTGTTTTATGTGGAGACTCTTCAGAGATGCTATTCCGACTCGGAGCTGGCTTGCTAGGCGGGGGTTTGCTCAGACGTCTGCCTGTGTCTGGGGCTGTGAGGCAGATAAGGACCGGGAGCACTTCGTTCTGCACTGCCGTTATACTTCAGTGATTATGAAGACCTTTGTCTCTTGGGCCTGCTTCCTGCTTCCCTGATTTCTTGGGATCTGTTCACAGCACTTTTTTCGGCTTCCACTGTGTCACGCAGCTGCCGTTTCAGTTGTCAGCTAGTTGCCTACACTTTGTACCAGTCTTGGCGGAGCAGGATTGAGTTCTCCCACGGCCGTCAGGTTCCTACACCGGCGGGCTGTGCCAGCTTGATTTTGTCAGCTTTTGTTAGTGCTGGTCTTCACGACGGGAGTGATTACTGGGGTTCCACGGCCCACCAAGGCCCCTCCACCTCCTCGAGATGGTCCCCCCCCCCCGCCCCATTGGCTGAAGGCCAATATCGACGCGTCGTACCATTTTGGGGAGTCCAGAGCTTTTGGTGCTGCTGTTGTTCGGGATGCAGAGGGACAGTTTCTGTCGGCCACAGGAGATGTTTTCCAGGCTAGATCCCTGCTTCAGGCAGAGGTCCAGGCAGTAACTATTATCAAGCAGGCTCTGTTAACCACGGGGACAGATTTTGCGGGGCTCATTGTTGAGGGAGACTGCCTAGGTGCCGTTCAGAGACTCCGCCGTCTTGGGAGAGGACTCAGCGATCCAGAGGTGCCGACAGACATGCGGATCCCCTCTCCTTCCTGCTCGCAGTCCCGCGAGTTATCTTTTCCTACCGGTCGCGTAGCGCGAACCGTGTAGCGGACTTTTGTGCTTTTTTGGCCCGCCAGAGTGTTTTTTCTTTTGATAGGAGCGCTGTGCTCCCCAGGAGGCTTTTGAACCTCCTGGCTGATGACACCATGGAGTTTGATCCCGGTTGAGTTGTTGTACTGTGATTGACTATATATATATATATATATATATATATATATATATATATATATATATATATATATATATATATATATATATATATATATATGTGTGTGTGTGTGTGCATGGGCTACGGGGCCGTCTTTCATGGAACCCAAAAATGAGGAGAAAGACTTTGCAAGATGAGGAGAAAGATGTGTGTGTGTGTGTGCATGGGCTACGGGGCCGTCTTTCATGGAACCCAAAAATGAGGAGAAAGACTTTGCAAGATGAGGAGAAAGAAGGAAGCAAAGAAGGAGCTAAGGAACCCTCGCATCCTCCTTCCTTGTTGGCGACGGAACACCGGCCTGCTGAGGGCTCGTCGGAGGACTTGGATGAAGGAGGTTCTGCAGCGCATGGGCTCTCTTCCCTGCTAGGACCGACGACAGCTACCATACCTAGAAGGGACCCCTTCGGTCGTTTCGCGAAGGCCAAAAGTAGATCTGCAGATTTGGCAATCGTGACGGAAGGTACAGCTTCTTGTTTTTTTCAGGCAGAGAATGGTTCGAATGGATCGACTTTGCAAGATCCAGATCTCAAATCTGGTCAATGTCCAACTCTATCGCACAACCTATCCCGCCTCCCTCTGTTTATGCTAATGGCGGAAATGTGAAAGAAGATTTTCTTCTTTCGTCTATCGTAAACGGGCTGCATGTGGGTGTAGCGAAAAGGACCCTTAATGAGAAATCGGAAGAAAATTATCTCAGCCCTATCCTGAATAATAAAAAGGAAAATGTGTCAAATTCCCAAGGTAGATTATCCTGAGATTACTAATGCTTGCAATGATGTTTGTGGATCTGTTGCTGCCCAAATCGAGAGCAAGTTACACAATCAAGGAGAGAAAATCTCTCCATTTTCAGAAGTCTGCACTTTAGCTGTTTGCCATAATCCCTCTATGAGAATCACCGATCCTCATCAACCACGGACTGTGATTGCAGCCTCTCCATCAACTGCAGGATTGAATCTACAACAACCCGTTTCTCCAAAAGATAATGCTTGGCTGCAATTTATACAAGAAGGAAATTCACTGCAAGCCATGAGAGCTGCTATGGATATCGCCAATGAAAATACTCAGCAGAAGGATGCGCAAAATCAAAAAAAAGTCATGGATCTTCAAAGAGGAAATGAACTACGTTCATTAGAAGTAGCCAAGATGGCAACTATACCTGCAGTTTCATCAATTAAAGCAAACCCAGTCACTTCTAAAGGAAAACAACAAGTCTCGATCACTACAAGATCCTTTGAGACCGAATGTGCAAGTTCAGTTTTTCCAAAAACGAGTACCCTGCATGATCCTACTGCAGCAACTTCGTCCAGCCCAGCAATTAATGGCAGATCTAATGCAGCTCAAACTGCTACATCAAATTATGAAGAGGCCACAAGAATCAGCTTGCATGGGGGTGTAGCAGGTGGATTGGCTGTGAAAGAAGTCAACACGAATCAAGCAGATTTCTACGCACACAATACTTGCAATACTATCTCAATGGGAGTGCCAACAATGCAAAATAATTGCTGCAAGAATACGCATGTTGTAGTTGTAACTACAGCCGAGAATATTGGAAAAAAAGGGGTCGAAGAAACTGCAGGGAATATTGCAAAAACTGGGGTCGCAAAATTTGGAAAAAAAGGTGCTTGGCAACGACCCAAGGTGGTTCCCTGTCCAATGATTGGTACTCCGGCAGATTTCACTAGTGAGAGTGGCGAAGCAATTATGGATTCTATTGCTGAAAATGTACAAATAAACCACTTTGACGGCGCTCTTATCGTCCGATTGTTTGGTCGTAAAATCCCATATCCCGTTATTGAAAATCAACTAAAACTAAGGTGGGGACGCTTTGGAGACTTCTCCATCCACCTTCTATGCCCGGACTGTTTGTTGGTTAAGTTTGTAAATGATAATGTGAGGATGGAAATTATGTCGGGAGGACCTTGGTTCGTGGGCGGCCAAGCGCTCGGCCTAGCGGAATGGGTTCCGGGCTTCACACCGGAATCAAAGGTTGGATTCACCACCCCTTTATGGATCCGCTTGCCACAATTGCCTCTTAACTTGTGGCATGAAGTCAATATTACAAGAATTGCGGCAATGGTTGGAACGCCACTTTTCATTGATGGGATGACATCCAATTGCGAGCGGCTCGAATATGCACGGGTATGTGTCCAGGTGGACTTATCCTCTCCTCTAAAGCATGTTGTACGAATCCGGAACCTCCAAGGTAGTTTCTCCCAACGCGTTCTTTATGAAAGAGTTTCAATTTTTTGCAATACTTATTTTAAGGTTGGCCACAAAGCTGAAGCTTGTCCCTCTTCTAAGCCCTCTACCTTTTCCACTCCTCCCTCATTCCTTTGCGCTCTCACCACCGCACCCGCTCCCACCACCACTCCCACCCCTACCCCCACCCCCATCCCCATTCCTGCACCCCCACTCCCTGCTCCCACCACCATCATCCCCACCTCACACCCCTCCCCCTCAACCACGGATACCGATTGGATTCTGGTGCAGCGTCGCAAACCCACAAAAAAACCCCAACCTCCCGTGAGGGGACGGGGTCGCTCACCTCAGCGCAGCCCTCCAGCACTACCTCGCCAGCCTCGCTCTACTATTGTTGCACCGACCCATGATGAGGATCGGTTCCAGCCTACTGTCAGTCCTGCACCCCGTTGGGTGCCTACTTCAGGTACTCCCCGGACCGTCTCTCGGTCCCATAGTCCCTCACAGGTGCCATCTCACTCCCCGCCGAGGCTTCAGGGGGGCTCTCGCTCCGCCAGAGCCCAATGAACGGCATCCTTGCGTGGAATTGTCGCGGCGTGCGGAAGCCGTCGACATGCCACCATCTTCCGCCGCTCATCTCGGAGCGTAGACCGGGACTTGTCGCTTTACTAGAGACACGGGTGGAGGAGTTCACCCGTCGCGATGCGGATCGCCTTCTTGGGCGTCACTGGAGCTTTATTACTCAGTCCTCTGCAGGTCGATCGGGAGGCATCATTCTTGCTTGGCAGGAGGAGTTCATGCAGTGTGAGGTTCACCACTCCAGCAGCCAGGTGATCCTAGCAAACTGGAAGCAGGTACCTGAACGTAAAGACATAGTGGCTAGGATCACCTGGCTGCTAGAGTGGTGGACCTCACACTGCATGAACTCCTCCTGCCAAGCAAGAATGATGCCTCCCGATCGCCTGTAGAGGACTGAGTAACAAAGCTCCAGTGACGCCCAAGAAGGCGATCCGCATCGCGACGGGTGAACTCCTCCACCAGTGTCTCTAGTAAAGCGACAAGTCCCGGTCGATGCTCGGAGATGAGCGGCGGAAGGTGGTGGCGTGTCGACGGCTTCCGCACGCCGCGATAATTCCACGCAAGGATGCCATTCATTGGGCTCTGGCAGAGCTAGAGCCCACCTGAAGCCTAGGCGGGGAGTGAGACGGCATCTGTGAGGGACTGAGGGACCGGGAGGCGGTCCGGGGAGTACCTGCAATAGGCACCCAACGGGGTGCAGGACTGACAGAAGGCTGGAACCGATCCTCATCATGGGTCGGTGCAACAATGGTAGAGCAAGGTTGGCGGGGGTAATGTGGCAGGGCTGCGCTGAGGTGGGCGACCCCTTCCCCTCACACGAGGTTTGGGCTTTTTTGAGGGATTGCGGCGCTGCACCAGGATCCAATCGGTATCCTTATTGGTGGAGGTGGAGGGGTGTGAGGTAGGAAGGGTAGGAGTGATGGGGACAGTGGTAGGAGCGGGAGGAGGGATTTGAGGGATAATGGAGGTGGAGGTAAGGTGGTGGGCCTGGGATGTGGAGCTGGGGATGGGGATGGGTTGGGGTGGAGGGATATAAGGTGTAGAGGTAGAGGCAGAGGCTTTCAAAGAGGGACAGAACTCTGCTGTGTGGCCGACCAAGTGATGAAAGTTGCAAAAGATAGAGATCCCTTCATAAAGGATACGTTGAGAATGCAAACCTGAAGTGCTTTGAATCATGACCGGGTGTTTGAGAGGAATGGAGAGATCCACTTGGACACATAGCCGCGCAAATTCGAACCTCTCACATTTTGAGGTAGGGCCATCAATAAATAGCGGGGTTCCAATGGATGCTGCGATACGGGTGAGGTTGATTTCATGCCACAAATCAATAGGTAACTCGGGTAGCCGGATCCATAGAGGAGTGGAGAAACCAATCTTCATATTCGGGGTGAACCCGGGAGTCCAATTTGCAAGTCCCAAGGCTTGGCCGCCCACAAACCATGGGTCATTCCCCAAAATTTCCGCCCTCGCATGTTCATTCACAAATTTAACAAGAAGACAATCATGCCGTAATAAATGGATTGTGAACTCTCCAAAACGTGCCCAACGAAGCTTCAATTGGTTCTCAAGAATGTTGGGGGGAATCCGCAGTCCAAATAATCGCACAATGAGAATATTTTCAAACCTACTCCTTTGTTCTTTTTCCGCGTTAGCATCCATTAAAATAACTCCATACTTTTCACAGCATTCAAATGATTATTAGACTGGTTCGTACCTTGGTTTAGTTGATCAAAGCTTGGTTCACCATTGGACTGCTTGGGGAGCAAGCCGGTCGACACCAACACTCCTCTTCCTTGAGTCGGAATGCCTTGGGGGTCAGATTCATTAACATCGGCTGCAAGCGACTCCAACACTCCACAGATTTGCTTCAGGCGATGATTCTCCTTTAGTGCTTCCTTTTGCAATAAAACTTTTATTGAAGATTTAATAGCATCATTAGCTACAGCTCCATGCGTAAGATTTGTTTCCATACAAGAAACCCGTATTCAAGGGTTCCTTTTGCTAAAGTTGCGTCAGGAGTTCCATCAGCTACACCCCCATAATCTGCTACAGCACCATATCCAACTTCAGCAAAACACAGAGGTCGTTTCAGCCGCACTTCTTCAGTCAAGGATCGGGATTTCTGATCTTCACCAAGCGGCATGTCGACGAGGGATAGAGGCGAATCCCAAGGCCTAGATCCCACATTGGTATCCGCCATAGGACGTTCAGTGCTTATAGGAGCAGCCGCATCTTTAATCGGATCACACACCTCAATAGCAGGAGCATTAATCGGATTCAGTTTTTCCAGATCTGATTTTAGCTTTTGCGAAACGATGGGTTGGTCTCCTCCCTTTTGCGAAAAACCAGATCTGATTTTAGCTTTTGCGAAACGACCATGAGGGTCACGTAGAGGTACAGAGGTAGTCGGTCCTAGCAAAGTGGAAAGATCACCCACAGCCAAGGCGACCTCGACACAGCCATCATCAAGCCGACGGAACTCTCACTCGAGCCGCCAGCACCTTCTACAACCAACGAGCTCATCTTCTCTTCAACCGGTAGGATTAAGTTGGGCTTTGCTCCATTCGAGAGAGAGCTTCCTTCACCTAAGAGAGCACCTTCTCCAACCGTGAGAGAGCCTCCTCCATCCGTGAGAGATCCTCCTCAATCCTTGAGAGGCTCTTTCTCTTTCCTCCTCATTCCCAAAGTCCCAAAATCTTTGGGTTCCGTGAAAAAGCCGGCTACAGCCCATTCATATATATATATATATATTTATATTATTTAAAGGTATAAATGCAGACTCAATCGAAATCAAATTTTACCGTACAAGGAGGTCCAAGAGTCTCCTAAAAAGCACATAATTCATACCGAAAATAACAATACCCTGGTTGGGCAATGAATCCCAAAAAACTAAAAAACGATGGATCATCCTCGGAATCGAAAAATGAGTCTGGATAAGAGCCAGAGACTCTTGACAAGGTGCGTATACAATGTTGGTTGGCCAATGGAGCAGAGTAGGGAAACCTGCTAAAGGTGGTGGAGAGGCTCTGGTGGGCCAAGGAACCCAGCGGTTACTCCAATTGAGCCGTTCATCACTGGCCGCGGGCATCAAAGAAAAGGACTTCTGCCAAACACGGATCATTACTTCAGCACTAGACTCCTCCAACTGAAACACAAGGGACGCCAAAAGACGAAAAGGTGGCTGGGTGTGAAGGCGCGCGGGTGGCAACCGTATGCCGGGGTGGATCCAAGCTAATCTGTCAATCATTGGGGGGAGCAGTTTTCTACTCCGAGACCGGAGGTGGCGAGAGTGTGCGCCGATGTTCTGCTGTGGAGTCGGGCCCTGGGCCGGGCCAGGATGCGCATGCACAAGGGTAGCCTCATAAACGGGGGCTGCGGTTGTTCTGCTGAGATGGAAGTGGGCCGAATTGCGGGCTTGCTGTGGCTATGGCCCATCAAAGGCCCACAGGAGGAAAGGGTTACAGACGATGAGCTGGCGGGCGGGATAAGTGCCACCTGGCTTTTTTTTTGGCAGAGCGAGGTACGGGTTTCCGAGGGGCTGCAGTGGGAAAGCGCGCAGACGTGAGCGTTGGGCGGGAAACAGGCGGGATCAAAGAGCTGTCGCAAAGAAACGGGTCCACGTGGCTGGAGCAGGGCTGATCCGGAACAAAGGAGCATTGGGTGGGGTCCACAAGGACTGATATTGGCAGTAGGCGTGCTGCAGAGGCAGGGATAGGGCCCACCGCATTAGTGTTCTGTGAAGAACACAGGCTGGCATGGATGGCGCTATCGGGCTAAGATGGCGCCACCTGGACCACCTGGGCGAGCGGAAGAGGCGCAGGTTCCGTAGAGGATGATGTGTTGCTTGGAGAGGCACGACACCTGTCCAGTTGACCAGCCGAAGGAGCCAAAAGGTTCGGGGCTATCGAGGGACAGGACACGTCATAACTGCTGAAGAGACCTTTGGTTGTCACATCCAAGGCATGCGTGTCCACATTTGGTTGGCTGGAGTTATGAAAAGCTGGCGACAGACTTTCAACAGAGTCGTTGCCATTAATTCCTGCCAAATGGCAGTTTTAATTTTCTGTAGGTCAGCCGAAACAGGTGGGTTACTATTTGCATGAAATTGTGCGCCCGCTGGATGCACCGGACCCAGCCTATTGGCGCGAACCCCACGTGACCTAGCTGGTCTTGAGCGAGAAGGGTCTCGCGAATCAGGTGGTCGGGAGCGGGGGCGCTGAGCTGTTTTCGGACGTCGATTTTGTTGAACCAAAATCCACTCGGTACTATCGGGCGCTGACGGAGATACACTAGTAGCTGCTTGATCAGGATTTACCTGGGATTGTGGTGAGCAATCTTTGTGTCTGATTCTTTGACAATAATTGCAAAATAAAGAGAATCCTTCATACAATACTTGCTGGGTCAGCATCGTTTCAATAGTAGAGATTTGGATAGATGCAACAAGAGGTTCGCGCAGATTTACTTCAACGCAAATTCGTGCATAAGCACACCTCTCACGGTTAGCGGTAAGGGCATCAATGCAAATTGGTCTTCCAATTTTCATAGCAATCCTGGATAAATTTTTGGTGCTCCAAAGATCTAACGGCAAGCCTGGTAACCGGATCCAGACCGGGGTGGACCACCCTATATTCATATTAGGGGAGAAGTTTGGCACCCAAAGTGCTAGACCAAGAACCTGTCCGCCAACGTACCACGGTTCGCTTGTGAGAACTTGACTACAGGCTACCTCATCAACAAACTTAACAAGCAAACAATCCACTTCGATCGCATGAACGGAGAAATTGCCAAACTTTCCCCATCGAAGTTTGAGTTCGTTGGAGAGGACACCAAACGAAATTCGACGGCCAAAGAGCCGAATGATGAGGGAGCCTTCCAATTCCGTACGGAGCAGCTTTACGTCATCTTCGTCCATAATAACTTCTCCATTCGATCCAAAGCAATGGCTATTTACCTCAACCGGATCACAAGGGACAGATTGTGGCTTGCTCCAAGCTATATTCTTTTCTGAAATTAAAGTATGCGTGGCTTCGCCCAGTCGGCTCGAAGATGGTTGGACTGTGATTTCATTAAACGTAGGCTATTCTTTGTTCTCCAAGATCAAAGCATCTTTAACAATAATAACATTATGGCTACTTACCAAAGAACTTGAACCTGAAATAATGGTGTCCAGCTTTTTATTTTCCATGGTTTCGGCTGCATGGATTGTAGATGGTGATCTTGCTGCTAAGTAACGCAGCAGTCCACCTGCCTTGCGAGGGATGTCGGAATGTGAAGGAGATGGGTGAGGGGCCGGGAGACCGATCACCACACCTTCACATGCAGCTTCATTCGTCCTGTCTGAAGGGGACGGGGATAGCGATCTAGAAGATGATCGTTCCTCCAAAGATGGAGATCGATCCGTCGGGTTGGTAGCAAGTACCTCCGCAAATGAGGACGTCCCAACCTTAGGCAACGAGGAGTCACCATTTTTCCAAGATCCGAGCTGGTCCAAGGACAAATCGGATGAATACGGGGGAGAAGAGGCTGCCTTCGTCTCCACCACAGCACCTCCAACTTCATTTACCGCAAGAAGAACCTCCTTCCCTTTTGCTAAGGACGCTTTAAGAGCAGCGGCAATGGCAACCGCCGCAGCCTTAGTGTGAAGACCCACTTAAGTAGCAATAAGTTAAACTCTTAAACATCGAGGTGCCTTTTCAGATAATGATGAAGTTCTTGATAAGAACTCCAAAGTTAAGCGTGCTCAGGTGGGAGCACTCCCATGATGGGTGACCTGTTGGGAAGTTATTTTCCGAGGGCAAAATCGTGAGTCCTTTCAGGTCAAAGCGGACAATACATTGATATTAAAAGTTTAAGCTATTACACTTAGCCACCACAATACCTGCAGGAAGCTTACCTTGAGCATCAAGCAGCAAGCCAAACGGATCCCCTTCCTTGGCCGAGCCTCCTCCAAGGGGAAGAGGAGGCTCCTCCTTTCCTCCTTTCTCATGAGCTCCTCCTTTCCCTCATGAGCAAAGTTTTTGGGTTCTATGAAATATGATCGTAGTATATATATATATATATATATATATATATATATATATATATATATATATCAATAATCATCACAGTACAAAAATTTAATCGGGATCAAACTCCACGGTATCATCAACCATGAGGTCCAAAAGCTTCTTGGGGAGCACAGCGCTCCTATCAAAAGTGAAAACACCATGTTGGGCCAAAAAAGTACAAAAGTCAACTACCTGGTTCGCACTACGCGGCCGATAGGAAAAAATAACACAAAGGATCTCGAGCAGGAATGAGAGTGGGTCCGCATGTCTGTCTGCACCTCGGGATCGCAGGGTCCTCTCCCAGAGCCTTCGGACTGCGCCTAAGCAATCGCCCTCAATAATGAGTCCCATAAAATCGGTCCCAATAGTCAACAGAGCCTGCCGGAGAATAGTCACTGCCAGGACCTCAGCTTGAAATAGGGATCTAGCTTGAACAACATCACCAGCAGCCGACAAAAATTGTCCCTCTGCATCCCGAAGAACTGCCGCACCAAAAGCTCTGGGCTTACCAAAGAAGTACGACGCGTCGATGTTGGCCTTCATCAACGGGGCTGGGGGGCACCATCTCGAGGAGGTGGAGGGGCCCTGATGGGCCGTGGAACCCCAGTAGTCGCTCCCGTCGTGAATACTATCACTGACCAAGGCTGACAGAATCACGCTAGCACAGCCCACGGGAGTGGGAAACTGACGGCCATGGGAGAACTCCATCCTCCTCTGCCATGACTGGTACAATGTGTATGCAACCAGCTGGCAGCTGAAACTGCGGCTGCGAGACACAGTGGAAGACGAAAAAATCGCTGCGAACTGATCCCAAGACACCAAGGCAGCATGAAGCAGGCCCCAAGTAACGAAAGTTTCCATAATCACTGAAGTATAACTGCAGTGGAGTACAAAGTTCTCCCTGTCCTCCTCTGCCTCACAACCCCAGAAACAGGAAGAAGACTGAGCAAGCCCATGCCTAGCGAGCCAGCACCGAATCGGGATGGCGTCCCTGAAGAGTCTTCCTGAAAAGTCTTTGGGTTCCATGAAATACGACCGTAGCCCATGCAAATATATATATATATCAATAATCAATCACATTACAAAAACTCAACTGGGATCAAACTCTACGGTATCATCAACCAAGAGATCTAAAAGCCTCCTATAGAGCACAGCGCTCCTATCAAAAGTGAAAACACCCTGTTGGGCTAAAAAAGCATAAAAGTCAGCTACCCGATTCGCACTACGCGACCGATAGGAGAAGATAACACGCGAGATCTCGAGTAGGAAGAAGAGGGGTCCGCATATCTGTCTGCACCTCGGGATCGCAGGGTCCTCTCCCATAGATGTCGGAGCCTCCGGACTGCGCCTAAGCAATCACCCTCAATAATGAGCCCCACAAAATTGGTTCCCAAGGTCAATAGAGCCTGCCGGAGAATAATCACTACCTGGACCTCAGCCTGAAGCGGGGATCTAGCTTAAATAACATCACCAGCAGCCGACAAAAATTGTCCCTCTGCATCCCGAACAACCGCTGCTCCAAAAGCTCTATGCTCACCAAAGAAGTATGACGCGTCTATGTTGGCCTTCAGCCAACAGAGCGGGGGGGGGCACCATCTCGAGGAGGTGGAGGGGGCCCTGGTGGGCCGCGGAACCCCAGAAGTCGCTCCCGTCATGAAGACCGGCACTGACCAAGGCTGACAGAATCACACTATCACAGCCCACCGGGGTGGGAAACTGACGGCCATGAGAGAACTCCGCCCTGCTCTGCCAGGACTGGTACAGAGTGTAGGTGTAACAACCCAGGTTGTTACTTTGCTCAATTAAGACTAATCTAAGTCTTAATTAAGATTCTAAGTCACTAATTAAGTGATTTGAAGCAAATCTCTGAAACCTGGGTCAAACCAAGAAGTCAACAAAGTCAAAACAGGAATTCCGGAAAATCCCAAAACTTGGAAATTTGACTTTTTATCTAGACCTCAGATTTAAAATCTGACTTCGCCATTGCATTCAGAACACCCAAATTAGCTAGGGGTAAAATTTTGGAGGCATTTGGAAGTCATTGATTTTTCGTCAAATATTTTAATATTATTTAAATACCCTAAATAATTAAATAATTAAATATTTGTCGAAATGAAAATCTGAGTGCGCCGTTGCGTTCCTCACCCTTCAATTTGCTAAGGGTGATTTATTGGAAATTTTTGGAATACATTTAATTAATTAATTTAGATTAATGAAATCTAATTAAATAATTAGAATATTAAATATTATTTTTATTTTTATTTTAAGCACTTAACGGCGCCTTCAGTAAGTTAACGCCGTGTCCATCCATCCCGTTAGATCAAGCGGTCGTTCTCGACCGTCCGATCAAAGATCGAACGGTCGAGCCTTCATCTCTCCCGTTCGCACGCGTTAGGGCACCGCGTGTCCTCGGAAGGTCGCACGCGGCACCGAGTCTTCCAGGTGGAGTCCTCGCATCCATCTCCACCGCTAAGACCCTTCTTTAAGAGCTGTTGAAGACCATTAGCCTCGGTTTTGTCGAAGGAGATCGCCGACTTCGGAGGATCCTAAAAATTTATTTCCGAGCTCAAATCCTAATCTTTCGACTGCAAAATATCTCGAGGTACCCCCCTACATCTCCTAATTTTCGCTATTGTTCTTAATTTAATCATTGATATTATGCGTATTTAGGGCTCGATCGATCGAATCGAGCCTCGATCGATCGAGCCATTCGAAAGTTAGGGTTCGTCGGTTCATCAAGAGGAAGACGAATTGCCCTTCGAATCCAACCGTCTGATTCAAAGCAGATCCAGCCGTTAGATCTAGGATAGATTAGATTTGATCCAGTCGTTCTGGACCGGTTCGATCCAGCGGTTCATTTGGTCCGGTCGAACCATCTGTCTGCGAACCGGTCTCGGTCAGCATTCCGCGGCAGTTGGAGGGCCCCGCACGCAAGACAACAAACCAATCCCGCGATGACACGTGTCTCGCGGGACAGGTCTTGTCGGGCCGGCAGCCTCCTGTGGGTCCCACTCTTCTGCCCAGACGAACTGTAGACTGCCACGTGTCTTCTGTGGACCCTGTACCTGCAGAAAATGCAATTATAAATATAATAAAATTATTTAGTTATAAATAATAATATTAATAGTAATGATAGCAGTTTATTTAAATTAATAAATTAAATCCTAAAACTTTAAACATTAATATCTTGCAAAATAAACATCCAAATTATGCAAATTTATATACCATTTTGATCAGCAAAAATAGAGGAATAATTTGGCACTGTCAAATTTGCATTTGGATTTATATTTAGCAAAGTGATTTTTAGGGTTTAATTTTTAAGATAAATTAAATGTTACAAATTTTATTTAGCTCATAGCTTTGTGTATGTTGATCCAAATGTACCCAATATGGGTCTTAAAGTGATCAGAAAACCCTAATAATTAATTTGATAGTATTTATCTTGCTGTTTGGATTAGTGTTTGCCTAATCACATTTAGGACCAAACCCTAATTAGGTTAATTAACCCTAGAACTTCAATTGACCATAACTTGGTCAATTGAGCTCCAAATTTGATGATCCATAAGTCCATTTAGATCAGAAGAACTTAATTATCAATAATATGTAAAAATATTTTAGATCCAATGATTAGATTTGCTAATCACCCTTAATTGCTCTAAACCTTGATTAGTGAATTTTAGCAAATTTAGTATCTCAAATTGAGAGATGTTAAATTTCAGAGAACTCATAGAACCATTTAGAATCAATCCATAAGGTTGGATTAGTTTTTGAGTGATTAATTTTGTTAATCACTCACTAATCACCCTAAACCCTAATTAGGTCTTAACTTAGTCAAATTAAGTCCAAATTGAGCCTACCACATGTCATTATGATCAGTGAGCTATTTGTAAACCATAGCCACTAATTTTGCTTAATTTGGACATTAATTGGCAAAATTAGAAATTTTGACCTATAATTAATAATTCCTTAATTAAACCTTAAAAACCCTAAATCTTGTATTGGCCATAACTTGGTCAATACTCATCAGAATTTAGCAAATTTAGATTCTATAGAAAGCTTAAATAGTAAAGAACATTAAACTGAAAGAAAATTTAACTTTCACTTAGTCAAATTACTAAATTGCCCTTATGAGTTAAATTCACTAATTTGATCTCATATGGCATAATAATCACCCAAAATTAATTTAGTTACTGTCTAATCTTACATTAGACAGTAAGAATCACTTTCCAAAAGAAAATTCCAGAATTTAAGCCCTAGATCAAAATTTGATCTTTGAACCCTTAAGAAGGGGCAAAATGGTCATTTTGCCCAAATTTAGGGTTTAGCCTTTAAAAGCTCTAAATTCATTTTCTAAATATTAAAATCAGTAAATGGAATGATTTAAAACTGAAAATTAATCAAACTTAGATCTAAATTAAGTTTTGATTAAAATCTCAGAATTTGCTCATTTAGAAAATTCCTAAGTCCTAAGTGAGTGTTCTCTTTCCTTAATTATTCTTAGACCCATCCTTAGGTCTTATAACATTAGTTAGGATGTGTGTCTTGAGAGATACTCTTAGTAATTAAGAGCCTTAATTCTTAAGATTAGGAATAGATCTTAAGTTAGAATTCATCTATTGAGTAAATTGGGTTACTCAATTAGATGAAATCTTGAGTTTTCTAATTTCTAGTTTTTTCTTAATTTATTAAATGATTATTTAATCTTTAAACTTTAGAATTAAGAATAGAGATCTATCATAATGAATTAATTTATTATTAGGACTTGCCTTAACTTAATTTGTGAGATTTGGGTTCTAAACCTTAGACCCTTAGTTATACCTTTAGATTAAGTGATTAGACCCCATCATCTGGAGTCTAATTCTTAATCTTTTCATCTTGATTTGGCTAATCAAAATGAGGTTGGGATGAATTAAATTACAAAATTAGGTCGCTGATTTATTCATTTTAACCAAATAGTCGTCTTTTGATTAAGTTATAATTAGGACTTGGCCAGTCCTAATTATCTTCAACAAGTAGGATTCGTGATTCTAAGTTACAGAATGTGTAAGAGTTGTTGATTCTGAAACTTATGTAACTTAGAGTAGATAGAACGAATAAAGTAGACAACAAAGGATATCACCTGTGTTTTAGATAGAGTTTTCTTGCACTTTGATTTTTATGCTTCGCATTCCTTGATTTTTGAGCCTTATACCTTGAACATATATTATGTACTTAAGATATTTGATGAATATCTTATGTCAATTTTGAACATTCATAAAAAGCATTGTGTTCGTTTCACAAGTGGTTTGTAAGGTGTAGCTTGATTAGTATACCTCTCCGATCAACCCGTTCAGGGTCGGCAACCTTTCGAGGGTTTAATGTCCGACAGTCTATTGGCCATGCCTAGTCCGAGTAATAGGATGGATAGACTCTTGCCCTACTGACTACAGAGTCAGGATTCTGATATGAATATACTAATTCAAGTACACTTACATTCAGTTCTATCTTAGCTCATCAGGCTAAGAATTTCAGTGACGTTCAGTTCAGAGTTTCTTAGCTCATCAGGCTAAGAATTGCTGTGTTCGTACTCAGTTCAGATGACTTGTATAGTTACTATAGTTTCAGTTTGCAGTTACTATTTTACTAGCATATTCTGCATTTCAGCACTGTTTTACTTACAGCTTTCCTGCACGTGTTTATATATATATATAGGATGCTAGTTTTACTTACTGTTTTCACATGTTTACTTAGGAGGATAGTGTTTCAACTTTATACTTTTGTACTTTACTTAGCATAATCTGTTTGATCATGAGCATGTTTAGGTTATACTTTTTTTACTTTTCTTTTACTTTTACTTATCTATCATTGTTGCAGTTGCTTGGAGGAGGTATATTTTACTTCCTATTTGTTTAGTTATAAACTGTAGTTTATAACTATATACTGTTCTTTTGATACGCTTTCCTGCACCTATTATGCTTAGTTCTGTTTATATGGTGATATCTTCTTAATTTAATAAAATTGCTGCCCTAAAATGTACTTAGATTCATTGTCTAACCAGTTTTTCTTTTGTTGGCTGGGGCCCTACCATTATGAAACTGATAATGGTAGGTTCTGAGTTTATTGGTTTAGCAGATCCAGTGGAGAGTTTGCCATTGGAGGAGGAGCCCGTTCTTGAAGATCCTTAGCTTTAGTTTTTCTTTCAGAGAGGTTGAGAGTTTTCTTTCAGTTCAGTTAAACTCATTAAATATTGTAATAATACATGATTATATTTCTTTTTCAGTACTTTACTTATTCTGTATTGTTGTATTTATACTGTATTGGATGGATGTTATGTTATATGCTTCCGCACTCTGAGTTCATGTATGATCATTTAGTGATAGTATTCTGGATTGAATGGCAAAGTCCTTATTTAAATTGGATTAAAATGTGTGTCTAATCCAATCTTAAGTGGGAACTTTGTCATTTGGTGACCCCTCCACCGTAATCATGTTAACTTTATGGTTAACATGATTACAGCGGGGCAGGGCCGCCACAGTAGGCGACCAACTGACAGCTGAATTGGCGGCTACAAGACACAGTGGAAGATGAAAAAAGTGTTGTAAACTGATCCCAAGAAGCCAAGGCAGTAGGAAGCAGGTCCCAAGAGATGAAGGTTTCCATAATCGCTAAAATATAACTGCATTGGAGAACAAAGTGCTCCCTGTCCTCATCCGCCTCACAGCCCCAGACATGGGCAGAAGACTGAGCGAGCCCACACTTAGCGAGCCAGCACTGAGTCGGGATGGCATCCCTGAAGAGTCTCCACAGAAAATAGGCCTCGCGGGGTCCCAAGGCCATATCCCACAAAGCTGCAACTGCCAAGGCTGTCACTCCCGCTCCAGTCTGTATAGCTGGCTGGTCCTACTCTCCGAGAAATCTACAATCTACCACTAGCGGACCCCCTCCTCAACACTGGTGTGGTGCTGCACCACGGGCCACCCGTAGCCGAGCACTCTCCAGACTGCCGAATCTGCGATTTTGATGGTAAAGTCCTCTCCATGACGGTGGTAGCGTGCTCCATGGCTCTCACCCAGAGAAGATCCTCCCCACTGACAAAACTGAAAGTGTGGCGCGCTACGAGAACAGTCCTCCAAATTCGCAGGTCACGGATCCCAAGTCCGCCAGCCTCCAGTGGTCGACAGACCTCCTGCCAGCTCACATAGTGTAGACTGCTACCCCCCGCTCCTTCCCAAAGGAACTTGCGGAGGATAGCCTCAATGTCCGAGAGACAGGAGTCTGGAATCGGAGCCACAAACATCAGGTAGCAAAAAATAGCTATAAGCACTGACCTGATCAGGCAAAGTCTGCCTGCAAGGGAGAGGTGACGGCTGCTCCAGGAACGGAGACGGCTGTGGACTTGCTCGATGACTGCTGAGAAATATGCCCGTCTTGGAGGTCGCCCGGTGACAGTGACTCCGAGGTACCTGATGGAATCACTCATCCTGTAACCCAGCTGCCGAGAAATCCTGCGCATCCGGTATGACGGTGTCTGACGGCTGAAAACAATCTATGACTTGTGAGAGTTCACAGATTGTCCCGTCCAGCTCCCATACTGCCCCAGAATATGCTGAACCTCCCGACCTACTGCCTCAGAAGCCGGAGCAAACAGAACCAAGTCATCAACGTACATCAAGTGGGAGAAAGTTGGCCCACCACGGTCAAGTCTGATACCAATCGGCCGACCAATCCGCTGCTCATGTTGGACTAGTAATGAGAAGAGCTCTGAGCACAGGATGAATAAGTAGGGGGAGAGGGGACATCCCTGACGGAAACCTCTTCGCCATACTATCCATGGGAGACGGTGCTCGCCAACTATGATGACAAACCTGGGGGACTCGACACACTGCATCGCCCAGTCCATCCATCTCTGAGGGAAACCAAAACGCTGCAGAATAAGGCGTAAGCACCCCAACTCCATCCGGTCGTAAGCCTGCTCCATATCCACCTTGATGGCCATATGACCGGCCGTCGAGGTGGAGTATGAGAGACGAGTTAAAAGTCCTTGGGTTCCTTGAAATTTTGATCGTAGCCTATATCTTATTTATAAAATAACTTAAAAATAGTTCAGCCGGGATCAAATTCCACGGCACAATCAATTAGGAGGTCGATGAGCCTCCTATGGAGCACCTTGCTCTTAACAAAAGAAAGAAGGGTTTGTCTGGCCAAAAAAATACAAAAGTCCTCAGCATAGCTAGGCGGAGTAGATAATGCATAAACTTGGTCATGGAGGTTGGCATCAATCACAAATTGATCTTTTAAATCTTTAACAATTGTTTCGAGACTGGTGAGCACATAAATGCCAGAATGAGCGCAGTGTTGGCAACTAGAAGACGGAGCGGTGAAGGGGCACCAACTGAAAGTGGCAGAGGGGCCCGGGTGGGCCAGGGGACCCCAGTGGCTGCAACCGTCGGATTGGCCAACGCTGCCTAATGCGAAGGATCTCATTGCCAAGAGATGATCAAAAGTATGCAGCGGTAGAAACCGGTGTACTAGCAACTTGCGCATGTCGCGCCAAAACCACACAAGAAAGACATTCATCACGGGGGTGGGGGGAGCTCCCTACTCCGTGATCGGAGGTTCGGGGCGGGGCTTGGGGAGGCGGGCTGGGTGAGCGACGGGCTGAACCAGGCTTAGGGCCTGCCGAACTAGAGTGGGCGCGGCCACTATTTTGCAAAGAGGTGGACAGGTTTGCTTGAGGGCCAGCAACATTCGGGTGGCCACGTGTCAGGATCGAGGCCGGGCCCTCCGGAAAAATAGAAGTCAAGCCATCTATTGGTGGAGCACTTGTGGGGCCAACAAAACAAGGGTGAAGGGCTGGGATTGCTTGAGGTACCACCGTAGGATGGACGGGCCATAGGGACTGGGTCCGCAGCTAGTGAACTGGGCGGCTAGATGGCGACTTCTGCAGTTGCGGGAAGAAGATAGCTGGATGCTGAGACATCTGGGCGGCAAAGAGCGCTGTTGACCCGGGAGGCTTCCACGTGGTCAGGCGCAGGTGCGTGAAAGCTGGTGATCGACGGACACGTGGCTAGGCGAGCGGGAAATGGGGCAGGCATGGACAGCGCGGAGCTGTCGATGGGACAAGGCATGCGTGTTTCTGACCCCTCAGAGCTGTCCTTATGAAACTGTGTGCCCAAAGGCTGCAGGGTGGACACGTGGTGCTCGGGTATAGCACTGCAAGAGGCGTTCTGGTCAGGCGCAAGAAACTGTGAGCCCGCATGTTGCACCGTACCCACTCTAGACTGAGCCTTACGAGATCGGACTGGTCTGGAACGTGATCGGGTGGCTCTAGGACCAACTGTTCTAGACTGAGGGTGATCCGGGTTTAGGACGCCGATTGCATTGAACCAGGATCCAGTCAGTACTTCTAGGCAAAGGTGGTGTGATTGCTGTACTCGAGGGTGCTGGAACGGGATCAGCTTGGGCACGAGGAGAACAATCTTTGTGTCCAACTCGCTGACAGTAATTGCAGAACAGAGAGAAACCTTCATATAAAATTTGCTGGGTCAAAGAGGCATCAATATTTAGAATTTGGACTGATGCGACAAAGGGTTCTCTTAGGTTGACTTCAACACAAATTCGTGCAAATGCACACCTGTCTCTATTTGCAGTAAGCGCGTCTATGCAAATTGGTTTTCCAAGCTTCATTGCAATACGGGAAAGATTCTTTGTACTCCAAAGATTTAACGGTAAACCTGGAAGGCGGATCCAAACAGGGGTGGACCAACCTATGTTCATGCTGGGCGAAAAATTGGGTACCCAAAGCGCCAACCCAAGGACTTGACCGCCGACATACCACGGTCCACTTGTAAGGACTTGGTTACATGACGCGTCATCTTCAAACTTCACCAGTAAGCAGTCTCCACTTCAATCGCTTGGATAGTGAATTTTCCAAATTTCTCCCAACGAAGCTTGAGCTCGTTGGAGATGATAGCATAAGGAATTCGGAGGCCAAAAAGCCGGACGATAAAAGAACCTTCAAATTCAGAACATAGAAGGATAACATCATTTGCATCCATGATGACTTCTCCATTTGATCTAAAGCAAGGATCGTCTACCTAGACTGGATCACATGGGACAATTCTTGGCTTACTCCACGCCGCAGCATGTCGACCCACGGGGGACTGCTTTGTGACATCTTGCAATGGGTTTCCGTCCAAAATATGATGTTCTTGCTCCAAGGGCAAGGTTTCTAAAGCATGAGGCACAGCATTAACATTTAAATAATTAATCAAAGAAACTGAACCTTCTTCTAGCGTCAGTCATTTTTTTCTCAACAACTTTGGCTGAACTAATTGCGGCTGGTGATCTTGCTGCCATGAAACGCAGCAGTCCGCCGGCTTCACGAGGGATATCGGAGTGAGGAGGGGATGAACGAGGGGTAGGAAGCCCAATCACCAAACCTTTACGAGAGGCTTCGTCCCTCTCAGGAAAATCAGTGGAAGAATATGAACTTGGAGACTCACCTTCCTCCGAGGTGGACGTTCGATCAGCCAAGAGGGAAGTCGAAGCCGCCTTGCCATTGTGCGACCCATCCTTAGGAGAAGATGGGTCGCCATCACTCCAAGCATTCTGCGCATGGGATAGGCCGATCCAGCCATGGCCGACTTGGAAAAAGCCGGCTGCTCTGTCTTCGAGTCGGCCGGCCACAAGGACGGAGCGCCGGTAAAACCTTCCAACAGGGACGTCTCCTTGTCGGTTGGCCCACACGCTGCCGCGGCTCTAGCCGCAATAATACCGGGTGGTAACCTTCCTTGCGAGTCGCAAATCAAGCTGAAATTGCTAAGGTTGCTAGTGGCTTCCCCTCCCAAAACTGACGAGGCTCCTCTTTTCCTCCTCTTTCTTTAGCTCCCTTCTTACCTCTCATGCAAAGTCTTTGGGTTCCGTAAAATGACGGCCTAAGCTCATACATAATATATATATATATATATATTAATATAACTTACAAAATACAGGTAAAAATTCAATGGAATCAAATTTCACAGTATAATTAAATAGGAGGTCAATAAGCATCATTGGGAGCACATAGTTTAAAACAAACAAAAGAGTAGCCTGGCAAGTTAGAAAATCTCCATAGTCTGGAGCAAGAGTTTCAGGAAGCAAGTCTGATGGAAGAGTAGGACCCTGTCCAAAAGCACTAACTGAAAGCCACCAGTTGACCATCAACAATACAAAGGGAGTCTTCTGTCTCGGAGAGCTCATCATAGAGGGATAGGTAGTAGTGTGGGTAGTCAGTCAATAGCGCGGGGGAGGGGCATCATCTAAAAGAGGTGAAGGGTCCCGGATGGACCAAGGAACCCCAGAAGTCGCGCCCGTTGAGACGACCCATACTGCCCAAACCAACCGGTATGAAACACGTGCAGACTGCCGGAGAGGGGTCCAAGGCAGCAAGATCACAGAAAGATATCAACTGAACTGGGAAAGAGTTCCAACTGCAGTTGCAAAGATTGAGTAAACCAACACTATTCGAAGAGGCAGAGACTTCGTGAAACCCTCTAGTGAAGCGGCCAATCATTAGAACGAAGAAAGTTGCTCCCGGCTACGAGAGCGGAGATGTTTGGCACCGGCGACGGCTAGGTAGGCAGGCGGGCCCAAAGGAGGGAGGTCAGCGGGTTCACTGGAACTGGGTCGAGCCGAAAGGGCCACCTGTCTGGGAAGGACATGGTTGAGCACCTGCCTGCTTGAGGAAGAACCTTCGGGGTGCCCATCAGGCCCAAAGTGTGGGCCAGGAGGCGGGGAGATGTGGCCGGCCGCGGAGGCAGGCGTAGGGCCCACGGGGGCGGGGATAGGAGGGCGAGGGCCTTCAGCTCGTGACGTGTCATCATGGGATTGCCTCACCGGTCCGAACGCAACGGTCCGAGAGCGGGAGGTGAGAGGCGCTGCATTGTCGACGCATGCGGAGGCCACCTCAGCATGCGCGTTGAGAGGTCTGTCATTGGAAACTACATGCGGTGCATTGTGCGAAGCGTCTCAAAAAAGTTAAGAGAGCTCGTGGGGCCCACATCAGGGCAGAGCTGCTGCAAACGTGGGCGGTTCTCAGAGGCTCTGCCAGGCTTTTGCGCAGCCTTGGGACCCTGTGGCATTAAATAGGTAGGCAAATTAGATGGGGCAGCTAGGCGGGAAGGCGATGTGTCAAGCCTTGATTCCTCCTGCTAGGCAGAAGGAGTCAACCCGAAGACAATTTGTGGAGACTCCTGTGTAAATGCGGAAGGCTGAGGAGGGGTGGGTCCCGGGGCGTGGGACTGTGTGCCGCTTTGAAGGTGGATCTGACTCGATGGTTGAACCTCGGCCCTGTTTCTCGGGCCTCTTGAGCTTAATCTAGCCCGACGTGAGCTGGTTCGCCTGGAGTCAGCAGGACGCGACCGGGATCGTGAACGTAAACCTGGTTTCGGACGCCTAGCACGTTGGACTAAGATCCAATCAGAGCTGGTAGGATTGGAAGGATTAGATGAAGTTGCTTCAGCTGTGATCGGATTTCGGCTGAGATGCGAACAATCCTTGTGCCCAATTCTCCCACAAAAATTGCAGAATAAAGTAAAACCTTCATACAACACAGCTTGTGAAAAGATAGTGTCGATAGTCTGAATTTGAACAGAAGAGACAAGCGGGTTCCTTAAATTAATTTCCACATATATCCGAGCGAGCGCACACCTGTCAGTGCTTGCTGTGGTGGCATCAATACAGATTGTCCTTCCAATTTTTGATGTTATTCGTGTGAGATTCTTCGCTCCCCACATGTCCAAGGGGAGGCTGGGGAGGCGGATCCAGACCGGTGAAGACTAGCCAACATCCATACGGGGCGTAAAATTGGGCACCCATTTAGCGATACCAAGAACCTGTCCTCCAACAAACCAAGGACCACCAGCAAGTACCTGCTCGGCAGAGCTCACCGCTTCAAACTTCACCACCGCACAGTTGCTCTCGATCAAATGCACCGAGAAATTGCCAAATCTCTCCCAATGAAGTTTTAATTCATTAACTAAAAAAGTATAGGGGAGTATACGTCCAAATAAACGAACAATAATAGCTTTATCAAGGTTCGCACGACGTTGCCGTACCTCATCTTCGTCCAGAACAATTTCGCCATGGCTGCCCGTAAAGTCTTGCAAAGCCTCCGACGTGTCGCACAGAATGGGTATGGCTTTAACCCAAGCAGATTTCTTTAACACAGCTGCAGGCAGACTGGGGTTACCAGCGTCCAACTCCACCGGGCCTGGTTCCTCCGATGCAGCCATTATTTCCGACATACCTGAGATCAGGTTTGTGATGACCCAATTAAATAGTAATAAGTAAAACTATTAAATATCAAAGCGCTTTTTCAGATAATGGTGGAGTTCTTGATAAGAAGTCCAAAGTTAAGCATGCTCAGGTGGGAGCACACCCAGAATGGGTGACCTACTGGGAAGTTATCTTATGTGGGCAAAATCATGAGGCATTTCAGGCCAAAGTGAATAATACCTTGGTGCTTAAGAGTTTGAGCTATTACAAATGGTATCAGAGCAAACCATAGGGTGTCAGATAGGAGCTAAGTGCCATACAGGGCAAAGTATCACTTCATGTGAGCAGCCTCTTGAACCCATGATGATTAAGGTGCTACATGATTATGGATACCTCTTGTGCCTGTAGGGGTCACCTCTAGTCCTATCTACCTAATGGATGGTTCTTTGATCTATGTGTGGATACTGACGAGGACGTCAGTTACTTAAGTTTGGGAGACTGTGATGACCCACTTAAGTAGTAATAAGTAAAACTCTTAAATATCGAGACGCCTTTTCAGATAACGGTGGAGTTCCTGATAAGAACTCCAAAGTTAAGCGTGCTCAGGTGGGAGCACTCCCAGGATGGGTGACCTGCTGGGAAATTATCTTCTGTGGATAAAATCGTGAGGCCTTTCAGGCCAAAGCGGATAATACCTTGGTGCTTAAGAGTTTGGGCTGTTACAAGGTTGGACGCCGCTGGCCTTGACTCGATGGAAATGAGCAGTCCGCCCTCCTTGTGAGAGGAAACAATAGGAAGCAACGATGGTGTGGGGACAGGGAGCCTTACCACCACCTGCGGCGAGGATGGAGAAGATGGTGCAACACAAGGGGAAGGCACCTCCATCGAACGAAGGTGATCCGTTGAGGGGACCTGGGCAGCCACCACCGCGATCCTTTGATAAGCTGTGGAGATGGTCGGCGCATCAAACTCGGCGGGGACATCTTCCTCTATCCGAGAGGCCACTGCTCCATCCTTAGCACGGGCCGAGTCTTCCTTGGAAGAAGGAGGGACTCCTTGCTTGGCCGAAAACCTGGGAAGATGAAACTCTCCCACCGATCCTTCTCCAACATCATCCTCCACAAGAACCTCCTTACCTCTTGAGAGGGACACCTTTCGAGCAGAAGCAATGGCAACCGCCGCAGCCTTAGCCGCCACAATACCCAGAGGAAGATTGCCATGAGCATCGAGCAACAAGCTAAACCATTCCTCTTCCACAGCCGAGCCTCCTCCAAGGGGGAGAGGAGGCTCCTCTTTTCCTCCTTTCTCAAGAGCTCCTCCTTTCCTCCTTCCTCATGAGCAAAGTCTTTGGGTTATGTGAAAATACGATCGTAGCCCATGCAATTATTTTATTATATTTAAATATTATATACTAGATACAACAGTCAGCGGCTCAGCTGAGATCGAACTCCACGGTACTGTCTACCAGAAAATCAATAAGTCTTCTAAGGAGAGCATATCCCTGAAAACTAGCAAAAGAAAAAACAGCCAGAAAGGCCACAAGAGTACAGAAATCCATAACATAAATAACATAAGAAATATCCTGAAGAAAAAGGGGAGCAATAGAACACATTCCATCACGAGGACGGACTGTTCCAATCCCAGGAGCAATAGGTCTCCACAAAAAGTCTGGGCAACGACCCTCATTAGAGACTTCCTCTCTGATAACTGTAGTAGCCAAGGCACATAGTTGACTTATGGTTAACAGGGCGGTGGAGGGACACCAATAAGGAGTGGTGGAGGGGCCCAGAAGGGCCGGGGAACCCCAGAAAGCGCACCCATTAAGCCGGTCAACACTATGCAAGGTAGGCATGCAAAGACAACCCAATTGGTTAGAATCCAAGGTAGTCAAAACTAGAATTTCATGAGAGCTTGAGCCCAGTTCACAAGATAGGAAATCCTTATCATAGATGAGAGCTTCTTTCACCTTGGTAGGGAGCAGCGCAAAAGGACTCTGTCGTAGTTCCAAAAAATGCAAAAGCGAGTGGTGACATGACGGCAATGGCGTCCTTACCCCAGGACGAAGTTGAGTAGAGAGGGCAGTCAATGAGGAGGCATGGGTAAATCCCTACTCCTAGAACGGAGACTGCGGGAAGGAGGAGGTGGGTGTCAAGGTGGGCTAGGGGAGCAGTGGGCTGGTTGGGCAGTAGAGGATTGAGCAATGGGCTCAGCCCGAGTGGGCTTGAGTGGGCCAGCAGGAGGTCCACGAGGGGGCCGGAGAGGCCCATCCGGATCGAAGAGCAGCCCAGAATGATGAGAAATGGTGGGGCCAAATCGTGAGAGCAGCCAGTAGTTGTGTAATCAACTAAAGAAAAGGACATTGCTGATGTGTCGATCGTCGAGTGGCTGCTCGTATGGCTGGGCGGAAAATTTGGAGAGGGTGAGCAGGAAATGCTGCAGGATGCGCTGTCGAAAGCAGGAGAAGCCATGTGTCCATTGCAGCCATGCATAGAGTGCATGGGTCCCACCACCGAGGAGAATTCGGGAGTGTCATTTGCCTTTGCAGCGGTCCTTGTCAGGGTGATGTTGACATCCATGCACAGCAGGGAGCCTTCTGCTCCAGCGAGACAGTCGTTGGGAAGCGTGCCATCCGAAGATCCAACTGTGGGTTGCCACCTGTCCGCTGGTCGGGAAACTGGCAGACCTTTATAAAGCTGTATGGGTTCGACCACGTGGCTTTGGCTGGAGAGCGTGGTTCCAGTCCGCTGGGGTGCAGAGATGGGTGCTGTATAGGCCACCATAATTTCCTCGGAAGGGTTGGCATAAATGCTGTTGGGACCCGGGAGGTCCACGTGTACCGGAGGAAGTGAGCTGGCAGAATCTAAAAGGTGATTATGAACGGTATATGGAGCTCGGTTTGGCCCATCAGAGGAGCACGATGGGACATTTTGGCGGCAGAAGAGGCTACCGGGAACCGTGCTCCTACAGCTTTCGGACAAAAGGTTGGACGTGCTTGCATATGATGTGTCGCCACTACATTGGACCGGCCTATTCGCATTTAATGTTGTCTGGTTATACAGATCCGAAGGCTGAGAAGGAGTGGGTCTTGTTGCCTCGAACTGAGTGCCCACGGGGTGCACCTAACTCGACCTATTGGATCGAGCCCCACGAGACCGGCCAGGCCTGGAACACAATCTTGGACCAGCTGGCCTAGAAGGAGGACGAAGCGATTTGTTTGAGATCGATTGGAACAATCTTTATGACCTATACGTCGACAATAATTGCAGAACAAAGAGAAGCCTTCATAAAGGACTTGCTGAGCCAATGTTGCATCAATATTGAGGATTTGAACAGTTGAGACAAGGGGTTCTCGCAGGTTAACCTCGACACAGATTCTTGCAAATGCATACCTTTCACGATTTTCAGTAAGAGCATCGATGCAGATCGGTCTTCCAATTTTCATCGCAATTCTGGAAAGGTTCTTAGAGCTCCAAAGGTCAAGTGGCAAGCCCGGCAACCGGATCCAGACCGGGGTGGACCATCCCACATTCATACTAGGGGAGAAATTTGGTACCCAAAGTGCCAAGCCAAGCACTTGGCCGCCCACATACCAAGGTCCTCCTGTGAGGACTTGATTGGCTACCGCATCATCTTCAAACTTAACGATCAAACAATCAGCTTCGATAGCTTGTATTGAGAACTTACCAAATCTTCCCCAACGCAACTGGAGTTCATTGGAGACGATGGCAAAAGGAGTTCGTCGACCGAAGAGCCGGACAATGAGCGAGCCCACGAGTTCAGATTGGCGCAGCTGGACGTCCGCCTCATCCATGACAACCTCGCCATTAAGCCCAAAGCAAAGGTCGTTCGCCTCAATCGGATCACAAGGGACAGATCGCAGCTTGCTCCAAGCCGCCGGTTTCTCCAACGTTGTAAGTAGTCTGCCCGGAGGTGGTTGATTTGTGACATCTTGTAATGTGTTTGTATCATTTAAAGTAATCTCACTCTGTTCTTTGTTTTCCACTGGCGTATGCTCAATCATATGCAAGGTTGTATTATCACTTAAGCTTGTAAATAGAGAACTCGAACTTGCTTTGTTTGTGTCCAAGTTTTTGTGTGATGTTGCGGCCATGAACTGCAGCAGTCCACCAGCTTCATGCGGGATATCCCGCAGAGGGGGAGATGCTCTAGGGGCAGGAAGCCCGATAACCATAGCATCACAAGGAGCAGCTTCTTTTAGCACAGTCGCCGGAGAGGAAGAAGAGGTACTTACGTGGGAAGTGTCTTTTGCATGGACAGGATCTTTCGACTTCAATGGAGAACCATCGTGGGCATGAGACAACGCTTCTTCAGCCTCCAAGGTGGTTGAACTTTCAGCCAGACCAGCTGACCCTCTCGGCAATAGAGGACCGGCCGACCCACCAAGCCATGGGTCCTCTCGGCCGGTCGAAGACATCATGGGAGAAGGAGCCATAGCCGACCCCTCCTTTTGCTGAAGACGGGCAGCGGCAATGGCCATCGCCGCATTTTTGGCCGCCACTAGATCCGGCAGATTTCTTGAGCATCTCTTAACAAACCAAACGGTTCCCCTACCTTGACCGAGCCTCCTCCACTGTGTCTCGTAGCCACCGATTCAACTATAAGTTGGTCGCCTACACTCTGTACCAGTCCTGGCAGAGCAGGGCGGAGTTCTCTCATGGCCGTCAGTTTTCCACCCCGGTGGGCTGTGCTAGCGTGATTCTCTCAGCCTTGGTTAGTGCCGGTCTTCATGACGGGAGCGACTTCTGGGGTTCCGCAGCCCACCAAGGCTCCTCCACCTCCTCGAGATGGTGCCCCCCCCGCCCCGCCCCGTTGGTTGAAGGCCAACATTGATGCGTCGTACTTCTTTGGTGAGCCCAAAGCTTTTGGTGCGATAGTTGTTCGAGATGTAGAGGGACAGTTTTTATCGGCTGCTGGTGATGTTGTTCAGGCTAGATCTCCACTTCAGGCTGAAGTCCAGGCAGTGACTATTCTCCGACAGGCTCTGTTGACCTTGGGGACTGATTTTGTGGGGCTCATTATTGAGGGCGATTGCTTAGGCACAGTCCAGAGGCTCCGGCGTCTCTGGGAGAGGACCCTGGGATCCCGAGGTTCAGACCGACATGCAGACCCCCTCTCCTTCCTGCTTGAGATCCCACGTGTTATCTTTTCCTACCGGCCGCGTAGTGCAAATCGGGTAACTGACTTTTGTACTTTTTTGGCCTGACAAGGTGTTTTCACTTTTGATAGGAGCGTTGTGCTCCCTAGGAGGCTGTTGGACCTCCTGGTTGATGATACCATGGAGTTTGATCTCGGTTGAGTGTTTGTACTGTGATTGATTATTGATATATATATATATATGCATGGCTACGGCCGTATTTCATGGAACCCAAAGATTCCTCAAGATGGTGCCCCCCCCTATTGGCTGAAGGCCAACATTGATGCGTCGTACTTCTTTGGTGAGCCTAGAGCTTTTGGCGCAGCAATTCTTTGGGATGCAGAGGGACAGTTTTTGTCGGCTGCTGGAGATGTTGTTCAGGCTAGATCCCCGCTTCATGCTGAGGTCCAGGCAGTGACTATTGTTTGACAGGCTCTGTTGACCACTGGGACCGATTTTGTAGGACTCATTATTGAGGGCGATTGCTTAGGCGCAGTCCGGAGGCTCCGGCATCTCTGGGAGGGGATCTTGCGATCCCGAGGTGCAGACAGACATGCGGACCCCCTCTCCTTCCTACTCGAGATCCCGCGTGTGATATTTTCCTACTGGTCACGTAGTGCGAACCGGGTAGCTAACTTTTGTGATTTTTTGGCCTAATATGGTGTTTTCACTTTTGATAGGAGTGCTGTGCTCCCCATGAGGCTTTTGGACCTCCTGGTTGATGACATCGTAGAGTTTGATCCCAGTTGAGTTTTTGTACTGTGATTGATTATTGATATATATATATATATATATATATATATATATATATATATATATATATATATATATATATATATATATATATGCATGGGCTATAGCCGCATTTCATGGAACCCAAAGACTTTGCTTTGCTATGAGGGAAAGAAGGAAAGGAGGAGCTCATGAGAAAGGAGGCAAAGAGGAGCCTCCTCTATATTACTGTTAATTAGGTTTTCCTGATCTAAATTGATATTTGGATCATTCAATTTGGAGCTCAATTGACCAAGTTATGGTCAATTGAAGTTTCTAGGTCTAATTAAGCTAATTAGGGTTAGGTCCTAAAAGTGATTAGTCTAAATCTAATCCAAACAGCAAAGTGAAAACTACTAAATTAATCCTTAAGGTTTTGTGAGTATTTCAAGACCCATATTCAATAGGTTTGGATCATTGGGTACAAAGTTATAGGCTAATTAAGTTTTGTGACATTTTAAGATAATTTAGGGATCCTAAATGTCATTATATTAAAAATAGCTCTAAATGGAATTTTTAAAGTTCCATAATATTCTTTATTTTCTGCTGATCGAAATGACATAAAATTTTAATATATTTGGACTTATATTTATTAAGATATAACTATTTAAATATTTTCATTTAATTAATTTAAGTCCATTTAACTATGCTGATTAACAATAATTGAATTTCTTATATATATATATATATAATTTATATTTATAATACAGATTTTCAGCAGAGGAGGGATCCCGAGGAGTCCACATGGCGCTTCATGATTGGGGAAGAGTAGACTGGCGGGTCCCACGACTCTGCCTTCGACAGCGCCAGAATGACGTCGAGCCAGTCAACCCAATACGCAAGCGACACGTGGCGGGAATGCGGCGTTCCTTGAATCGACATGTGGCAGCCCAGCAAATTGGGGTTGGGTCGACCCGAAACCAACCCACGCCGTACCTGCTCCAAACGCGCAGACCGCAGACGTCCCCGTCTAGGGCATCAAATTTTCCGATCCTCCCGCCGACGACGGCATCCGGCCCGTATGGTTTTGAGCAACGCACGATGCAGTCTATCCAATCGTGGGTGGATCATCTACCCAAGTGAATGGCAACGCCGGCAAAGTTCTAACCTAGTCCATCGGAGGTGGAAACGGGACTTATAACGGAAACCACTGTGGACTTTGTGCAAAAATGGCTTGATCGAACTCGATCGTGTCTAATCAATCACTAATCGATACTATGCAATAATTATGGGAAGTTAAATTACTTGATATAAATGAGAAATAAGAGAGATCGAGACGTACTCGTTCGACGGCTTGGAATGATGGTTCGAGCAACGGTACCTTGATCCTTAGCTAAGCTCTATATCGGGTCAACCGTGCATCGGCGAGTCGATCAGGTTACTTAATGCAGTCCTAAAATGGTGGCAACGTCGCGGTGGGAGGCACCTAGCGAACGGAGCTCGCAAGGCAAGCGAGCGATCGCCACGCGCTCTGCGCGTGGCGCGAGCTGGCAGGGACGAAGCAACTACCGTCCGATATAAGATCTTAGATTAGTCTTAATTGAGCCAAGTAACAACCTGGGTTATTACAAACTCCCCTACTTAAGAATGATGTGATCCTCGACATCATTCAAGTGAGAAAAAAAATTTAAGCAGATATAAAGAAACGAATTGAAATAAGATAGAGTTGAAGAATCACCTTGATTGAAAAGGTTTGGGTACTTTTGACGCATATCCACCTCTTTCTCCCAGGTGGCTTCATTACAAGACCGGTTCTTCCACTGAATCTTTATCATTGGAATAGATCGATTCCTTAACTTCTTCAGATCACGATCTAGGATTTTAACTGGTTCTTCAGTGTAAGAAAGATCAGGTTGAATTTCAATTGCAGGATGTTCTATAAGATGAGAAGGATCTCTAAGACACTTTCTTAGTGATGAAACGTGGAAAATATTATGAACAGCAGCAAAATCTTCTGGTAGCTCTAATTTATACGCTGCTGAACCAATCTTACGAACAGATCATCGATACGAGGAAGTGGGTATCTATTTTTAATAGTGACTTTATTCAGCTCTCTGTAGTCTATGCACATTCTCATAGACCCATCTTTCTTCTTTACAAATAATACCGGAGCTCCCCACGAGGACATACTTGGTTTAATAAACCCCTTATTTAGCAGTTCTTGTAATTGCTCATTTAACTCTTGTAGTTCTTTCGGGGCCATTCTATATGGTGCTTTTGATAGAGGTTGTGTCCTCGGAACTATATTTATTTCAAATTCTACTTCTCTGGTTGGTGGTAAACTAGGCAGATCTTCAGTAAAAACATCTTCAAAATCTCTAACAACTTTTATTTTAGAGATTGGGGTTACTTCTTTGTTACTACCCAACATCACCATCAGAATACAACTATAACCTTTGCACACCATTTTCTTTGGTTGAATTGCGTTGATTAAGGAGCTACTAGTGCTGAACTTCCCAATAAACGTTGTTGAAGCTCCTGGAGTTTGCAAGATAACCTTCTTCTTTTGACAGTTAATAGTAGCGTTATGCATACTAAGCCAATTCATGCCTAGTATGATATCGAAATTTACTATAGGTAGCATAACTAACTTGGTTTGGAAGGTATGATTATTGATTGGTATTTGAATGTCACAAAATTTGTTCGCACTAAGTTGGGCTCCAGAAGGAAGTCCAACACTTAAGATCTTCACAAGTTTATAGAAGGTAGTCCTAATCTCTTAGCAAAACTTTTAGAGATAAATGAATGACTAGCCCTAGTATCAAACAATATACTACAGGGCTCATCTTTAAAGTATAGGGTGCCTAATAAAAATACAAATTTTAGGAAGTTCTAATTCAGTAAGAAAAGCAAAAGTTATGAATTGTACCTGAGACTACGTTATTATCTTCTGCTGTTTCTACAGGAGTGAGATTATACACTCTTGCCTTTCCAGTAGGTCTGCTGTCAGATGTCTGAGCTATTGATTGATTTAGGTTTGAAGGTTTTGCAGCATATTGAACCTTTGTAAGGGTTCGCTCTTGAGCAGGAGGTGGCATAAGAGTCCTCTGAGGCTCTCTGAAATTGATGGGAGTGGCACGGAATACTTTATTCATACGATTCCGATCAATAGTTACTCCATCAATCGTTTTATTTGATCGACAGTCCCTATACGCATGACCTTGCCTCCACAAGTAAAACATACTCTGCCAAAATGATAACATTTTCCATATGGATGTGGCCTATTACAGGCAGCAGTTTGGCTTGATGTTTCAGTAGTCTCCATCTGATAAACCCTTCCTTAGTTTGTTCTTTATTGCTTGAAGTTCTGAGGGTATTTGTTCATGTTGAAAGCCTTTCTCTTCATGTCCTTGACTGATTGATGATGCTCTATAACTCGTGCTATTTCAACCAATTTCTCGAACTGGGTGTGTTATAGGGGAATTACGTGATCTTTAATGGATTCTCGAAGTCCATTCTCAAATCTGAAACATCTATCTGCTTCAGTAGGAACCAAGTGAGGTGAAAATCGAATAAGCTTTCGAAATTCTGAAGTATATTCAGCTACTGATCGATTTCCTTGGGTTAATTTCAATAATGATTCGCCAATTATGTTCTTAGTGGATGGTGGAATAAATGATTCCTTGAATGCTTGGACAAACCAGCTCCATTCTATTTCATCTAATTAGAATTCCTCGAAACACGTATTCCTTTCTTGCTCCCACCAATGTTCTGCTTCTCCTTGCAAAAGGTGAGTGGCTAATCTTACAGATTTGTTACTTGAACAACCTAGGCTAGTGATATTTTTCTCTATTGTCTTCAGCCATGCCAGAGTGTCCATTGGTGATTCAGATCCTTCAAAAGTAAGAGGCCTTAGTCTTAGGAAACTGTGAAGTATCCCATCTGCAGACTGTCAAAAGGTATTGGGAACTTGTGGAGCGGGAGATGCTGAAGAGGTGCTGGCATTAGTGGCGGGTATTACAGATACTAACTTTTGAATAGCTAGAGCCTGCTGATTTTGATTTTCTAGTATTGCAGTAACCATATTTCTCAGAGAGGTTATTTCATCAATAGTATTAGAAGCAGCCACGGTATTGTTTGAAGCGTTGCTCACAGACGGTTGAGGGTTGAGTGGAGTATTATTTGGAGAAGTAGCAGGATTCATTTTCCTGAAATTAAAACATATATACTTAGCTTACTTAAAATGAATCATACAACAAAAATTAAATTCTTTATTTATTCATCATTAAACTTTTATTATAATAATGACATATATCATACTTATTACATCATGAATTACATACTATTCCCACCCTATATACTTAGTGAAAAATGCTCTACGAAAATCTTCATAAGTTACTTCATGATGCTCCTCGTGTGCTTTACGAAATAATTCTCCGTATGACATAATCCACCATTCTTTTGCTTACATACGTAGAAGACATAGCACCACTTCTAGTTTGATGTGACTAGGCCACTCCATAACACCAAATATATGGTCAACTCTTGCGAGCCACTCCTTTGCTAGTACTGGAAAATCAAGGCCTCTATAGACGCCTTCTTTTAATAATTTATTTATTATTTGTGATTCTTGTTCTGATACTCCTTCAATCATTCTTCCTTGCTTCTTACCTAATTTATGTTCATATTTTCAAATAGTCTCGAACTCCTTTAAGTAAGTCATGAATGCCATTCCTAGATGATCTTTTATTCCTACAATTATAACATTCTACTTAGATTTGTTGAGCATATATATATATATATATATATATACATAATTTGATATTTATGGTTTATCATCTTTTATAGCTATTTAATAACTTAACTTATTCTGAGTTATACTCATAATGTGATGGATGTTAATTCAAGTATTCATTTAGTGATCAAGTGGCAGAAGAACAGTCCATTAGGTAGAAATGAATGCAATTCCAGTCTGACACCTTATACCAACTGTGGCGGCCCTGCCCCGCCGTGGTCCTGTTAACCCTTAAGTTAACATGATTACGGTGGAGGGGTCACCAAATGACAAGGTCCCCACTTAGAATTGGATTAGACACACATTCTAATCTAATCTTAACTAAGGACTTTGCCATTCATCCCAAAATCTATCACTAAATGATCATACAACAACTCAGAGTGCGGAAGCATAAAACATAACATCCATCCAATACAGTATAAATAAAACAATACATAATAAGTAAAGTGCTGAAAGAGAAAAATAAACCTGTATTATTACAACAATTAATAAGTTTAAAAGAACTAAAAGGAACTCTCAATCTCACTGAATGAAAGAAAACTAAAGCTATAAATCTTCAAGAACGGGCTCCTCTCCTAAAGGCAAGCTCTCTACTGGATCTGCTGCTCCAACAAACTCAGAACCTACCATTATCAGTTTCATAATGGTAGGGCCCCAGCCAACAAAAGAAAAACTGGTTAGACAATGTGTCTAAGTACATTTTAGGGCAAACAATTTTATTAAGTTAAATAGATATCACCATAAGAACAGAATTGAGCAAAATAGGTGCAGAAAAGCGTACAAAAGGACAGTATAAAGTTATAGACAAACAGTTTATAACTAAAGCAACTAGGAAGTAATACATACCTCCTCCAAGTGACTGCAACAAAGACAGGTAAGTAAATGACTAAACAAAACTGTAAGAAAAGTACAACCTAAACATGCTTATGATCAAACAGAACATGCTGAGTAACATACAAAATTTAAACAGTGAAAAACTGAAAACACTAACATCCTATGTGAGCATATGAAAATAGTAAGTAAAACTAGCATCCTATATATAACATGTGCAGGAAAGCTGTAAGTAAAACTAGTGCTGAGATGCAGAATATGCAAGTAAAACAGTAACTGTAAACTGAAACTACAGTGACTATATAAGTCACCTGAACTGAACACGAACTCAGCAAATCTTAGCCTGATGAGCTAAGAAACTCTGAACTGAACATCACTGAAAACTCTTAGCCGGATGAGCTAATATAGAACTGAATATAAGTGTACTTGAATTAGTATATCCATATCAGAATCCTGACTCTATAGTCAGTAGGGCGAGAGTCTATCCATCCTATCACTCGGACTAGGCATGGCCAATAGACTGTCGGACATTAAACTCTCGAAAGGTTGCTGACCCCGAACGAGTTGATCGAAGAGGTATACTAATCAAGCTACACCTTACAAACCATTTGTGAAACGAACATAATGCTGCTTATAAATGTTCCAAATTAACATAAGATATTTATCAAAATATCTTAAGTACATAATACATGTTCAAGGTATAAGGATCAAACTCAAGGAATGCGAAGCATCAAAATCAAAGTGAGCAAGAAACTCTATCTAAAACACAGGTGATATCTGTTGTTATCTACTTTATTCGTTCTATCTACTTTAAGTTACATAAGTTTCAGAATCATAAATTCTTACGCATTCTGTAACTTAGAATCACGAATCATACTGGTTAAAGATAATTTGGACTGGCCAAGTCCTAATTATAACTTAATCAAAAGACGACTATTTGGTTAAAATGAATAAATCATCGACCTAATTTTGTAATTTAATTCATCCCAACCTCATCTTGATTAGCTAAATCAAGATGAAAAGATTAAGAATTAGACTCGAGATGATGGTGTATAATCACTTAATCTAAAGGTATAATCTAAGGGTCTAAGTTTAGAAACCAAATCTCACAGATTAAGTGAAGGCAAGTCCTAATGATAAATCAATTCATTAGGATAGATCTCTATTCTTAATTCTAGAGTTTAAAGATCAAATAATCATTTTAAAAACTAAGAAAATCTATAAACTAGAAAACTCAAGATTTCACCTATTGAGTAACCCAATTTACTCAATAGATGAATTCTAACTTAAGATCTATCCCTAATCTTAAGAATCAATGCTCTTAATTACTAAGAGTATCTCTCAAGACACACATTCTAACTAATGTTATAAGACCTAAGGTAAGATCTAAGAGTGATTAAGGAAAGAAGAACACTCACAATTTACTTAGGAATTTTCTTAAGGAGCATATTTTGAGATTCTAGAAAAAATCTAATTTAGACTTGAATTTGATTAATTTCAGTTCTAAATCATTATATTTACTGATTAATATGATTATAAATTGTTTTTAGAACTTTGAAGGCTAAACCTTAAATTTGGGCAAAATTACCATTTTGCCCCTACTTAAGGGTTCAAAGATCAAATTTTGATCTAAGGCTTTAATTCTAAAATTTTCTTTTGGAAAGTACTTCTTACTGTCTAATATAAAATTAGACATCAACTAAACTAATTTTGGGTGATTATTAAGCCATATGAGATCAAAATTAGTGAATTTGACTCATAAGGACATATTAGTAATTTGGCTAAGTGAAAGTTAAATTTTTCTTCAGATTATTGTTCTTTACTGTCTAAGCTTTCCATAGAATCTAAATTTGCTAAATTCCGATAAGTATTGACCAAGTTATGGCTAATACAAGATTTAGGATTATAAGGGTAATTAAGGGATTCTTAATTATGGGTCAAAAATCCTAACTTTGTCAATTAACGTCCAAATTATAATTTATATTTATAATACATATTTTCAGCAGAGGAGGGATTCCGAGGAGTCCACATGGCGCTTCATGATTGGGGAAGAGTAGACTGGCGGGTCCCACGACTCTGCCTTCGACAGCGCCAGAATGACGTGGAGCCAGTCAACCCAATACGCAGGCGACACGTGGCGGGAATGCGGCGTTCCTTGAATCGACATGTGGCAGCCCAGCAAATTGGGGTTGGGTCGACCCGAAACCAACCCACGCCGTACCTGCTCCAAACGCGCAGACCGCAGACGTCCCCGTCTAGGGCATCAAATTTTCTGATCCTCCCACCGGCGACGGCATCCGGCCCGCATGGTTTTGAGCAACGCACGATGCAGTTTATCCAACCGTGGGTGGATCATCTACCCAAGTGAATGGCAACGCCGGCAAAGTTCTAACCTAGTCCATCGGAGGCGGAAACGGGACTTCTAACGGAAACCACTGTGGACTTTGTGCAAAATTGGCTTGATCGAACCTGATCAATCCCGATCGGGTCCGATCAATCACTAATCGATACTATGCAATAATTATGGGCAGTTAAATTACTTGATATAAATGAGAAATAAGAGAGATCGAGACGTACTCGTTCGACGGCTTGGAATGATGGTTCGAGCAACGGTACCTTGATCCTTGGCTAAGCTTTATATCGGGTCAACCGCGCATCGGGGAGTCGATCAGGTTACTTAATGCAGTCCTAAAACGGTGGCAACGTCGCGGTGGGAGGCACCTGGCGAACGGAGCTCGCAAGGCAAGCGAGCGATCGCCACGCGCTCTGCGCGTGGCGCGAGCTGGCAGGGATGAAACAACTACCGTCCGATCTAAGATCGGACGGTCGAAATGGACAGTTAATTCCTAACCTAAACACACGGACGGCGTTACCATTGCTGACGGCGCCGTTAATTTTTTTTTTAAATAAAATATTATTATTTAATTATTTTCAAACCTATTTAATTAATTAAAATTAACTAACTAAATGCATTTCAAAAAAAATTCAATAAATCACCCCTAACTAATTGAGGGGTGAGGAACGCAATGGCGCACTCAGATTTTTGTTTCGATGAGTATTTATTTATTTGAATTTTTAGATATTTAAATATTATTAAAATATTCGATGAAAATTCAACGACTTCCAAATGCCTTCAAAACTTCACCCCTAGCTAATTTGGGTGTTCTGAATACAATGGCGAAGTCAGATTTTCAATTTGAGGTCTATATAAAAAGTTAATTTTCCAGGGTTTGGGATTTTCAAGAATTTCTATTTTGACTTTGCTGACTTCAGATTTGACCTAGGTTTCAGAGATGAGTTCTAAATTACTTGATAAGTGACTTAGAACCTTAATTAAGACTTAGATTAGTTTTAATTGAGCCAAGTAACAGCCTAGGTTGTTACATGTGGGCTGTGCTAGCATGATTCTGTCAGCTTTGGTTAGTGTCGGCCTTCATGACGGGAGCGACTTCTGGGGTTCCGCAGCCCACCAGGGCCCCTCCACCTCCTCAAGATGGTGTCCGCCCCCCTCGCCCCATTGGATGAAAGCCAACATTGATTCATCATACTTCTTTGGTGAGCCCACAGCTTTTGGAGCGGCTGTTGTTCGAGATGCCGAGGGATAGTTTTTATCGACAGCTGGTGATGTTGTTCAGGCTAGATCCTAGCTCCAGGCTGAGGTCCAGGGAGTGACTATTCTCCAGCAAGCTCTGTTAACCACTGGGACCAACATAGTGGGACTCATTATTGAGAGCGATTTCTTAGGCGCAGTTCGGTGACTCCGGCGTCTCTGGGAGAGGACCCTACGATCCCAAGGAGCATACAAACATGCGGACCCCCTCTTCTTCTAACTCGAGATCTCGCGTGTTATCTTTTCTTACCGATCACGGAGTGCGAATCGGGTAGCCGACTTTTGTGCTTTTTTGGCCCGTCAGGGTGTTTTCACTTTTGATAGGAGCGTTGTGCTCCCCAAGAGGCTTTTGGACCTCCTGGTTGATGATACCATGGAGTTTGATCCCGGTTGAGTGTTTGTACTGTGATTAATTATATATATATATATATATATATATATATATGCATGGGCTACGGCCGTTTTTCATGAAACCAAAAGACTTTGCAATGAGAAGGAAAGGAAAAGCCAAGGAGAAAGAAGGAGAGCCTCCTCCTTCTCCCAAAGAGGGATCGGAAATGGCGCTCGACAGGAATCCTCCTTTCTCTTTGGATGCTTCAGCCTTGGTGATGGCATCGGTTCATGTTAACCCTCCCTCTCCCGTGGAGGGTTCTCTTGATGGGTTGGCATCGGCCACCCCTGTGACCAACGCTGCTGCTCCGTTCGGAGCTCGTCGCAATCATCTTGGGTGCTTTTCAAAAGGTGCAGTGTCCTTGGACGCTCTGCAAAAAAAGGAGTTGGTTGATGTATGTATGGTTTCTTCTAAAAGCAGCTCATCTTCCTCCTCCTCATCTATGATCCGGGAAGAAGATGGGCTATACAAGGACACTGTTATTGGCCTCTTGGCCACTCGACCTTTGCTTCCACCTTTCGAGATCCTTCGTTAAGAAGGAGGGTTACTGAAATTTTTGGATGCTCGTGCCTCGAATTGAAAGAAATAGCATAAGTTTCACTTTAAAAAAATGTTGAAGGTTCGTCTCCTCTGAATACTTCTTCCAATACTGTCTCTTTGAAGAATATTACAGATCCTTTGCCTTTGGAGCTCGTGACGCAACCTGAGCTCTCCCTCAGCTAAAGTCCAACCGTTGTGCCTTGGCGTAAACCGAAAACTATCCCTTGTGACCCCATCGATGAGCAGGACCCTTGCTTTGGAATGAATGACGAGGTCATCATGGATGAGGCGGATGTCGAGCAGCTCTGGAGTAAACTCGAAGGTGCCCTTATTGTCCGGCTTTTTGGTCACCGAATTCCTTACGTCGTCATTTCAAATGAACTCAAATTGAGATGGGGGAAATTTGGCAACTTCACAGTTCAAGCAATTAAAGTGGATTGTCTTCTAGTTTCATTTGAAAATGATACAGCATGTGAGCAAATTCTCACAGGCAAGCCTTGGTACATCGGCGGCCAAGTTCTTAGTATGGCTCTTTGGGTACCGAATTTCTCCCCCATCATGAATATAGGTTGGACCACCCTAATTTGGATCCAACTTCCTAGTTTGCCTCTTGACCTCTGGAGCACTAAGAATCACTTTCGTATTGTAAGGAAGATTGGAAGACCAATTTGTATCGATGCACTCACGACAAGAAGAGAAAGATGTGCTTTCGCACGCGTTTGTGTTGAGGTCAATCTGTAGGATCCCCTCATCGCAACTGTCCATATCTTAAACATTGACATGTATATCAATCAACAGGTCCTGTATAAAGGCTTTTCTCTCTTTTGCAATCACTGTCGAAGAGTCGGACACAAAGATTGCTCAAGTCGACCTCAGGTCACAGTTAACCCCACCATAGCTTCCACGAGTACATCCCCTTCTTTAAACTTAGATTGGATACTTGTCCAATGGAGGAAACGCCTGCCGGCCGGGCCTGGTCAAGACCCGTCAAGAGGTAGGAAGCCTCATCGCAGCAGCTCACGTCGCCCAGCTGGACCGATCCATGCTAAGTCTATCGCGAACCCAATCGCTCCCTCAGCTCTGGGTCAGGTGCACCCATCCGAAGGCACACAGTTTCAAGCAACTTTGAGCCCCATCAATCCTGAAACAAACTTCCAAAATTCCTGCCGAAATTTCAGGCTAGGAGGGCACGTGGCGGCTCACATCGCCGACACGTCTACCGCAGTAATGCATAATGGTTTTGCCACTCCACAAATTCTATCCCAAGCCAACTGTCCGATGCCAATGGACAGCTGTCAAGCTACCAGTGGTCCCGCTACGCCTGTGCCAGCTGCTTCCCACCCATTTTCTGACCTTGTAACTGTTGCCGTCGAAAGAATCCCTACGGATTGCCTAGGGACCAACAGTTCTTCGATTGGGACGTCCTGCCCATCGTTTCCTCCGCCAACTGTCCACCGCATTGAAGCATTAGGGGGACCCACACCCACCCTCCCTGCGATCCGCACGCCCTCTCTCTCCAACTCTTTGGGCAACTTTGTAAAAGGGTACCCCACTATTAAGCAGGCACTTATTCGTCCATCCGTAGCCCCTCAACAAAATGACAAATCTTTAAAACCGGGTTCCTTCCCGTTAGATGCAAGCTCCATCCAGTCAATGCCATCCGAGGCTTTGACCAAGAACCTCCTCCTCACTGAATCCTTACGTGACAATGCATCTCCTAAGGAGCCTGCTCACGCTCAGTACTGCCATATGGACATCTCGTCTACCAGCATACCTCTATTGCCAGCTGTCTCCTCTGGCCCAGTCGCATTTGGCGGGCCCAAGGAAACTCTTGGGCTAAATGAAATTTTGTCCTGCAAGGCTACGTCAGCACCACACCTGTGTTGATGAGGGGGCCCGCTAGTGGCAGATTGCAGACTTTTCTGAGAGTAGGACTAGTCAGTTTTTAGACTGGTGCGGGAGGGATAGCCTTGGCAGTTTACAGCTTTGTGGGATATGGCCTTGGAACCCCGCGATGCTTATTTTCTGTGGAGACTCTTTAGGGACGTCATTCCGACTCAGTGCTGACTTGCTAGGCACGGGCTTGCTCAGTCTTCTGCCTGTGTCTGGGGCTGTGAGGCAGATGAGGACAGGGAGCACTTTGTACTCTACTGCAGTTATACTTCAGCAATTATGGAGACATTTGTCACTTGGGGCCTGCTTCCTACTACCCTGGTGACTTGGGATCAGTTTGCAGCGCTTTTTCATCTTTCACTGTGTCTTGCAACTGCCGTTTCAACTGTCAGTTGGTTGCCTACACTTTATACCAGTCCTAGCGGAGCAGGTCTGAGTTCTCCTATGGCCGTCAGCATCCTACTCCTTTGGGCTGTGCTAGCGTGGTTTTGTCAGCCTTAGTCAGTGCTGGTCTTCATGACAAAAGCGACTTATGGGTTTCTGCAGCCCACCAAAGCCCCTCCACCTCCTCGAGATGGTGCCCCCCCGGTCCCATTGGCTGAAGGCCAACATTGACGCATCGTACTTCTTTGGTGAGCCCGCGGCTTTTGGTGCGGCTGTTGTTCGGGATGCAGAGGGATAGTTTTTGTCGGCTACAAGTGATGTTGTTCAGGCTAGATCCCTGCTCCAGGCTGAGGTACAGGCAGTGACTATTCTCCAGTAGGCTCTGTTGACCACTGGGACCGACTTTGTGGGACTCATTATTGAGGGAGATTGCATAGGAGCAGTTCGGAGGCTCCGCCATCTCTGGTAGCAGACCCTGCGATATAGAGGAGCTGACAGACATACGGACCCCCTCTCCTTCTTGCTCGAGATCCCGCGTGTTATCTTTTCTTACCGATCGCATAGTGCAAATCAGGTAGCCGACTTTTGTGCTTTTTTGGCCCGACAGGATGCTTTCACTTTTGACAAGAGCGTTGTGCTCCCTAGGAGGCTTTTGGACCTCCTGGTTGATGATACCATGGAATTTGATCCCGGTCAAATTTTTTGTACTGTGATTATATATATATATATATATGCATGGGCTATGACCGACTTTCATGGAACCCAAATAATTCCTCCCATCAAAAGCCAGCTATCATCTTTTCTCAGCTCCATTGTTCTGGATACGCAAGCTTTGGACTTGACGTGTAGCCGCCCAAATGTCACTTCTGCAGTTATGGATGCATCCCTCCTTTCATGTGGTCTGCTCCAAACGGCTCCTTCCGCTGGTCAACGGGACAGCTGGCTTCGACCCCCGAGCGACACATCATCCTTTGCGGATCCTGCGCTCCTCCTGCTCGCACGTGAAGCCCAGGTGGCTTCCCCTCTGCCCGATAGCTCATTGCATGCCAGATCATACATGTCCCTTTCTCCGCCCTGCATTAATGCTTATGACCCCTCTTCTACAGCAGGCGCACGCCCACTGCCTTCATCTGCCCACATGGACCCCACCTAGTGCTCATTTGCTCCTGCACAGCCCAGTCTTAGCCGCGTGGACCCCTTGCCTGGCGACAACACATTTTCCCGCCCAGCTTTTGCATCTTTCGCTACCACACCCTCTCGGGAACCTGTGCCCCGCGAGCTGGCGTCATCCCAGCTCGACACCCATACCCCCCGCTCAACTTTTCCCGCGCTCGGCCCTGAGAGCAACGTGTCCCCTATCCCGCTTGACAGCACATCCCGTTGTCGTCTTGTGACAAACTGCACCCCACCTTCTGCGGACCCCACAACCAACCCCTCTTTGCTTGACACCTCACCAATCGCTCCTTCCCGCCCTCCGATCCCCAAACCTGCTGGGCCCACTGTTGATCCTTCGACTGGAGGATCTTCTACTATTACTAGCCTCTCCTTAAGACCCCTATCAGGCCCATCCACCATCTCCATAAATCAGCCCACTGTTTGCCCTTTCCCGACCCAGCCCATGCCCACTTTTGAAGCTATTGCTCCCCTTGGATTGGCCGGATGCCTTCCAAGCCCAACTCCCCCATTGGCTATCCCGGCTCCATCTTGCCATCTTCGCTCTAGAAGTAGACAGCTGCTCCCACCTTCCTCTTGATGGACAGTTTAATATGGTTTTGTGGCAGCATGAGTAACTTGCCGCTGCACCCTGTTCTTTTGCCACCCATTGCTGTGCACCTTCAAGAACTTTGGGCTCCGTCTGTGACCTGTATGAAGGAGGCCCCCCTCCTTATCCCGGCCTTTCTCCCCGGTTACTGTTGGTTTATTGTTACACAAACTTCTTATGGACGATCTGAAGGAATGATCCTCGCTTGGCGGAAGTTCTTTGAGAGATCCACTTCTCATGCAACCAGTGATGGTTGGCCCAACAGAAGCAACCTCTGGGGTTCCATGGCCCACTAGGGCCCCTCTACCACCTTTGGCTGGTACCCCTTCCCTGCTTCGTGGAGCGACAACCAACATTGTGTTTGCATCACAGTGAGACAGTTTCTTGCCTATCTCCAGGCTCAAGCTTCCCGTCTAGCTAAGACTCAATGTACTTCAGCCTTTTGCCTGCCCTTTCAGGGAATCTCTTCTTTTGTTAGAGGTTGTGTGCTCTCCGGGAGACTTTTTGACCTCTTGGTTGATGGTACCGTGGAGTATGATCCCGGTTGAGTTATGTCTTGTATTTTCTTTTATTATATATATATATATATATATATATATATATATATATGCATGGGCTACTGCCGAACTTTCATGGAACCCAAATAATTATTTTGTAATTATTGTGGCCGGGTTGGCCATAAAGATTGCTCTCAATGACAAGGAGTGGTTGCTATGAAAACAACTTCAAGTGATGCTGCCCATAATGTTACCTCCCACCCAACCACTATGCAGAACGCTGCTCAGATTGTAGCCACAAATTCGGATTGGATACTAGCCAACGTAGGAAACGTGCTAATTTGCCGCGACGAGACCCCTCTCGTGGATGCCCCCCTCGATGTAGCTCGAAACGTCCACCTAGTATGGATGCCACTAGGCGTACCATCCCTGATCTGGTGAACCCTTCTGGCACACAAACTCATGCAGCGGTAGACCCTAGTCTCGCAAATCGGGGAACCACGCATGCTCCGAGGGACAGCTGTTTGCAGCTCCCTTCTTATGGTGCCAGCAACCAGTTAAATTCCAGCCTTCAGGATCGAGCAGCTGGTCTTCCCGCTAGAACCGACAGAAGTGACCGCCACATGGAAGTCCTTGCAGGCGACAGCACATCTCCCGCTCAGTGCATTAATGGCTTGCGTGCTGGTTACACGGATACAACAACCTTGGAAATGACAAGCGGCCACGTGGTCCTCTCTGTGCCTGACACGTGGTACAGCCTCAATGACCCGCATCCTTCGTATGATTGCCGCGGGATCGGTCCACCCGATTGCATACATGTGGAGCATGCAGGATGGGACAACGCTCCTACTGTCACCATCCCTGGTCCCATCCCTGCTGCAGTGCAGCGATGCCCCTCTCAGCTTCCAACACCAGTCCACTCCCGCTCTGTCACAGTTGCTTTTGCCCAGCCTCGGGACTATTCCTGGTCCGACAACGTGGCCCTTCCAAACCGCCTTATGGAGGGCCCCACTCTTCTCTAGTGGGCCTGCTCTCCCGGATCGGGCCCATTCCCATGTTAAACCATTGCACCCACCCTCCCTGCACGCGCCCACCCCCAGCCCACTCCAGCACCCCAACCCACTCACGCAGCCCAGCCCATGCCCCAACCTGCTGCGACCCGTTCCCAATCAGCTGCTGGGCCTAGCTTGGCCCAAGTTATAAAGCCAGCCCAGCCTTCCCACCATACTTCCAACCCGCCAACCCAAACCCTGTCCCGATCCCTCCGTTCCCGGAGCCGGGACCTCCCGCCACCATCCTAATGAATGGCATTCTTACATGGAAATGTCGCGGCGTGCGGAAGCCATCGACATGCCACCATCTTCCGCCGCTCATCTCGGAGCACTGTCTGGGACTTATTGCTCTTCTTGAGACACTGGTGGAGGTGTTCACCCGTCGTGATGCGGATCGCCTTTTTGGCCGGCTGTGGAGTTTCCATATCCAGCCATCCTCGGGACGCTTGGGGGGTATCATCCTAGCTTGGCAAGAGGAGTTTTTGCAGTGTGAGGTCCACTTTTCCAGCAGCCAGTTGATACTTAGCACCATCACCTTGCGGTCTGGTACCTGTTTCTAGTTTAGTGTCGTCTATGCGTCAACTGATTTGCACATGAGGCGGGAGTTGTGGCTGACGATTCTAGCTGCCCGGGCAGTGGACTGCCCTCTAGTTCGGAGGGGACTTCAACTGCGTTCTCTCTCAGGTGGAGAAGCGCGGTGGGAAGCCTTTCAGAGTCATTGCTACGCAGACGGACTTTCAGGAGATACTTGATGCGTGCCACCTTCATGACCCGAGATTTGTTGGACCACCTTACACGTGGAACAACAATAGGTCTGGAGGCCACCGCATCTGAGAGCGCTTGGATCGATTCTTGCTCAGCACGGAGGCGCTGAATTTTCTTCCAGGAGCAGTTGTTTACCACTTTCCTCAGGTAGCATCGGATCACTGCCCTATCTTTTTGACTGACGCATGTCTCAGGTTCTAGAGTACCGGTGCACGGTACATGTTTGAGGATACTTGGCTGTTGTACCCGGAGGCTGTCTCTATGGTTGAGAGGAGTTGGGGGCGGCCGTCTCACGGCTCGCCGTCCTCTATCCTCAACCACAAGATGGCTCGCACGCTTCGAGCGCTTTGGCAGTGGGGACGGGACACGCTCCCGGACCTGAGGAGGAGGGAGACGGAGCTTACGACAACCTTGACTTGGCTGCAGACGGAGGATATAACCACTGTGAGGGGCGGCGACCCGGAGCTTGTTCAGTTGTTCCGAACCACCACCCGGGAGCTCTCTCAAGCAGAGGTGAGGTTGGCGAGCTGGTGGCAGCAGCGCGCCAAGGCGCGGTGGCTCTCTCAGGGTGACCGGAGCACTGCGGTGTTTCAGCTACTTGCGACACAGCGTCATAGGTCGAACACCGTCCTCGTACTACAGAAGGAGTCTGGCGAGTTCACTTCTGACCTGCAGCAGATTCGGCATGTATTTTTTTATTTTTTTCAGGGGAAGTGGGGAACCACCAGTCCCGTAGGGGACTGCTCTGATTTTCTGATTCCAGATCGCACTGTTGGTAATGCATACTCTACCTTTCTCCAATGTGCGGTCACGGACGTAGAGATTTGGGCAACCTTGAGGGACCTCGGCCCCAACCGTTCCCCTGGGATCGATGGGATCACCCCCTCTTTCTTTACCGGCTACTGGAAGATCACCCACGCTGTTACCCTAACAGCAGTTCACCATTTCTTTGATGGAGGGAGGATGCCCCAGCGTTGGTGTAACGGCCCCAATAATTGGATAGAAGATTAATCCATATATTGGGGTGTTACCTTAGCACCCAACACTTGATTAGAAGAAAACAATTCAAGTGCTAATGTTAAGTAGCCAAGTCTCTTTTTGAGCATTTGTTAAGTTAAAAATGAATGAAAAGGAAGATACATATAAATGCAATAATACAAGCATTTATAAAACAAGCAATCCACTTATTCATCCCAAACAATTTTAAGCATAGAAGATACAACACAGTTAAATATGGGCAAAAGTAACTTAAATAGTTTATAATCAAATTATTACAAACCTTTTTAACAGTAAGAAAAATACAGTAAATAAATTACTCTCTCTCTTTCACTTATACAAGTAAATTATTTAAAATTTAAGCGGAAGCAGAATTCTTTATAAGCCCTTCAACTACTTGGACCTGCATCACCTGAATAAAAGGGCTCTTGATCTATCATATTTTGATATTTAAATATGATAGGGCAAAGCTAAGAAAAAGAAAAAATATAGTTAGACTAAACAGTCTAAGCATATTTTAAAATTGGCTATGTTTTTAGATTGACAAGATATCACAATTATAATTTACAAATTAAAGTAAGCAGCGGTGTATAAAAGCTGTAAAGTATGGGAAAGTGAAGTAAGCATAATTGTAAGGAAAATAGTATGAGATTAATTGAGTAAAAATACTCACTTTTATTAAGTTCTAACCTATTACTGAAAATTGGTAAGAGAAATCATTTAAAGGCTAAAAACTATTATGTGCATGAAATAAATACAATATATGATCAATTGGAATATATGCTAAGTAAGCAATTGACATACAATGAAGCATTAATTGAAGTTAAGCAACATACACTGTACTGAAGTAAGCAATAGGATTGCAAAAATTGTAAATGTATGTAATATCTTCTTGTTTATTTAAACTTTTAATAATCTACTCATAATTAGAGTTAATTAAACTCCAAATTGACTTATAGATATTTAATCTTAAGTTAATTCTAAAATGAATGTAAGTTTATTTTCATGAAACTTAAAATTAGGAAAAAGATAAATTAAATTCTAAGTCTTAAAATTCTTAGAAATTTTAGTAGAGTCTCCTTTGTTTTTGTTTAATAAACAATTTTTCACAATCAATATAAGACAATTTTTATTGACTATCTCCAGTTCTAAAGTAGAGTTCAATCCTTTTTATAGGATTGCTCATTTCCAATTCTAAAATAGAGTTCATTTCGAGTTCTAAAATAAAGTTCAACCCTTTTTACAGGATTGCTCATTTCCAGTTCTACAAATATATAAAACTGAATTAAGCAGTTTACTCATCTTATATAAAATATCTAATAAAAAGGAAATGCATAAGTAAAATTAGTATTTATAAGAGCAGCTTTATGTGGTATTTCACACATAGCATTTAATTTAGCATTTTTGTATTAATTTTACAACTTAACCTACAAAGAATAATATCATTAAAATTAGCATTTAAATATAAAAGAAACCAGATTTATTTAATTTAAAAGGCAGCAAATGAATTTATTAAAAGAAGAGCAACATTTGAATCTCACTTGGACCTTATGGCAGTATTTAATCAAATATAAATTTCAAAGGCAACATTTGTATCTTTACAAAGTAAACTATAACATTTGAATCTCCTAAATACATCGCAACATTTGATTTTATTTGAAATATGGCAGCATTTATGACATCATTTGATTTTATAAAGTAGATAGCAACAATTTGATTTTATGAGGTAGATAACAGCATTTATATAACATGAATGGCAACAATTTGTATGATAGTATTCAATCCCCTAATTCATGGCAGCATTATATTATTTTATTTGAACTAATATTGATTAAACAAATAACATTTGCTTATTATAATTTATTCGACATTTTATTATATAAGAAATGGAAGCAATTCTATCACTATAGAATAAATGACAACATTTAAAGATGGTAGTAAGAGATTTTTAATATAGATTCACAGCAGTATTAAGATCCCTCAAATATAAATGGCAGCTTTTATCCTTATATAAGTTGAAATCAATAGATTCATATGAAAAATTTAACAGCATTTAGATCTTAATATATCATGCAGTTTACATTTAATTTATATTGAAATAATTATCAGCATATAATCTATCTTAAATGGATAACAGCAATTTTATCCTTATATGATACACGAAAATATATGAATCTTATAAACTGGATGGCAACATGGAATTTTATAAGATACATTGCAGCATTCGTAACAACATTAAATCTTATGAACTAATAGCATCTTATTCATTCAATATTGCTAATTGCTGAAATGTTAACTCAGCATATAAGGCATATAGTCTTCCCCATGATAAGTGATGGCATTTTGTTTTGTATTTGAAAAGACAGCATGAAATAAGTGACAATATTTACCCTTAAATGAATGATAGTACTTGATATATAATCTATTGTTCTCATATTAAAATGAAAGACAGCATTTGATCATTGTGTCCTTATATAAAAAAGGCAGCATTTGATTTATGAAAGCATTTGATTCATGTTGAACTTAAATAACAACACAATATTAAAATACTTGAGATCTTATTGATCTTCCTTTATGAGATAATTGGCAATATTAATTTCATTGAGATAAGGCAGCAATTATTTTTATTAGAAGAAAATGGTAGCATACGAGACTAATAAGAGAAAACTATAATATATGAGCTTATATAAGAATAAAAGATGGCAGCATAAAATTTAATATGGAAGCATTGAATGGCAGCAATTGCATAAGGAGCAGTATTTGATTAATTGAAATAACAACATTTAATTCTTATATGATAAATTGAAGCATTAGAATCTTGTAAACTTATGGCAGCACTTGCTTTACCTTGAAATAAGTAGCAACAATTGTTCTCTCATGACAATGTTGAGATCTTATAGAATATGTATTGCAACATGTGTATTTATTAAAAGAATAATAATATTGATGCTTTTGTATCTCACAAATAGATGACAGCAATTTAATCCTCATGCAAGCAAATACGACGCAAGCACTACTTTCTTAATTGACCCAAAATCAATAAATATGAATGAACAATGATGTCCCTTAAGACAATAATTATTGCATTACCAGCTAGTGGAGATCGTAGTGTTTAATACAAGTGAGAAAAACAACCAATTATAATTAATTTTTCACATGTCATAATAAATTTTTCAAGCATAATGGAAGTATACTCTAGCCACCAAACAAATATGTGACAACAAATGCACTACATGACCTGATAATTATTTCATTCCATCAATCTTTAGCATTTTAAAAAGATCGTTAGTTTCTAATTATGATATATTGCATCAACCTTTTTATAAAAAATGTTTAATATGTACAGTTTCTCCATTTTCTCCTCAAATAAACAATTTTGAGTTAAATTGTAATCTGCATATGAAACAACTAAAAACAACCAAAATAATGATTCAATTGCATTAAAACTCGGCTATAAAAATGATATATAGCAAACATAGCAAGGCACCAAACTATATAATTTACAGCAGTTAGGACCTTATTTCGTTGAATAGGTCGATATTTTGAAACTACAGTAATGCATCATATAAGGATAAACTAAAGTCCCATTAAAGTAATATGTAGTGGCCTTGATAATAAGAGGATTGAAATGGATATTTAAAAACTTTATTTAGTAGATTCAACAGGGCAAGGAAATCAAAAGTACACAAATTGATCATTCTTGCATTTCGTCAAATGACTACATATGAATTAATGAAGAAATGGCAGCATTTAAATGGCATCACTTAGATCTTATAGCAACAATTGAGTCATTTATATTATTGATGACAGAACTTGACTTTATTTATAATTGATAGCAGCAATTGCCCCTTTTTCACAACTAATAACAGCAATCAATTCCTTACATAATAGCAATTGATTCCATACATGATTAATAGCAGCACTTGAATTTATTGAAATAATTAATAATACTTGGTTGGCAACATTTAATTCTCATAATAGCATAACTATATAAATAAGCACATGTAGAGGGGATGTCAGTACATATGAGTATGAAAAATATACTCGCTTACATGTATGTACTAATTATTTTCATTTGTGACAATTGAAAATTTGCAATATTAGCAAACCTTAACAAATAAATATTGTCTTACATTACTGATATTGCATTGCATTATCTATTGAACTAACTTGCATTTTTAAGAACCTTGATATGGGCTATACAAATTTGAAACAATAAATTTGTGTTGTCCTAAAAAAAAGGACAGTATAATGAAAGATATAATAGATAAAATGTTAATTCATATATTTTTCAGATTTAACAGATAGACATAATATTTGTCTTTCTAATGGCAATTCATATCTAAAAAGTACAAGATCAATTTTGCCAAATTAAAACATATTTCATGCAAACAAAACATTGATACGTTGATTGGTTGGTGATCTAGTAGAAAATTTATAACCAACATTGTGAATACAAGATTTACATAAAAAAAATATTATTCTACAAACCGATATATTATTGAACCAATACACTTTATTCTGGGAGCTAGTTTATAGGCCAAAAATTTGATGACTTAGAGGTGAGCAAAGAAACTAATTATGACTAATTTCAAATAATAAATATTATGCTGGCCATTCAGTAGAGCTTTTTCTCATATAATTTTGATCGTATCAATCGACACAAATATTAAGATTTTGGGGATCTTACAATAGATCTAATGAATAGAGTATTGGAAATATTTGAATCTTCTTCCCATATTGAAAGTATAGAAAATCAATTGATTCAACTGATATTAACATCCCTATTAGCATTTTATTTCTCGCATTTGAGCATATATAATAAATGGAATAAGAACCAGAAGATCACGTGCTTATTACATATGAGTCGAACTCCGATGCTCAATTCTACTAATTGGTTATTAATAGGACATATAGAAAATTTAGGGATATCAATTTCTGATAGGAATTTAAGTGAAGGAAGTACCTTTATTCTATGAGATGCGGCAAATGAGGGGCTCGGCGAGTGAGGGGTTCGGCTAGGGTTTGCTTACCTTTTGAATGAATCCCTCTATCGAGAGGATGAATGCTCGTTGATAAAGAATAGAGTCGGCATGGGTTCAAGCCTTCCTGTTGGAGCGATCAACAGTGCTATCCACGCGTCGTCGATCGTTCATAGAAGATAGGGACGGGGGCTCTCGGGACGGGGAAGGAATCGCATGCGATAGGGTCGGCCGAAAGATTAGGTTAAATTTTTAGGTAATGGATTTATCTTTATAATGATATATATATATATATATATATATTTATTTATTTATTTATATTAATTTATCTGATTAATTTATAAGTTTTATTTAATTAAAATTAAATGATGATATATTTCCAAACCAATTTTTGAAAATTGCTTTTAAGCTAAATTGAGGGTAACAGAGTCAAAAATGAAGTCGAAATTTTTATTAGAAGCCATCTTAATTATTTGATTTATCAGATTAAGAAAATATAATAAAATAATCAAGATTTTGACTATCTCCAAAACTCACCAAAATTTCACCCAAAGCTAATTTGGGCGTGAGGAACGCAATGACGAAATCCGTTTTCGATTCTGAAGTCTAATTAAATTAGGCATCTTCAGAATTGTCAGAAAATCAGGAAACGTTGAAAATTGTCAAATGGTATCCAAATCACACAAAATTTGAAGTGGAGACTCTTAACTCTATTGTAAGAGTAATGAAAGAGATTTAAAGTCAATTAGAGTACTAATTGACAAATAACAACTTCTGGGTTGTTATAGCTAGTGTGATACTATAGTAGTTCTCCTTCTAAAGGAGGAGGGGGGCCTCCACTCTAAGGTAGTTTTGCCCTATTAGCCTTTGCAATACTATCTATAAGGTAGTATCCAAGATCTTGGTCATGCGCCTTAAGACAGTGTTGCCCTCTCTGATCTCTCATAAGCAGGGTGCCTTTGTTCCCGGGAGAGATATCAGTGAGAACTGCCTCACAGTCCAGGAGATTCTTACTCGTCTCTCATATTCCACCTCGATGGCCGGTCATATGGCCATCAAGGTGGATATGGAGCAGGCTTACGATCGCATGGAGTGGAAGTGCTTATGCCTTGCTCTACAGCATTTTGTTTTTCCTCAGAGATGGACGGACTGGGCGATGCAGTGCGTCGAGTCCCCCAGATTTGCTGTCTTGGTTGGTGAGCATGACCTCCCTTTGATAGTAGAGTGGAGGGGCTTTCATCAGGGATGTCCCCTTTCCCCATACTTATTCATCCTGTGCTCAGAGCTTTTCTCATTATTGGTCTGACATGAGCAGCGCATTGGTCGGCCGATTGGGATCCGTCTGGATCGTGGCGGGCCGACTTTCTATCACCTGATTTATGCTGACAACTTGGTCCTGTTTGCTCCAGCTTCTGAGGCAGCAGGTCGGGAGGTTCAGCATATTCTGGGACAGTATTGGAGCTGGACGGGACAATCTGTGAACTCTCGCAAGTCATAGATTATTTTCAGTCGTCAGACACCGCTTTACCGGATGCGTAGGATTTCTCGGCAGCTGGGTTACAGGAGGAGTGATTCCATTAGGTACCTTGGAGTTACTGTCACTGGGCGACCACCGAGACAAGCATATTTCTCTGCAGTCATAGAGCAGGTATGCAGCTGACTCCATTCTTGGAGTAGCCAGCACCTCTCCCTTGCAGGTAGGCTTTACCTTGTCAGGTCTGTGCTTGCAGCAATCCCTTGTTACCAGATGTCTGTGGCTCTGATTCCAGACACTTGCCTCTCGGACATTTAGGCTATCCTCTGCAAGTTCCTTTGGGAAGGAGCGGGGGGTTGCAGTCTGCACTATGTGAGCTGGCAGGAGGTCTGTCGACCGCTCGAGGCCGGAGGTCTTGGGATCCAGGACCTGCGGATTTGGAGGACTGCTCTTGTGGCACACCACACCTTCAGCTTTGTCAGTGGGGAGGACCTTCTCTGGGTGAGAGCTATGGAAGCCCGCTACCGCCACCATGGAGAAGATTTCACAATTAGACGAGCAGATTTGGCAGTCTAGAGGATACACTGTTATGGCTGGACCATGGTGCAGCACCACACTAGTGTTGAGGAGGGGGCCGCGAGTGGCAGATTGCAGATTTCTCAAAGAGCAAGACTAGCCAATTGTATAAACTGGAGCGGGAGGGACAGCCTTGGCAGTTTGCAGCTTTGTGGGATATGGCCTTGGGAACCCGCGAGGCCTATTTTCTGTGGAGACTCTTCAGGGACACCATCCCGGCTCAGTGCTGGCTCGCTAGGCGTGGGCTTACTCAATCTTCTGCCCATGTCTGGGGATGTGAGGCAGATGAGGACAGGGAGCACTTTTGTAACAACCCTAGGTTGTTACCCTAGCTAAAAACTAGATTAATTAAGCTAAACTAAGGTTTGATTTTGATTCTATTGGATTCAATGGGTCATTTGAACCTAAACCTAGAAGTTTGAGATTAATCGGAGCTAAATTGGAAAATTTTGTATTTTTGGCTATTTTTAAGCCCTGAAAAAATACCTAAATTATTTTGATCTCCAAATTGAAATTTAATTTCATTTTTGAATTCCTCATACCCAAATTAGTTAAGAGTGAATTTTTGGGATTTTTTGGAGCTCATTTGGTCCTAAATTGGATTTAGATAATTTAAGATAATTATATATTATTTAATTGGATTTATTTAAATTAAAAATTAATTAAATTAAATCCTAGGATTCGCTGTCGGGACCGCGGCAGATCCGCTGCGGGGTCCCGACAACGGCACACGGCTTTGCGCCCGTAGGATCGCTAGCACGCGTCTCAGCGCGTTTCGATCCAACGGCTCGCGCCTTCGACCAGATCCGTTAGATCTCGACCATTCCGCATTCATGAGATCTGATCCGGCGGCTCTTAATCCATCCGCCTAAGTAAACCCGAACGCCCGTTCGATCCCCGGATCAGATCCGACGGCCGATCCAATCCCACACGTGACCGTTAGATGTCGGGTGATCAGAGCCGTCCCGCATCAACTAACGAACCATCAGACGGCCCGGGCGACCCCACTACTGTTCATCTTCGTCCCCAGAGGATCTCGTCCCGACAGGAAAAATTCGCAGAAATGCGCCACGTAATCCCCGTCTGCCACTCCCCTCTCCAGGTCAGCTCGACCGTTGGCGCCTTCCCGTAAGTGGCCGAGCCTAGCCGGCTGAGCCAGGAGGCCTGGACCTTTCCAATTTTGGGAATCCAGGGAGGAGCCTCAGGCTGAGCTATTTTTCGAGCCCAAGCCCCGACCTCCATGCATAAACCCTCCTAAGCCTATAAATACCCCCATTAATCCCTCAGTGAGCTTCTTTGCTCACTATCTCCCTCTGCTCTTTATTCCCGGTGTTCCCAGATCTCCCGGCGACTGGACCTGCTGTTTCCGCTGATAGTGGGTGTGTGTCTGACGTTCAGACCCCTAGCTTGTTCCTGCGATCACTTGGAGCCCCAAGGCAGTCTGCATTGTCTTCGTCACAGCAAACCAAGGTACAGCCATTCCTATCTCCTCTGTCGAGCAGGATTCAGCTCGACTTCTCTCGCTCAAGCCATAAATGCTATGTTAGGTCCCTCCCTTAGCTCCTAGCGGTCGTCCGGTACTTCCTATGAGCTCTGGCAGTGTGCCAGACGGCATAAGCACCGTCTGAAATGCACACTGCCAGCCGGGCCACTTTTGCTCAAGCTCGGCATTCCCTCGACCAATTGGGCCTCCATTCAGCATCGATACCCCTCGGCAATGATTGTAAGTGGGTATCGATGGTTGGGTGCGACCAGATCGTTCGATTCGACTGGAATCAATTGATCCAATCGCGAGCCTAAGCGGCAGAAATCACCGAGTAGCACCCCGAGGATTCGGACCACCTCAGGACCTCTCGAGTCGCCCTATCGCTCCATCCTGGATCCCTGAATGTGTAAGGATCAAGATCGAGGCGACCCATGCACTATGTGAGGAGAATTTACTCCTCACAGGTGCGTCAGCTGGAGGATCCCGGCTGAGTAGTCATATGGCGAACCAGAGCTTCTCAGTTAGGGCTTCGGGGTTTAATCGACGCATCTATGGTCAAGGAACGTGTAGCCATCGAGATCAGGGCCTGGCGTGGTTTGTGCGCGGCAAATTTTGTGACGGGAGCTAACCCTAGGGTGCTCAGTATTGGGCGCGAGCGGAAGGAGGAAGACGAAGATTTTGGGCCGGGCCGAGCCCCGACCCGCAGTCTTTTTAATTTGGGCCGCGGTTATTACCAAATTATCGAACGACATTTTTAATGGTTCTGAATTTAATTAATTAAACCCTATAGTTTTAATTTAAATAAACATTCAAAATAAATTAATTAAATAACTTTAGCTATACAGATCCAAATGGTATAATCCAATATACCATTTGAATCAAAAAAATTCTAGGAATTTGAATATAAAATAAAATTTCAGATCCAATGGTTAGATTTAAAAATATTGGCCAAACCTTCTTTGTTCTTAAATAAATCATATAAAATCATCTAAATATTCAATTTATGAGTTTAAGGGCTCTGATTACTCCTTGTACCATAAGGAACAATTCCAGACTCTTAAAATTAATTTTGGATAATTAATTTTCTTAATCACTCCTTAATCACCCTAACCAAGGATTAGTGAATTAAACCCTAACTAAGCCTCTGATTTGGGTGGGAATGGTTCCTAAAATCATATTAGACCTAGTATAACCTAAGTGTAAGGTTGGATTGCCCTAAAGTGCCTTAATTTCACTAATCACCCTAAGTGGCTTAATTAAGTGATTAATGATAATTAAGACCATTTAGGTCATCAAAACCTAAATTAAGGGTGTTTCCCCCTTCATTAAGTAATATGAAACACATTAAAATAGATTAGAATAAATTTGGATAGTTAAATTCTAAAATCTCAATTTTAGCCTTAAGAGGAAATGACCAAAATGTGATTTAGTGTTCTTCAAAGATTGAAAATTTCAGTAAATCACTATAAAATTGATTGGAAATGTTCTCTGAAATCCTAGAACAATAATAATGTTAATATAATCATTAACCCATAAAATCTCATTAAATCCTTAATTAAGATACTTAGATTTTAAGTTTACTTATAAAGATCATATGGCATTAAACTCTAAATCTAATAATTGACATGGTCAATTATCTCATTAATAAGTTCAGTTAAGATAACATAAGAATTAAGTGTTAAAAGAAAAGTAATTGGAAATGTCTAAGTAAAATCTTAGCTTAAGATCTAAAGTGATCAAAACTCAGACCCTTAGATCTTAAATAACCTAAGAAGGTCAATATGGGTTTAGTGTTAATCTAATACTTGGAATTATCAATTTTAACCTTAATAAGCTCCTTATAGTTAATTATGAACATGGATTCTAAAGAGAATCACAAATGGAAATTCTTAATTCAAAACTCTAATTAGAAGTCTAAAATGATCAAACTTCAGATCTTTAGATCTTAGATCTTAGACCTGGATCTTTAAATTGAATTAAATCATCTCCAATTGAAATTCTTTAATGATTAATTGTTTAATCTTTTGAAACCTTCCATGTGGGTATAGGTTGATTCAATCAATAAGATAATGAAATTATCTTAAAAATTGAATATAGATCTTAAATTCTCAAGTTTTTAATTGATTATTTTATCTTATAATCAGTAAAATAGCCTTTCACTAAGATCTTAGTTTTCTGAATCTTCCAACTTATAGGATTCTTTACCTTTAAGTTCTAAATTCTTAACCCTTGATTTATTTTATCAAAATTTGGGTAAGAGAGTAAAATAATCATAAAATTAGGTCGTTGATTTGCTTACTTAAACTATATAGTCGTCACATGATTTTGGATTAGAACTTGTTAAGTTCTAATATTTAACTTTAAGGACGTAAATCTGAGATTCTACTCGATAGCTGGATATTGGAGAACCTAAGCTTGTACCTTCTCAGATTAATTAGATTTGATAATTAGACAACAACAAATATCACATAAGTCTAGATTGAGTCTTTTGCTTACTTTGACTAGATTGCTTTGCATACCTTGGATTTTGAGCTTTAGCCCTTGAGCATAATAGGAAAAACTAAGGATATGGATGATGCATCCTAAGCTAGTATTAAAATTGCATATCATTCAGTTTTATTTTGTTTGCAGTTAGTAGAATATGTCCTAGCTTAGTCTGCCTCTTCAATAGTAGTATTGTATAGACTGAACTCAGACCTAGCATATTTGGATGGCTGGGCTGAGGATTGATTGATGGATATTGGAGGTCATGTATGGCTATTGGCTAGTATGATAGTACTATGTCCTAGGCTTATTGCTACCTTAGCTGGATTGTTCAGTATTATTTTATTTTTGTTTTGCCACATGCTTCAGTGGCCTTATTTTCAGTATTTGCTCGCTTTGCCACATGTCTCAGTGGCCTTACATTTCATATATTGCTTTGCTTTTGCCACATGTCCCAGTGGCCTTTCTTTTTATATTAATCAGCATGTTGTATGTATATTTTATGGCTTAGATATATGTATAAATGGCATGTTTAAGATGTTAGAATTTTATCATGTTTAGTACTTGTTTTCTTTTATACTCAGCATGTTTTTTTTCGATCATAATCATGTTAGGAGTACATTTATTCAGTAGTTGCAGTTATTTTTGCTTTTAGCCTCACCTTGCTTATTTAGTGTTTTGTATGTTACATCACATACCTGTTACTTGCTATAAATGGATGGTTTATAGTATTCCATTTCTTTCATGGCTTGTCGCACCTTTACTGCTTGCATGTGTAGATAAATTAAAAATGTGATATCTTTAAAAGTTCAGTTCATTTAAAATAGCCTAAAATGTACTTAGCCAATTATCTAACTGTAAACTTTTTGTTTTGTTGGCTGGGGCCCTGGCATTTGTGATACTGATAAATGTCAGATTTGGACGTGTTCGTGGGCAGTGTCGTAGAGGAGGAGCCAGTTCAGGAGGAGGACCTTCCAGCTGCTGTTTAGATAGTTTTGCTTTGTTTATTTCAGTGAGGATGAGAGTCTTTCATTTTTCAGTTATTTATTTCAGTTTGTAATAATTAACTTTTTGGATGTACTTACTTTCTGCATTGTGATGAGTTATTATATTGCATTTTCTTTTCCCTACTATGTATACTTGTAGATGTTACTCTATTTTGTACTGTTTCCACCACTTTGATATTTATATTGATGAATGTTATAACACTTGGTGACAAGTCCTTGACTTAAGGCAGGTTGGGTCCGCCTAACTTTACTTAAGTTGGGGATTTGCCATAGTTGGAGCACCGTACTTCCTTATTGCCAGTGCGGGGGCCCCATAACTTTGTACTCCACTGCAATTATACTTCAGCGATTATGGAGACCTTCGTCTCTTGTGGCCTGCTTCTTGCTACTTTGGCTTCTTATGATCAGTTTGTAGCGCTTTTTTCGTCTTCCACTGTGTCCCGCAGCCGCTGATTCAGCTGTCAATTGGTTGCCTACACTCTGTACCAGTCCTGGCAGAGCAGGACTGAGTTCTCCCATGATCGTCAGTTTCCCACTTATGTGGGCTATGCTAGCATGATTATGCCAGCTTTGGTCAGTGCCGGTCTGCATGATGGGAGCGACCTCTGGGGTTCCGCGGCCCACCAGGGCCCCTCCACCTCCTCGAGATGGTGCCCCCCCTCCCCGTTGGCTGAAGGCCAACATTGACGCATCATTTTTCTTTGGTGAGCCCACATCGTTTGGTGCGGCAGTTGTTCGGGATGCAGAGGGACAGTTTTTGTCGGCTGCTGGTGATGTTGTTCAGGCTAGATCCCCGCTCTAAGCTGAGGTCCAGGCAGTGACTATTCTCCGGCAGGCTCTATTAACCACTGGGACTGACTTCGTGGGGCTCATTATTGAGGGCGATTGCTTAGGTGCAGTCCGGAGGCTCCGGCGTCTCTGGGAGAGGACCCTGCGATCCCGAGGAGCATATAGACATGCGGACCCCCTCTCCTTCTTGCTCGAGATCCCGCGTGTTATCTTTTTTTACTGATCGCGTAGTGCGAATTGGATAGCCAACTTTTGTGCTTTTTTGGCCCGACAGGGTGTCTTCACTTTTGATAGGAGCGCTGTGCTCCCCAGGAGGCTTTTGGACCTCCTGGTTGATGATACCATGGAGTTTGATCTCGGTTGAGTTTTTGTACTATGATTGATTATATATATATATATATATATATATATATATATGCATGGGCAATGGCCGCGTTTTATGGAACCCAAAGAAGTAGCCATGGAGGCCCGCTACCACCGTCGTGGAGAGGACTTCACCGTCAGACGCGCAAATTCGGTAGTCTGGAGGGTGCTAGGCTCTGGGTGGCCCATGGTGCAGCACCACACTAGTGTTGAAGAGGGGGTCCGCCAGTGGCAGATTGCAGATTTCTCGGAGAGCAGGACTAGCCAATTGTACTGACTAGAGCGTGAGGGTCAGCCTTGGCAGTATGCAGCTTTGTGGGACATGGCCTTGGGTCCTCGTGAGGCTTGTTTCCTGTGGAGACTCTTTAGGGACACCATCCTGACTCGGTGTTGGCTCGCTAGGAGGGGGCTTGCTCAGTCTTTTGCTTGTGTTTGGGGCTGTGAGGCGGATGAGGATAGGGAGCACTTTGTACTCCACTGCAGTTATACCTCAGCGATTATGATGACTTTTGTGTCCTGGGGTCTGCTTCCTGCTGTCTTGACATCTTGGGATCAGTTTACTGCACTTTTCACGTCTTCCACTTTGTCCCGCAGACGTCGTTTCAGCTGTTAGTTGGTTGCCTACACTCTGTACCAGGCTTAGCGAAGCAGGACTGAGTTCTTCTATGGTCATCAGTTTTCCACTCCTGTGGGCTGTGCTAGTGTGATACTGTCAGCTTTGGTTAGTGCTGGTCTTCATGACGGGAGCGACTTCTGGGATTCCACGGCCCACCCGGGTCCCTTCCACCTCCTTGAGATGGTGCCCCCCCCGCCCCGTTGGCTGAAGGCCAACATTGACGCATCGTACTTTTTTGGAGAGCCCGCAGCCTTTAGAGCCGCTGTTGTTCGGGATGCCGATGAACAGTTTTTGTCGGCTACTGGTGATATTGTTCAGGCTAGATCCCCGCTCCAGGCTGAGGTACAGGCAGTGACTATTCTTCGGCAGGCTCTGTTGACCACTGAGATCAATGTCGATGGACTTATTATTGAGGGCGATTGTTTAGGCGCGCGCAGTCCGGCGACTCCGGCGTCTCTAGGAGAGGACCCTGCGATCCCGAAGAGCAGACAGACATGTGGACCCCCTCTCCTTTTTGCTCGAGATATCATGTGTTATCTTTTCTTATTGATCACGTAGTGCGAATCGGATAGCTGATTTTTGTATTTTTTTGGTCCGACATAGTGTCTTTACTTTTTATAGGAACGCTGTGCTCCCCAGGAGGCTCTTGGACCTCCTGGTAGATAGTACCGTGGAGTTTGATCCCAGTTGAATTTTTGTATTGTGATTGATTTATTTTAGGTATATATATATATATGCATAGGTTTTCATGGAACTCAAAAGAAGAAGCTCTCATGCACAAAAGAGGGAAGAAGGAGTGAAGGAAGGAAAAATTGGGAAGGAGGGGGTTTTTCCTCCTCCTTCTTTGGCGGCGACCAGCAAGACGGCTGAAGGATGCGGTCCCATGGAGAATGATAGTAGTCTTGAGGGTCAAGATCAGCCTCACGTGGATGGTAAGGTCAGACCTCTTTCGTCTGTCGTAGGGGCGGTTGTCCTCAAGAACGGCCCGACACGCTTGTTGTTTGGGTCGACGGACAGCAAGAATGAAGATATGGAGTTCTTGAATGCTGTCCAAGCTACGGAGAACCATAAAGCCATTGGCCCTTCTAGAGATCTACATGGCCGATTTGTTAAATCGTCGGCTGGGTCTATCATAACCCGTTCTCGCATGGAGAAAGGTATTACGGAAGAGAAAGTCACTGATTCGACTCCACAAAATTTCGAATCTATGGGTTTTAGAAGCCTTATACAACCGGCCGATGAGCCCCTTGCTGTGATGGAAGGATCGTCTACGTCTTTTGCAGAAGTCGCAAAACTTTGTGCTGTAGCAGAGAAGGAAGCATCGCTTTTTGTAAAAAGTTCTGTAATAGAAGAAATGCAAGGATTTTCTGGTCGGCTACGTGTGGATCCATGTGCATTAAGGCTGACGACTTGCATAGCTTTGCTACTGAAGGCAACAGGGAACTGTAGCAAATATTGATTTGCATAGGGGTGTAGCAGCCAGAGAAATCGGAATTAAAAAGCATAAAGGAAAAAATCTGTGTAGCCCAGCAACGAAAAAATGGTTTTGGATCTCCCAAGTCCTGCCAACGCCAGCTGAATCTTCGCAGTCAGGAGCGTCTCGCCAAACAGAAAAAAATTGTTCTCTTGATATACGATCGCCAGGTGATTTACTTCGACGTATGGAGGCTACTGCTCAATCTCTTTTGAAGAAAACTGCTGTCCACGATCCAGCAAATGCAGATTGCATGGTTATTGCGTCCAATCCCAATAATAATAATCAAGGTATGGATCTTGTTAATCAATGTATGGATGCTGTGATGGACTGTAGAACTATAGGTGCTGCCCGTCCCGGGAGTTCTAGCCATTTACAGCAGAAGAAATTTGCCTCTTTAAACAAAAAATGCACACCACTTGTATGTGAGAATGCCACAACTGGAGCTACATTCAAGCAGCCGGGTGATTTACTGCATTCTATGGAGGTGTCTGCTGCTCCAACTCATATTGATGAGCTTGACATTATAGCATCTATGGTAGCTTCAGCCTCAGGAAATGTGGAAAAAAATGCGTCAATTTCAGTCTCCAAAATTGTAGCAGCAGGAAATGCGACAAAAAACGTACGGCAGCAAAACAAAAAAGCCATTCCATGCCCGCCCATTGGAAACATAGTCGATTTTACAAGTGATGAAGGTGAAGTAATTATGGATCTTGAGGCTGAGAATGAACATACCAACTTATATGAGGGTTCGCTTATTCTTCGTTTATTTGGAAGGAAAATCCCCTATGCTATACTTGAAAATCAGCTCAAAATGAGATGGGAAATGGGGAATTCAAGATACATTGAGGCTATCCTCCGTAAGTTCCTTTGGGAAGGAGAGGGGGCAGTAGTCTACACTTTGTGAGCTGATAGGAGGTCTGTCGACCCCTCGAGGCAGGTGGACTTGAGATCCGTGACCTGCGGATTTGGCGCGCCACACTTTTAGTTTTGTCAGTAGGGAGAACCTTCTCTGGGTGAGAGCCATGGAGGCCCGCTACCGCTGTCGTGGAGAGGACTTCACCGTCAGACGAGCAGATTCGACAGTCTGGAGAGTGCTCGGCTACGGGTGGCCCGTGCTGCAGCACCATACTAGTGTTGAAGAGGGGGTCCGCCAGTGGCAGATCGCTGATTTCTCGGAGAGCAGGACCAGCCAGTTGTATAGACTGGAGCGGGAGGGCCAGCCTTGGCAGTATGCAGCGTTGTGGGACATGGCCTTGGGTCCTCGCGAGGCCTGTTTCATGTGGAGACTTTTTAGGGACGTCATCCCGACTTGGTGCTGGCTCGTTATGAGGGGGCTTGCTCAATCTTATGCTTGTGTTTAGGGCTGTGAGGCAGATGAGGATAGGGAACACTTTGTACTCCACTACAGTTATACCTCAGCGATTATGGCTACTTTGTGACCTGGGGTCTGCTTCCTGCTGCTTTGACGTCTTGGGATCAGTTTGCTGCGCTTTTCTCGTCTTCCACTGTGTCCCGCAGACGCTGTTTCAGATGTCAGTTGGTTGCCTACACTCTGTACCAGGCTTGGCGGAGCAGGACTGAGTTCTCCCGTGGCCGTCAGTTTCCCACTCCTGTGGGCTATGCTAGCGTGATATTGTCAGCCTTGGTCAGTGCTGGTCTTCATGATGGGAGCGACCTCTGGGGTACCACGGCCTGCCCGGGCCGCTCCACCTCCTCGAGATGGTGCCCCCCGCCCCGATGGCTGAAGGCCAACATTGACAGTCCTGGTGAATCCTTCTTGGGGCTGGATCGTACAGTCCTGGTGGAGTTGGGAGAGTGTGAACGACGTTCAAAGGAGAGCCTGCCAGGAATCGGGTCTCTTGAAGCTGATCATGAGCCCCGTACGGATGAAGAATCGATTCTTTGTGATGGATACCGGTCCCGACAGGAAACTGAAGGCAAATCTTTGAAGGAAATTGATCCTTTGAATCCTACATTAAAACCTGTCAGGGATTCATATGGTCGATTTGTCTCAAAAAAAAGCAAAATGCTCTGCAGCAATGGAACTGTAAATGCTATGGAAGTTGCCGGATTTAGAGCAGCATCTATTGAGCCGTATGTCGACTTCGAGAAGATCAGCCTACCTGTGAACATAGCACCTTCGCTGGAAGTTGTCGACTCTCCGCCTCAGCCGCATGAAGGATCTTCGACACAGCATGCTGTCGCGAGTGTCCAAAATAGTCGGCGAAACTCTAATGTCCGCAGTTTGCCGGATGGAGCAACTGGCGTAGGATTATCCAATCTCGCTGGTTGGGTAGAAGGACAGCAAAATTTGGATATTCGACATCCTGGTGATCTCATACGTTGTTTAGAAGCTGCTGCTAGCAAAGTACAGAATGGCAAATCTCCTCAGCAAAAAACTTGTGGGGCAAACAGCCTTACACATGAACCTAACCAATCAAAACAAGACCTCGTCATGCTGAAGCGGCCAGCAATAAATCTATGGAAGCTTAAACTTGGGCTGTGAATGCTAACTCTACCGAAAAACAGAGCAACTTAGTGCAAACTAAAGGTTCGACATCTCCTACCTCTAGTTTACTAGCTGCTAGTAATGAGTTGAATTCAATAGAGAGTAGTTTAATGCCCACAAATAGGAATGGAAAGTCTATTTCTCTGAATTGTGTTGCAAATACTATAATGAAAAACTTGATTGATGAACCTGCTGCTGCTGCCCTGAATGGAAACATATCACCCCTGCAAAGAGATGAATTTTTTTTCAGCAGCTGAGAATCGCATTCCAACTGCTTGTATGAATGTCCCAAACGACATGACAACCGTTGCAAAGGCAACTGAACAGCAGCAACGTGCAGCTGCAGTTTCTTTGGTCACAGAAAATAGTGCTGGCACTAGCTACAATATGGAAAATACAGCGGTCACAGCCACAACAAAGACGCCGACAGCTATAGATAATTCTGTGCACAACTTGTTGCGAGTTACAGGACACTCAGCCGCAGAATTTCCAGCCGCCGGAAATTCAAAAAAAAAATGCCTGGGTTGCGAATACAGTTTCTCAAGTAATTGCAGGAGTGAATCACAATGAGGCCATGGAATTTCGATCAAGTTCCAATAAACTTATTTTAGCCCGGAAAGCAGCTCTTCCTGCACAACAATTGTCTCAGCAATTGGCAACTTCAACAACCACAGTGTTGGCACAGGAACTGGCAGCTTGCCAAACTTCGTGTGAAACTCCTTCCGTAAATACAAGTATGGCAGCTATGCATGGAGGTGTAGCATGCGAATTTCAGTCCGTGGATGCTGTGAACGTAAATGGTCCTTTACAAACTGCTTTAGCTGGGAGCTGTCCACCGGAACAAGGAGAAGTCAATCTGAATAATGCCATAAAAGAATCTTTTGCTGCTGTAGTGGGCTCAGTGGTCGCAGGAAAATAAAAAAAAAGCTCTTGGCAGAAGAAACAATTCATCCCTTGTCCAAGAGTAGGAACTACAGCAGCTTTTACTGGCACCCAAGGACAAGCAATTATGGACTTTGATGCCCAAGATGATCAAACGAATAGTTAGAAAGATCCTTGATTGTCCGCCTTTTTGGTAGGCGTATTCCTTTTGCAATTTCACAGAGTCAGCTCAAAATCGGATGGGAGAGATTTGGCAACTTCTCTATCCACACCTTACGGCCGGATTGTATCCTTGTAACCTTTGTTAACCCAAATGCTAGATCCGAAATAATGGCATCGGGTCCTTGGTTTGTTGGTGGGCAAGCCCTTGGAGTTGCCAATTGGGTTCCTGGCTTCAACCCAAGCATGAAGGTTGGTTTCACTACTCCGCTCTGGATCCGCCTCCCGGAATTACCTCTCAACCTTTGGCACGAAATTAATCTTACAAGGATTGCAGCCATGATAGGGACACCATTGTTCATCGACGTTTAACCGCCTCTCGTGAGCGACTTGCGACGCAGTGTCGTAAGTCGAACACCGTCTTTGCACTACAGGAGGAGTCCGGCGAGTTCACTTCTGACCCGCAGCGGATCCGACAGGTATTTTTCAATTTCTTCCAGGGGAAGTGGGGCACCGCTAGTCCAGTAGGGGACTGCCCTAATTTTCTGATTCCAGATCGTACTGTTGGTGATGCAGATTCTGACTCTCTCCAATGTACGGTCACGAACACAGAGATCTGGGCAGCCTTGAGGGACCTTGGCCCCAACCGTTCCCCTGGGATTGATGGGATCACCCCCTCATTCTTTACTAGCTATTGGAAGATCACCCACGCTGACAACCTGACAGTCATTCAACATTTCTTTGATGGTGGGCAAATTCCCCAGTGCTGGCGTGATACTCTAGTAGTCCTTATTCCGAAGGAGGAGGGAGCATCCACTCCGAGGCAGTTCCGCCCTATTAGCCTTTGCAACACTGTCTATAAAGTGGTGGCCAAGATCTTGGTCATGCGCCTTAAGACAGTGTTGCCTCTCCAATCTCCTGAGAACAGTGTGCCTTTGTTCCCGGGAGAGATATCAGCGAGAACTGCCTCACGGTCCAGAAGATTCTTACTCGTCTCTCATACTCCACCTCGACTGCCGGTCATATGGCCATCAAGGTGGATATTGAGCAGGCTTACGACCGTGGAGTGGGGGTGCTTACGTCTTGTTCTGCAGCGTTTTGGTTTCCCACAGAGATGGACAGACTGGGCGATGCAATGCATCGAGTCCCCCAGGTTTGCTGTCTTGGTTGGTGAGCACCGTCTTCATTGGATAGTAGGGCGGAGGGGCTTCCGTCAGGGATGTCCCCTCTCCCCCTACTTATTCATCCTGTGCTCAGAGCTTTTCTCCTTATTAGTCCGACACGAGCAGCGGATTGGATGGCCGATTGGGATCCATTTGGATCGAGGTGGGCCGACTTTCTCCCACATGATATATGCCGATGACTTGGTTTTGTTCGCTCCTGCTTCGGAGGCAGCAGGTCAGGAGGTTCAGCAGATTCTGGGTCAGTATGGGAGCTGGACCAGACAATCTGTGAACTCACGCAAGTCACAGATTGTCTTCAGCCGTCAGACACCGCTTTACCAAATGCGCAGGATTTCTCAGCAGCTGGGTTACAGGAGGAGTGATTCCCTCAGATACATCGGAGTTACTGTCACAGGGCGACCTCCGAGACGGGCAGATTTTGCAGCAGTCACAGAGCAGGTCCGCGGCCATCTTCGTTCTTGGAGCAGTCGACACCTCTCCCTTGTAGGCAAGCTTTGCCTGATCAGGTCAGTTCTAGCAGCTATACCTTGTTATCAGATGTCTGTGGCTTCGATTCCAGACTCCTGCCTCTCGGACATTGAGGCTATTCTCTGCAAGTTTATTTGGGAAGGAGCGGGGGGTAGTAGTCTGCACTACGTGAGCTAGCAGGAGGTCTGTCGACCACTTGAGATTGGAGGACTTGGGATCCGTGATCTGCGGACGTGGAGGACTATTCTTGTGGCACGCCACACTTTCAATTTTGTCAGAGGGTAGGACCTCCTCTGGGTGAGAGCCATGGAGGCCCGCTACCGTTTTCATGGAGAGGATTTCATTGTTCGACGGGCAGATTCAGCTGTCTTGAGGGTTCTCGGATACGGTTGGCCTGTGGTGCAGCACCACACCTGTTTTGAGGAGGGAGCTCGCTAGTGGCAGTTTGCAGATTTCTCAGAGAGCAGGACCAATCAGTTGTATCGACTGGAGCGGGAGGGTCAGCCCTGGTAGTTTGTAACTCTTTGGGATCTGGCCTTGGGACCTCGTGAGGCCTGCTTTCTCTGGAGACTTTTCAGGGATGCCATCCCGACTCGGTGCTGGCTCGCTAAGAGAGGACTTGCTCAGTCTTCCGCTTGTGTTTGGGGCTGTGAGGTAGATGAGGATAGGGAGCACTTTGTACTTCACTACAGTTATACATCAATGATTCTGGTGTGGGGCCCCTCGTACTGACCTATGTGATATCTGTTGTTGTCTAAATTACCAAATCTAACTACTCTGAGAAGGTACAAGCTTAAGATCTCCAATAACCAACTATCGAGTAGAATATCAGATTTACGTCCTTAAAGTTAAATATTAGAACTTAATAAGTTCTAATCCAAAATCATGCGACGACTATACAGCTTAAGTAAGTAAATCAACGACCTAATTTTATGAATATTTCACTCTTTTACCCAAATCTTGATCAAATGAATCAAGATTTAAGAATTTAGAACTTAAACCTATGTTGAGTTCAAATCTCAAATCCTAGGTGATATTCTAAATAGGATCTAGGTTTCTCACTTATTACCCAATTTGAAGGTAAAGAATCCTATAAGTTGAAAGATTCAGGAACTAAGATCTTAGTGAAAGGCTATGCTACTAATTATAAGATAAAATTATCAATTAAGAACTTGAGAATCTAAGATCTATATTCAATCCTTAAGATAATTTCATTATCTTATTGATTGAATCATCCTATACCCACATGGAAGGTTTCAAAAGATTAAATAATCAATCATTAAAGAATTTAAATTGGAGGTGGTTTGATTCAATTTGAAGATCTAAGTCTAAGATCTAAGATCTAAAGATTTGAAGTTTGATCATTTTAGACTTCTAATTAGAGTTTTGACTTGAGAGTTTCCATTTGTGAATTTCTTTAGATCTAATTTCATGATTAACTATAAGGAGCTTATTAAGGTCAAGAATTGACAATTCCAAGCATTAGCTTAGCATTAAACCCATTTTGACCTTCTTAGGTTACTTAAGATCTAAGGGTCTGAGTTTTGATCACTTTAGATCTTAAGCTAAGATTTTATTTAGACATTTCCAATTACTTTTCTTTTAACACTTAATTCTTAAGTTATCTTAACTGAACTTATTAATGAGATAATTGACCATTTCAATTATTAAACTTAAAGTTTAATACCATAGGATCTTTATGAGGAATGCTTAAGGTTTAGGTATCTTAATTAAGGAATTAATGAGACCTTATGGATTGGTGATTATTATTGTTCTAGGATTTCAGAGAACATTTCCAATCTGTGTTATAGTGGTTTACTAAAATTTTTAGTCCTTAAGGAACATTAAATCATACTTTGGTCAAAATGACCAAAATGCCCTTCTTAAGACAAAAATTAGGATTTTAGGGTTTTATTGTCCAAACTTGTTCTAATCTATTTTAAAGTATTTCATATGACTAAATGAAGTGAGAAAAACCCTTATCTTAGGTTTTGATGACATAAATGATCTTAATTAGCACTAATCACCTAATTAAGGCACTTAGGGTGATTAGTGAATTTAAGGTACTTTAGGGCAATCCAACCTTACACTTAGGTTTTACTAGATTTAATATGATATTAGGAACCATCCCTACCCAAATCAGAGGCTTAATTAGGGTTTAATTTACTAACCCTTGATTAGGGTGATTAAGGAGTGATTAAGAAAATTAATTGTCCAAAATTAATTTTAAGGGTCTCGAATTGTTCCTGAGGGTACAAGGAACAATCAGAGCCCTTAAACTCATAAATTGGACAATCAAATGATTTTATATAATTTTTTTAAGAACAGAGAAGTTTTAGCCAATATTTTTAAATCCAACTTTTGGGTCTGAAATTTTATTTTATATTCAAATTCATTGAATTTTTCTGATTCAAATGGTATATTGGATCATACCATTTGGATCTGGATAACTAAAGTTATTAAATTAATTTATTCTGAATGTTTATTTAAATTAGAATCATAGGATTTGATTTATTAAATTCAAAACCATTAAAAATGTTATTCAATAATTCGATAATAATCGCGGCCCAAAATCAAAAAGGCGCGGGTCGGGGGTTGGCCCGGCCCAAAATCTTCATCTCCTTCCTTTCGCCCAGCCCGACGCTGGGCGCCCTAGGGGTAGCTCCCGCCGCGAAATTCGCCGTGTACAGGCCACGCCAGGCACTGATCTCGATGGCTACACGTTCCTTGGCCTTAGACGCGTCGATTAAACCACGAAGCCCTAATTGGGAAGCTCTGGTTCGCTGGATGCCTATTCGGCCGAAACCCCTCAGCCGGCGCACCTGTGAGGAGATAATTCTCCTCACAGAGTCCACAAGTTGCCGATAGCTCGATCCCTACACGTTCAGGGGTCGAAGAGGGAGTGATAGGTCCACTCGGGAGGTTCTGAGGTGGTCCGGATAGGTGGGGTGCTACTCAGAGCATTTTGCCATTCAGTGCTTTGATTGGATCGATCGAGTTCAGTCGAATCGATCGATCTGGTCGAACCTAATCCTCGATACTAGTTTACAATTATTGCTCTGAGGGTTTCGATACAAATCAGAGGGTTAAATGACTCAGGAGCACGCCACATTCGCGTGAATTGGCTCGACTGGCAGTGTGCCCTCAGACGGTGCTTAGGCCGTCTGGCGCACTGCTAAGGCTCACTAGAGGTCCAGGTCGACCGCTAGGAACTAGGGACGGGTCCTAACACATCATCTATGGCTTGAGTGAGTAGGTGTCGAGCTAAATTGAGCTCGATAGAAAGAAGGGAATGGGCTGTACCTTGGTTTGAAGACACGCAGGGACAGAGGACAATGCGGCTGGGCTGGATTATTCCAGAAGGTTGCAGAAGCTCGGCAAGGGGTCTGAACGCCAGACCACGCCCTCTATCAGCAGACGCGGCAGGACCAGTCATCACGATCGCCGAGAGCTTCAATGGCTTCAGCTGGGAGATGGAGGGGATTTCAGTGAGCAAAGGAGCTCACTGAGAAGCTTGGAATGTATTTATAGGCCGGGAGAGACCTGGGGAGTGGATGCCAAAGCTCTGGTTTGGAGCTTGGCTCGGCCCGGGGTTCACTCGCCATTGCCTCTTAGGGAAAGGCTCAGCCATCCCTGCGGCTAGGCCACAACGGGAAAGACCTCTAACGGTCCAGCTGACCTGGCGGGATGGTGGCTGACAGAATCGACGTGGCTGGGTATGAAGAATTTTCTGATGTCGGGTAGGATCGTCGTGAGAACGACGATCCACAGTGGCTGGAATTGCCTCCGCCGTCTGATGCCAAAGCCGTTGGATTTAAACAGTCTGATGCGGGGTTAAAAAAAATAGAAACGCGGGTTAGATCCTACGCATCTAATTTTAGATGCCGATCGCACGGCCATGATTCAATCATGGCGGGGAAAGATCGCGCCGTTGGAAAAGCCACGCTGAGATGCGTGCTATGCATCCCACGGGTGCATCTCTGTGCACCGCTGTCGGGACCCCGCAGCGGATCTGCCGCGGTCCCGACAGCAAATCCCACCGCAATTTTAATTAAATAATTTAATTTAATATAAAATAAATTCAATTAATTAATAATTAATAAAATCCTAATTATTCTAAATTCAATTTAGGGCTAAATGAGCTCCAAAAATTCCCAAAAATTCATCCTTAGCTAATTTGAGTATGAGGAATCTAAAAATGAAATCAGATTTTAATTTGGAGATCAAAATAATTTATGTATTTTTTAGGGCTTAACAATGGCCAAAAATACCAAATTTTCCAATTTAGCTCCGATTAATTTAAAACTTCTATGTTTAGGTTTAAATGACCCATTGAATCCAATATAATCAAAATCAAACTTTGGTTTAGCTTAATTAATCTAGTTTTAGCTAGGGTAACAACCTAGGGTTGTTACATATGGAGGCCTTTGTGACTTAGGGCCTGCTTCCTGCTGCCTTGACTTCTCGGGACTAGTTTGCAGCATTTTTCTCATCTTCCACAGCATCCCGCAGTTGCCGGTTCAGCTGCCAGTTGATTGCCTACACTTTGTACCAGGCCTGGAGGAGCAGGACTGAGTTCTCCCATGGCTGTCAGTTCCCCACTCCTGTGGGTTGTGCGAGCTCAATTCTGTCAGCCTTAGTCAGTGCTGGTCTTCATAACGAAAGTAATTACTGGGATTCCTCGGCCCACCAGGGCCCCTCTACCTTCTCGAGATGGTGCCCCCCACCCCGTTGGCTGACGGCCAACATTGATGCTTCGTACTACTTTGGTGAGCCCACAGCTTTTGGAGCTGCAGTTGTTCAGGATGCTGAGGGACAGTTTTTATCTGCTACTGGTGACATTGTACAAACCAGATCCTCGCTCCAGGTTGAGGTCCAGGCGGTGACTATTCTTCTACAGGCTCTCACGACCGCCGAGGCTGGCTACGAGGGACTCATTATTGAGGGAGATGGCATAGGAGCAGTTCGGAGACTCTGGCGCCTCTAGGAGATGACCCTTCGGTCCAGAGGAGCGGACAGGCACGCGGACCCACTTTCCTTTTTGCTCGAGATTCCTCATATTATATTTGCTTGCCGATCGCGTAGTGCGAATCGAGCAACAGATTTTTGTGCTCTTTAGGCCCGACAGGGCGTCTTTTCTTTTGATAGGAGCATTGTTGTAACAACCCAGGTTGTTACCTTAGTTAATTAGGACTAATTTGAGTCTTAAGATTAATTATAAGTGCTAATTAGGTCAAATGGAGTCAACCTTTAAGACCTAGGTCAAGTCAGGAGTCAAATGGATCGAATCCTGATTTCTAGGAAATCCAGAAACCCTAAAATTTGACCTATCTAAATTGACATCGTATTAGAAAACAGACATCGCCATTGCGTTCATTGACCCAAAATTAGATTGGGGTGAAGTTTTCGTGTCAATCGGAAGTCGTCGAAATTTTGACGAATATTTTAATAATAAAAATATCACGGAAATCGAGGAATCAAAATACTCGTCGGATCAAAAATCTGACTTCGCCATTGCGTTCCTCACCCCTCAAATAGCAAGGAAAAACATATTTGAAATTTTGGAAATTAAAAAAAATAATAATATTTAATTAATTACTTAACGGCGTCGTTAATTATTTAACTTTACCATCACCTGTAGCTGATGGCGTCATCTAATCAGACGGCGCCCTCGCAGCCGTTGGATATGATCCAGATCCAACGGCTACGGGGCCATCTCCCTCGGCCCCGACGCCACACGGCGCATCCCGCCGCCCTCCGGGCCAACCGGAGCCCTCCCCGGCCTCGTCGAGGTCGCCGGCACCTCTTATAAAACCTCCGGCAGACTCTTGGCTCCGGGTTTGCGAAACCCGAGCCCCGAAGCGACGAACCCGAGTCGAGCCATCCCGAAGTCCGCGAGCCGTCGAATTCCAGGTACCCCGATCTCCCTCTTTACATACTCAATAATTGTAAACTTAGATTCAAATTGTTATTCCATGAGCCCGATTGACGATCCATCGGCTTAGATCTAGGCTAGCTCAACCGGATCGATCGGATTCACCGATCGATCCACAGTAGAAACCGTTAGGATCATGTACCCCGAAAACCCTAGGACCTAGGGTTTAGTTTTGCTGGCGATTCCGGCCACCTCCGGCGAAGGTCCGCCCACCGACGTGTAGGCCTCATCGAGAGCTACCATTGGCCATGCTGGCTGATGTGGTCCGGCGCCGGGAAGTCTGGCAAAAGTCGTGCCCTAGCCCGGTGCCCTCGGGGCATCTTCGTGGAGGAGACGAAGTCTGGGCTGGGCCGGGTCGACCCGAGCCCGATCCGGTTGCGTTCGGGTCCGCGTAAGCCAGGTGGGGCCCACCGAGCCACGTGGCGCCATCAGGGCCTGCCACGTGTCAAGTGGGACCCACCAACTGAGCCCGCGGCGTTTCGCCTTCGGCCGTGGGGCCCACTGCGCCACGTGGCAGCCATCCGGTGCGCCACGTGTCCCGTGGGGCCCACAGCCCGAGCCCCGCGGCTCTTCGGCTTCCCTGTGGGGCCACAGTGCCACGTGGCAGCCTCTGGGCCCGCCATGTGTCAAGTGGGACCCACTGCCCGGTCACCCGCGGCGTTTGGGCTCCCTGTGGGGCTCACAGTGCCACGTGGCAGCATCTGGCAGTGCCACGTGTCAAGTGGGGCCCACTGCCCAGTCACCCGAGCCTACTCAGCTTCCCGTGGGGCCCACAGTGCCACGTGGCAGCCTCTGGCAGTGCCACGTGTTAGGTGGGGCCCACTGTCTATTAATTAAAATTAATTAATTACTGTTAGCCTAATTAATTATAATTAGTGGTTAATTAAATTAAGATTAGTGTTAATGATTTTTGAACAGTAATTTTATAATTAATTAACTGAAATTTGTAATTATAGATTAATTATGATTATTTTAATACTAATTAAATCCTAATAGTAATTATAATAATTAAATATTATTAAAACAATAAATTTATAACTAATTATTCCTAATTAAGCATTAGCAGGTAATTAAGGTTAATTAATCTGTAATTAAACTAATTACTTTTCAATAATAAATTAATAATTAAATAATATGATTAATTAATACCTAATTAATAATTAAATCTTAATTAATTACAGATTAATCAATATAATAGTAATTACAGAAAATATATATATATATATATATATATATATATATAACTTTAAGAATGAACAGTAAAATAATTCAAATTGAATAAATAAATAGTAAAATAATACAAATTGTATTTTTGAATAGTAAATCTTAAAAGTTTAATAATTTTTTGTAGGATGATCCAAATATAGCCAATATACATCTCAAAATACTCAGAAAAATGTAAGGAACCAAATAACATAAGTCAAAAATTAATTTTGAGTACGCATAATGAGGTAACATTTTCGAACCTCTTTAGAACCTCATAACTTTCTACCCAGTTATCAGAACATAGTCAATATGGGTCTTATAATGCTCAGGAGTGGCCCCATCATTATAGTAGTATTAGTTTTTTCATTTAGACATCAGGACAAAAAGTCAACCCTAGAATTCTTAGTGAAAAATGACCAAAATGCCCCTAGACTTCAAACAGCCATAACTTAGTCAAATTAACTCCAAATTTAAAAATTCAAGATGCTAACTAGTCTAGAATTTCAATGTCATTAATAAACTAAAATAATATTTAGGATTTGAACCCTAGAAATTAGGAAAATGACCAAAATACCCTTGGCTTTGCTTTTGGTCATAATTTGACCGTTTCTCGTCCAATTTAGGCGTACTTACTGTCTATCTTCAAGTTAGACAGTAAGGAATCAGTTGGAGCTAAGAGAATTCAATTCTGATCCATAAGTCAAAAGTTGACTTTTTGACCATCAATGTAGGGGCAAAATGGTCATTTGCCCTAAGATTGGGCTAAGTACCCCTAATCTTTAGTTAACATTCCAAAACACTAAAACTAATATTATAATCGTATTAGTGACATTTAAGTGAGTGAAATCAACCATTAAGTCCAGTAATCTCTCTAAGTTTTAAACACTACACCTTAAGGACATTTTCTGAGATTAGGATTAGATTATATATTAGAGTTCATTCGTTAGGTAAATTGGGTTACATACTGGGTAAAACCTTAGTTTTATTAGTTTCTAGACTTTTTTTTTATTTTACAACTTATTCTGATTATTTTATCTTTTAACTTTAGATTTAAGATACGAGATTCATCCTATTAAACTTGATTACTTAATAGAATTTTCCTTAACTAGTAGAGCATTTATAGAATAAAACCTAGAACTTAGGTCTTATCCTTTTTAGATTATGTGATTAAACCTAAATCTCGTAGTATTTAATCCATAATCTATAAGTTTAGAAGATCTTGATCAGATCTTAGTTAGAACATCTAAATTCACAAAATTAGGATGTATGATTTATTGATTTAACTCATAGTCGTCTATCTGATTGAACTAGATTAGAACCTGATCAGTTCTAATCCTTTTTAACTTATAAGAATGAATTTTTAAGTTACACTCGATAGTAGGAAAATGGTGATCCTGAACTTGTGTAATTTAGAATAGTTAGAATGGTTAAGTAGAAAACAAATGATATCACCATATTTAGTAGAGTCCCTTGCTTCTATTTGATATTTTGTTGCTACACATTCATTGTATTTTGTGCTATATTTTATTGAGCATGTCATATAAGATTTTTGATGCATGAATAAAATGTTAGGAAAATATGGAGACTCCTTAGATTCATTGTAAAAATATTAAAGTGATTAATGAAAAGATAATAATTGGATGTGTTTGAGCTGCCTCTCAGTATTGCCTTCTGATTGTCTAATCTCCTTGTTGACACTAGGGGAATGCCTTTGTTTTGTTGTGTGCTATTTGCCTAGTCTCCTTGTTGATACTAGGGGTACACCATTGGTGCCTTAGCCGTACTGGTGCTAAGATCCTTCGATTATACTGTTGGTGCCTTAGCCATATTGGTGCTAAGATCCTTCAGCCTTTCTGGTGGGCTAGATTAGCTCTTTTCTGTATGACAGATTGTACACGTATGTTTATATGCAGTTTGATGTTTTGGTTACTTTTCAGCATTTTTATTCAGTCAGCTATTTCTTTGTACTGCTTTTATATATATTAGGATGTTAGAATCTTGCTGCTATTTATATGTACCATTGCTGAGTTGTTTTATTTTAATTGGCATATTTCTTTTGATCACCAGCATATTTAGGATGTAGTACTTTTCTTATAGCACTTGTTTGATTATGTATATTTATATGCCTTACCTTGTTTAGCTTGTATTTGAGGCATACCTTAGCCTTCCTTTTTGCTTAAGTTATAAATGATGGTTTATAGCTTTTCCTTCATTTTGTATTGCTTGCTACTCCCTCAGTTGTTTAGTGACAATGGCAGATCCTCTTTAGTTGGATGATCAGGATCTTGGTGTGGAGCCATATCCGAAGGAGGAGCCTATGGAAGAAGCAGCTGTTTAGCCTTCTATTCTTAAGTGAGGATGAGTGCCCTTAATTCTTATTATTTGAACTTAAATTGATGTAATAATACATGTACTGATGACTGCGTATTTGGATTTTATACTTATATTCTGAGGTACTTTTCTTTATATTTTTTTTGTGATGTTTGGATATTTTTTTATTGAAAATCGCTTCCGCACTCTGCATGTTTACTTAGATAGTGACTGAATGTTTGATTCTATGCTCACACCTTCCCTTATTAGGTGGATTATAGATTTCATCCTAATCCAATTATAAGTGAAGGGTTAGCTAGAGTGACACACCACCGCTTAACTTAATTCCTGTGGATTAAGGGGTGGGGCGCCACAGTTGTGCTCCCCAGGAGGCTTTTAGACCTCCTGGTAGAGGATACCGTGGCATTTGATCCCGGTTGAGCTGTTTGTACTTTGATTATTTATAGTTATATATATATATATATGCATGGGCTACGACTGATTTTCATGGAACCCAACTCCAGCGGCTCAGGAGACTCTGGGAAAGGACCCTTCGTTCACGATGCGGAGAGAGACATGCTAACCACCTAGCCTTATTGCTTGATGTACCTCGTGTTATCTTTGCCCACCGGTCGCGCGGTTCAAACCGGGCGGCTAATTTTTGTGCTATGTATGCCCGTCAAGGCAATTTTTCTTTTATTAGGGGAGATGTGCTCCCCGGGAAGTTACTTGACCTCCTTGCTCAGGACACTGTGGAGTTTGATCCCAGCTGAGTTTGTACTTTTGAATTTATATATATATATGCATAGGCTACGATCATCCCTTCATGGAACCCAAAGACTTTGATGAAGAAAAAATGGAAAGCTAGGGAAAAAGAGGGAGAGCCTCCCCCTCTCCACATGGGGGGTCGGCCAAGCATGGAGATCTGCTTCCTTTTCCTAAGGAAGGCTCGGCAGATGCTTTCAGCCTTCTCAGGGACGCGCATGGGAATCTTCCACTGGGTCTTGTGGTGGCAAAAGCTGTGGTGGTTGCCATTGCAGCCGCTCAAGCGGGGCTGGTCCAAGGCAAGGAAGGCGAACCTTCTCTTCATCTCGAGGAGGGATCATTCGCTCGCATGGGGGTGTCATCCTCCACTAACCCAAGGCTGGGGACGTTACCCCCATCTTGGAAAGGAAAACAAGTGCTTGAAGGTCTGTTACTGTAACAACCCAAGTTGTTACCTCAGTTAATTATGATTAATCTTAATCTTAAATATAATCATAAGTGTTAATTAGGTCAATTGGAGTCAACCTCTAGGGCTTACCCCCAAGTTAGGAATCAAATGGATCAAATCCTGATTTCTGGAAAATCCAGAAACCATAAAATTTGACCTATCTAATTTGACCTCGGATTGGAAAACGAACACCGCCATTGCGTTCATTGACCCCAAATTAGCTTGGGGTGAAGTTTTCATGTCAATAGGAAGTCATCGAAATTTCGACGAATATTTTAATAACAAAAATGCTTCGGAAATTGAGGAATTAAAATACTCGTCGGATTAAAAATTTGACCTCACTGTTGCGTTCCTCACTCCTCAATTAGTTAGGGGTGAATATTTGGAATTTTTCTGGAAATGATTTATTTATCTATATTAAATTGGGAATTAAATAATTAAAATATTAATTATATATTATTTTATTTATCAACTGACGGCGCCGTCCACTTAACCGCACAAGCCGTTAGATCCAGCTGACGCCGTCGCCTCCTCCGTCTAATCGCATCAGAAGGATCCGAGCCATCCGATCTGGATCGATCGCACAGCTCGGGACCCGTCGTCTTCGCCTTCTCCGCCCCGACGCCACGCGGCGCGCTCCGCCGCCCATCGCTCCCAACCGGTGCCCTCCCCAGCCTCGGTGAGGTCGCCTGAGGTCTTATAAGACCTCAGCCAAGCTCTGGGCTCCGGGTTTGTGAAACCCGAGCCCCGAAGCGAGCGAACCCGAGCGAATCGTCCGGATCTCGCCGCAGCCGTCGACCTTAAGGTACGTAGATCTCCCCCGATCCTTGTCCATTTAAGCCAATTATTGTTCGATTGCTTATTCCACTGCTTAGATTAGGTTAGGGTATGTTCTGATCGACCGATCGATCGATCGATCGATCGGATTTTAGGTTTGATACACAGTAGAAATCGTTAGGATCCCACGTAACCCGTAACCATAGACCTAGGTTTAGGTTTTACCGGCAACTCCGGCCACCTCCGGTGAAGGTCCGCCCACCGACGTGTAAGCCCCGACGAGGGCTACCGTCGGCCGTGCGGGCCGAGGCGGTCTGACGCCGGGAAGGCCGGCAAAAGCCGTGCCCTAGGCGCCGGCCCTCGGGACGCCTCCGCGAGGGAGACGAAGTCCGGGTCGGGTCGGGTCTACCCGAGCTCTTCGGCTTTGGCCATGGGGCCCACTGCGCCACGTGGCAGCCTCCGGGCCCGCCACGTGTCCCGTGGGCGGCCCACACGCCGAGCACCCGCGGCTCTTCGGCTGCCCAAGTGGGGCCCACAGTGCCACGTGGCAGCATCCTAGCATGCCACGTGTCAGGTGGGACCCGCCGCTAGAGACCTTTCGACTTCCCGTAGGGCCACAGAGCCACGTGGCAGCCTTCAGGCATGCCACGTGTCCAGTGGGGCCCACATGCAGTGCAGCACCCAATCAGGTGCTGACACGTATCATAAGTGGGGCCCACTGCCATCTCAGCCAATTAATTAGTATAATTAATTACTAATAGTGATTAATTAATTATAATTAGTGTTAATGATATTTCAATAGTAATCGTGTAATTAATTACTAATTAAGAGATTAATTAGGATTATCTTAATATTAATTAAGCCTTAATAGTAATTAGAATAATTAATTATTATTAAATAGTAAATTATAATTAATTATTCTTAATTAAATATTAATAAGTGATTAAGGTTAATTAAATAGTAATTAGTGCTAATGACTTTTCAATAGTAAAATAATAATATTATATAATTTAATCATTAATTAATAGATTAATTATTATTAATTAATAATTAAGCTTAATTAATCACAGATTAATTAAAGATTAATAAATTCAGAAATTATATATATATATAACTTTAGGAATGAACAGTAAAATCATTCAATTTGAATAAATGAACAGTAAAATAATTCAAATTGTATTTTTGAATAGTAAAACTTAAAAGTTTAATAACTTTTTGTAGGATGATCCAAACATAGCCAATATAGGTCTCATTTTGATCAAAAAAATATAAGGAATCAAATAACGTAAGTTAAAAATTAATTTTGGGGTACATATAACAAGGTAACATTTTAGAACCTCTTTAGAATCTCATAACTTTTTACCCAATTATCCAAACATAGTCAATATGGGTCTTAAAATGCTCAGGAGAGCGGCCCCATCACTGTAGTAGTATTAGTTTTCTTATTTAGACATCAGGACAAAAAGTCAATGCTAGAATTCTTAGTGAAAAATGACCAAAATGCCCCTATACTTCAAACAGCCAAAACTTAGTCAAATCAACTCCAAATTTAAAAATTCAAGATGCTAACTAGTTTAGAATTTCAATGTCATCAATAAACTGAAATAATATTTAGGATCTGAACCCTAGAAATTTAGGTAAAAGACCAAATTACCCCTGACCTCATTTTGGTCATAACTTGACCGTTTGGAGTCCAATTTGGACGTACTTACTATCTATCTTCAAGTTAGACAGTAAGGTATCAGTTGGAACTAAGAGAATTCAATTATGACTCATAAGTTAAAAGTTGACTTTTTGACCCTTAAAGTAGGGGCAAAATAGTCATTTTGCCCTATGATTGGACTAAGTACTATTAACCTCTAATTAACATTCCAAAACTCATAAACCAATGTTATAAAGACCTTAGTGACATTTAAGTGAGTGAAATCAACTATTAGGTTAGATTCCAAGATTTCCCTAAGTTTTTAACACTACACTTTAAGGATCTTTCCTGAGACTAGGACTAGATCATAGGTTAGAGTTCATTCATTGGGTAAATGAGTTACTCAATAGGTGAAACCTTGGTTTTATTAGTTTCTAGAATTTTCTTTTATTTTACAACTTGTTTTGATTATTTTTAAACCTTAGATTTAGGATAGAAGATTCATTCTATTAAGTTTGATTACTTGATATGATTGGCATTAACTAGTAGAGCACTTTTAGAATAAAACATAGAACTTAGGCCTTATCATATTTTTTGGATTATGTGATTAAACTTAAATCTCGTAGTATTTAATCCATAATCCATAGGGTTATAAGATCTTGATCAGATCTTAGTTAGAACGTCTAAATTCACAAAACTAAAATGTATGATTTATTGATTTAACTCATAGTCGTCTATCTGATTGGACTAGATTAGAACCTGATCAGTTCTAATCCTTTTTAAATTATAAGGATAAATTTCTAAGTTACACTCGATAGTAGGAAAATGGTGATCCTGAACTTGTGTAACTTGGAATAGTTTGAATGGTTAAGTAGAAAACAAATGATATCACCATATTTAGTAGAGTCCCTTGCTTCTATTTGATATTTTATTGCTACGCATTTCTTGATTTTTGTGCCATATTTTCTTGAGCATGTCATATAAGATCTTTGATGCATAAATAAAATGCTAGGAAAATATAGAGACGTCTTAGATTCCTTATGAAAATATTAAAGTGATTAATGAAAAGATAATAGTTATATGAGCTGCCTCTCAGATATGTTCTTATTGCCTAGTCTCCTTATGTCACTAGGGGAAGGACTTGTTTTGTTATGTGCCTTGTTGCCTAGCCTCCTTATATCTCTAGGGGTACACCGATGGTGCCTTAGCCGTACGTACTAGTGCTAAGATCCTCGATTGCCTTGTGTGCTTAGTTGCCTAGCCTCCTTATGTCGCTAGGGGTACACAGTTTGTGACTTAGCCGTGATGGTGCTAAGATCTTTCGTTATTCGATGGGCTATATTAGCTCTTTTTTGTATGGCAGCCGATGCACGGATATTTATATTTATGCAGTTATGATGTTTTGTTTACTTTTTAGCATTTTTATTCAGTCAGCTATTTCTTTGTATTGCTTATATATTTTAGGATGTTAGAATCTTGTTGTTATTTATATGTACCACTGCTGAGTTATTTTATTTTAATTGGCATGTTTCTCTTGTTCACCAGTATGTTAGGATGTAGTATTTCTCTTGCAGTACTTATTTGATTATCTACATTTATGCCTTACCTTGTTTAACTTGCATTTGAGGCATGTCTTAGCCTCTCTTTTTGCTTAAGTTATAAATGATGATTTATAGCTTTTCCTTTATTTTGTATTGCTTGCTGCTCCCTTATACATTTGTTGCTTAGAAGTTATAGAATGGTGATATTACATAACACATATAAAACTTATCAGCTTAAAATGTACTTAGACAATTGTCTAACCAAATTTTTCTTTTTTTTGGCTGGGGCCCTACATTGTGAAACCGACAATGGCAGATCCTCTTCAGTTGGATGATCAGGATCTTGGTGTGGAGCCATATCCGGAGGTGGAGCCTATGGAAGAAGCAGCTATTTAGCCCCTTCTATTTTTTTAAGTGAGGATGAGTGCACTTTTATTCGTATTATTTGGAACTTAAATTGATGTAATAATACAGGTACTTATGACTGCGTATTTAGATTCTATGCTTATGTTCTGAGATATATTTCTTTATACTTATGTTATGATGCTTGGATGTTTTATATTGAAAATCGCTTCCGCACTCTGTATATTTACTTAGATAGTGATTGAATGTTTGATTCTATGCTCACTCCTTCCTTTATTAGGTGGATTGTGGATTTCATCCTAATCCAATTATAAGTGAAGGGTTAACTAGAGTGACACACCACCTCTTAACTTAATTCTTATGGATTAAAGGGTGGGATGCCACAGTTACCCATGGAGGTTGAAGGGACGGCCTACCCCTCAGCTCCTTTGGAGGCATCAATGGTTGTTTGCTCGGTAGGAAGTGCTTCTGTATATCCTTCAATGGCTGACCTAAGGGTCAATGATGAGCTTGTGATAGGACTCCCAGACCATTGACTGACCCCCTCGCTGCTCGTTTCGCTAGGGGAAGATGATTATGGCACCCCTTCTACGTTGGATGACGTTCGGTCTGAGCAACCTCCTCCTTTGCAAGTGAACCAAGATGGCCATGGGGCTCGGCCGACTCAACCACTTGGTGAATCTCGGCCGAATGCTTAGTCCAAGGCCAATAGTCATTCCATGTGATACTACCGAAAAGCGGGAGGAGTTTATCGGCGCTTATGGCAAGGTGATTCTTGATAAGGAAGAGGTATGTATGCATTGTGCAAATATAGATTGTTCTATTATTGTTCGGCTATTTGGACAACGAATTCCTTCCACAATCCTTGAAAGTGAGCTAAAATTACGTTGGGAATGCTTTGGCAAATTCACAATTCATCACTTTGAGGGTGATTGTCTGCTTATCAAGTTTAATGACGCCGACGCCTCAAACCATGTCATGATCAATGGACCTTGGTACATTAGGGGTTAGGTTCTGGGCATCGCGAAGTGGTACCAAATTTCTCTCCCACCATGAACATTGGATGGACGACACCGGTTTGGATACTTCTTCCCAACCTCCCCTTAGAAATGTGGGGTATCAAGAATCTCACCAGAATCGTGTCTAGTATTGGTACCCCCATTGGCATTGATGCAATGACCGCCAATAATACGAAATGTGCGTATACACGTATTTGTGTCGTGGTTAACCTTAAAAATCCTTTAGTCTGAGCTATTCAGATTCAATCTATTGAGGAAACCATCACGCAACCAGTCAAATATGAAGGGTTTACTCTGTTTTATAATCATTGCAATAGAATTGGACACAAGGATTGTTCCCAATAGCAGGAGTGGGCCCCTAACATTAGTGTTTCTTCCCACCATCCTCACAGACCAATCGATCCCTCGCTTGAAAGTTCAGCTGGCACGCAGAACTCGGACTGGATTTTGGTTCAGCACAAACGACGCCCGAAATCATCTTTGCACCCTTGTTCCAGGCCGGCTGGCCCAAGATCACGATCTAGACCAGCGCAGTCCAGGAGTGCTCGCTCATCTCGGTCAGGTCAGGTGCACCCAGCATTGGGAACCGTTTCTCCAAAGGAAAATAGTCTTGCGCTATCCTAAGAAGCCACTCAAGTACTTGCATTTAATTCTAGCCACTCTGTTGCTTTAAAGCATGCATCTGGTCAACTGCCTGCCTTATTGAGCTCCACGCCCTCGTTGGAACTCGCCCCTGCCAGTTGGCCGCATGTGTTGGTTGTGCTCCTCAACATGGCACGCTTTCCCGCTCGTTGGACAGCTATCGCGCGAACATCCCTGGCGCCTCGCACGAAGCTTTCGAGCCCATTTCCTCTTTCTGCCACTTGGCGGATGCTCATTCCTGCGTACCCCCACCCGCTGTCGGCTTCGCCCATGTGGCATTTTCTCACGCTGACAGCACGCCTAAAGCTGATAGCTCCCGCCCATGCTTTCCATCACCAGCTTTTTCTCTTGCGCCTCCCAATCTGGCTTCGACACCTAGCTCTGCTATTATCTTTTCCTGCAGTGCTTTTACCCAGCGGGCCCCACCACGGATCCCCTTGACTCTGCATCCGACCCGACGCCAGCCCATCCGGCTCATGCTGAGCACGGGTCTGGCCTCGCGGGCCATGTGGGCCTAGCCCAACCGCCCCTTGTGGCAAGCGCATCTAGTCGCCCCTTCCTCCAGCCCGGAGCCTCCGTTCGAGGAGTCGAGAGCTCTTTCAACCCCTCCAATGATCCGTGTTTCATGCTGCTACTGTCGTGGCATGTGTGAGCCGCCGACATGCTTCGCCTCTTCACCGCTTGTGTCGGGGCGCCCTTCGGGACCCTTGGCTTCTTTTGATGTTATGTTTGGGATGCTCTATTGGCGGGCTGCAATCGCCTCTATGGATAGCCCCAGGAATTTTATTCAGCCTTCTGTAGGATGCACTCACGAGATGACCCGGAAGATGAAGCTTCTCTTTGGTAAATCATACTTTCGCTTCGACAGTGCAAGCTGGCTTGATGGGTGCATCCCCTGGGGTTCCACGGCCCTTTTGGGCCCCTCTACCTTCCTTTGTCGGTGCCCCTTCCCCGCCCTGTCAGCGGCCTGCCAACTCTACACTTCATTCAGCATGGGAGTGCTCTCTCTGTATGAATCTATTGATTGGAGTTTGGTAGACCAGTTTTGGTCTGCATCTTCTACCAAGGGTTAGTTTGGTACATCCCCCCGCGATACTCCTCGGATCATCAATGCTGAGGACTTCTATATTTTTTTGGCTAGTCAGGTCTTTCTTTCTTTTGTTAGGAGCAGAGTGCTCTCCAGGAGACTCATTGATTTCCTGGTTGATCATACTGCAGAATTTGATCCCGATTGAGGTGTTGTCTGTTGTTCTTAATTAATTATTATATATATAATAAAAAGCATAGGCTACGGCCATCATTTTATGGAACTCAAAGATTTTTCATGTTGTACTGTGCGAATCGGTTAGCCGACTTTTGTGCTTTTTTGGTCCGACAGGGTGTCTTTACTTTTGATAGGAGCACTGTGCTCCCCATGAGACTTTTGGACCTCCTGATAGATGATACCGTAGAATTTGATCCCGGTTGAGTGTTTGTACTGTGATTGATTATATATATATATATATATATGCATGGGCTACGACCGCATTTCATGGAACCCAAAGACTTTTCTTACCGATCACGTTGTGCTAATCGGGTAGTCGACTTTTGTGTTTTTTTGGCCCGACAGGGTGTCTTTTACTTTTGATAGGAGCGCTGTGCTCCCCAGGAGGCTTTTGGACCTCCTGGTAGATGATACCGTAGAGTTTGATCCCGATTGAGTGTTTGTACTGTAATTGATTTTATATATATATATATATATATATATATATATATATATATATATGTATTGGCCCAAAGACTTTGATGAGGATGAAAGGAAGAGCTAAGGAAAAAGAGGGAGAACCCCCCCCCCCTCCCAAGGAGGGTTTGGCCAAGGGGGATCCTCCTTCCTTGTCGAGTTCGATGGCGCTTTATGGTGAGGATGGCAGCTCGAGCTGCTCTCGGGCGGGAGGTGCCCGCCCTCTTGGAGCTTCGGCCTCAGTTTCGGATCCCTCCACGGCGGCGCAAGGTGAGTCGAGTGCGGTTTCTCCGTCAAGTATTTCGTCATCCCCATTGATGGCCTCAAGGAAAGGAAAAGAGGTCTTTGAAGATGACGAAGCCTCTCATGCGGGTTTGGTTCTGGGTCTCCCAGCACCTAGATCGTCCTCCCCGCTATCGGAAATCCCTTTGGAAGACGGCGGGTTGCTCAAATTCATGACAGCCCAGGCAGCGGCAGTCGCCTCTGCTGCAGGAATCTCAGGAGAAAAAAGTGCTGACCTGCATTTGAAAGGTACACAAGACCCTCTTTCTTCTTCTAAGTCTGTGGAAGATGTTTAGGTTGGAAGTTTGGTGTGCGGAAAAGCCAACCTCCAGCAAGATTTTGTTCTGAGTGCAAAAGAAAACTCACAAGTTTGCAATGACGAGAATCCTCTCAACGTTCAACTCCATGCTCCTGCTGTGCCGCCTGCCTTACAGCAGCTGGGAAGAGGTGCAAATGCTTGGGGCCGACCCAAATTTGTGCCTTGCGATAACCTCGGTGAGCAGCACGAGTTCATGGGCTCTCATGGAGAAATTATTCTGAATGAAGATGATGTACGCCTTTATCGTTCAAAGCTGAGATGTGCTATCATCATAAGGCTTTTTGGCCGTCGAATTCCGTTTAATATTATTGAAAATGAGTTGAAGCTGCGATGGGGAAAGTTTGGGAGCTTTGGGACCCAAGCGATTGAAAGTGATTGTTTAATCGTCACTTTTGACAATGACGAATCAGTTAATCAAACACGAGGCCAACCCAGTAGACGCTCGAGTTGCGCTGCTAGGACCAACTCGCGTTTAGAAACCGGTCGGGTGCACCCAGTAGAGGGCACACAGTTTCATGCAAGGATGGAGCCTGCCAACCAATTACCAATTAATGCTAGCTGTATTGTACAGGAAAAAGAAACAACTTTTATTGCAAGATGTTCCCAAGATGCCATCAAAACTGCTGCTGGCCAATCCCACGTCACCACCTCACCCGCTTGCAGTACGGGATCTGTGCATATGGTCCCTGCCTTAAATTCTGAAGCGGCGCCAGCTTCGCTCGAGGACAACTGTCCTGCTCCGCTGTTTGACAGCGCATTGGCTGAAGGTACCCACGCGCCCAACGGTCCCATCAGCGTGGTCTGCACGCAGGTTCTGGAACCTGCTAAGTTGCAGGTGGCATGCCCTCCACTTGACACATCACCCACATTCCATTCCCGCCCAGCACACAACGTGACATTTCTCCCTATGGTAGGCCCCTCCTCCACCGTTGACAGCCTTGCGGGCCCTACCTCCATGCACGATAGTGCTGCAGACGTGGCCTCCGGCCCGTTTCAAGTGGGCCCCACCCCATTGCTTCTAACGGTTCCCTCCCCGCAACTAGCCCACCTTCCGCCACGTGGCCAACTTCTTGGGCTGGTACCTACAGCCCAGCCCACGCATGAAATTAACCTGCATAATGCCCAGCCCATGCTTGCAGCCCATTCCTTCGCCCCTCAGCCCGCTGGTGGGGATCGTCCGGTTCGTCTTCTTAGATCAAGGAGTCGGGATCTTGCGCCATTCCACCAATGAATGCATCATCACATGGAATTGTCGTGGCGTGCAGAAGCCGTCGACACGCCACCACCTTCCACTGCTCATCTCGGAGCGTCGTTCGGGACTTATCACTTTACTCAAGACACGGGTGGAGGAGTTCACCCGCCGCAATGTGGATCGCCTATTTGGGCACCACTGGAGCTTTGTGACTCAGCCCTCATCTGGGAGATTGGGAGGTATCATTCTTGCGTGGCAGGAGGAGTTTGTACGTTGCGAGGTTCACCACTCTAGTAGTCAGATGATTCTTTTCACTATTACTATGCGGTCTGGCTCTTGTTTGCAGTTTGGCAGTATCTACGCGTCTACTGATCTGTACACGAGGCGGGAACTGTGGCAAACAATTCTAGCTACCAGGGAGGAGGGGTGCCCGCTGGTTCTTGGCGATGACTTTAACTGTGTTCTCTCTCAGGTAGAAAAGCACGGTGGAAAGCCATTCAAAATCACCACCGTCCAGACGGACTTCCAGGAGGTTTTGGATACTTGCCACCTTTATGATCTAGGCTTTGTTGGTCCACCTTACATGTGGAACAACAATTATAAGGGATTGAGGTGCATCTGGGAGCGCTTGGACCGGTTCCTTCTCAGCATGGAGGCGATGGACCTTCTGCCGGGTGCAGCTGTGTACCACCTTCCCCGGGTAGCTTCCGACCACTACCCGATATTTTTGACTGATGCTTGCCTCAGGTTCCAGCGTACCGGTGCCCGGTACAAGTTCGAGGACACGTGGCTTCAGTACCCTGAAGCCTACTCTGTGGTGGAGAGGACTTGGGGACGGCCGTCTCGCAGCTCGCCGTCTTCAGTCATGACCACAAGTTGGCTCGCACTCTCAGGGCACTGGCGCTTTGGGGACGGGACACACACCCAGATTTTCAGAGGAGGGAGGCTGAGCTCACAGTGACCCTCACGCAGCTGTAGGCCTTGTACACGGATACAGATAGGGGTGGCGAACCGGAGCTCATTCAGCAGATCCGGGACACTGCACATGAGCTCTCTTAGGTGGAGTCGAGGTTGGCATGCTGGTGGCAGCAGCGTGCCAAGGCACGGTGGCTCTCTCAAGGTGACCGGTGCACTGCGGTGTTTCTGTGGCTCGTAATGCAGCGTCGCAAGTTGAATACCATCCTCGCACTTCAGGATGAGTCCGGGGACTTCTCTCACGATCCACTACGGATATGCCATGTATTTTTTGATTTCTTTCAGAAGAAGTGGGGCACCTCTAGTCCCATAGAGGAGTGCCCAAATGATCTGATTCTAGACCGTATGCTCGGTGATGCAGATTCTGCCTCTCTCCAAGCTACGGTTATGGACGTAGAGATTTAGGCAGCCTTGAGGGACCTTGGCCCCAACTGTTCTTCTGGGATTGATGGCATCACCCTTTCCTTCTTCACTGGCTATTGGAGGATCATCCAGGTTGACACCCTAGCAGCCATCCACCATTTCTTTGATGGTGGGTGAATGCCTCAACGCTGGCGTGATACTCTGGTTATTCTCCTACCTGAAGGAGGAAGGGGCCTCCACTCCGAGACAGTTCCACCCAATTAGTCTTTGTAGCACCGTCTATAAGGTGGTGGCCAAGATCTTGGTCATGCACCTTAAGGCAGTGTTGTCTTCTTTGATCTCCCGAGAATAGGGCGCCTTTGTTCCCAGGAGAGATATTAGCGAGAACTGTCTCATGGTCCAGGAGATCCTCACGGGGCTCTCATATTCCACCTCGATGGCTGGTCATATGGCCATCAAGGTGGATATGGAACAAGCTTATAACCGCATGGAGTGGGGGTGACTTCATTTTGTGTTGCAGTATTTTGGCTTTCCACAGAGGTGGATAGACTGGGCCATGCAGTGCTTGGAGTCCCCCCAGGTTTTCTGTCAATGTTAGTGAGCACCGGCCCCCCTAGATTGTAGGGAGGAGAGGATTCAGGCAGGGATTCCCCTCTCTCCCTATCTATTCATCCTTTGTTCCAAGCTCTTTTCTCTTCTGGTTCAGTGACAACAGCAGATAGGTCGTCCGATTGGCATACGGCTGGATCGGGGTGGGCCCAGCTTCTCACACCTCATGTATGCCGATGATTTGATTCTCTTAGCACCGACTTCTGAGGCAGCTAGCAGGGAGGTACATAGTATACTTGGACAGTACGGCAGTTGGACTGGACAATCTATGAACTTGCATAAGTCACAGATTGTATTTAGCCATAATAACCCAGCTTACAGGCAGCGTAAGCTAGCAGCCCAGCTTGGCTTTCGGAGAGGTGATTCCCTTCGCTATCTTGGGATTATAGTTATGGGCAGGCCTCTGAGGACTGCAAATTTTGTAGCAGTCACGGAGCAGGTCAGAGGCAGACTGAGCTTATGGAGTACTCGCCACCTCTCTCTTGCCAGCAGGCTCAGTCTGATCAGATCAGTGCTAGCCATGATCCCCACTTACCAGTTGTTAGTGGCTTTGATTCCAGACTCCTGTCTCATGGACATTGAGGCTATCCTTCGCAAGTTCCTTTGGGAAGGAGCAGGGGTAGCTGTCTACACTATGTGCGATGGCAGGAGGTCTGTCGTTCCGCTTGAGTTTGGAGGCCTTGGGATTCGAGATTTGCGGCTATGGAGGACTGTCTTAGATGCCCGCCACACTTTTAGCTTTGTCAGGAGTGAGGATCTCCTTTGGGTGAGAGCCATGGAGTTCCGTTACCGCCGCCGCGGTGAGGA
>CM028675.1:34357704-34662704 GCA_016760335.1 Gastrodia elata | reverse complement strand
AAAGAAAAATAGACCGCATGCGATCGCAGAGCGGACGGGAGTAGCTCTGGGCAGAGCCCACGGTAAGCGACGATCCAAGGGTCTCGTTAAATATAGAGCGGCACGATGACGCCCCCACCGCTAGGACGGGGACGGTGTCGTAGCTTCGTAGTATGCAGGCAACACGATGCTGAGAAGCTGATTCACGTGCAAGCAATCCTCGCTCAAGAGAGCATGCACGCCGATCCCCACAGTTTTCGGAGGGGGGGGGGTGCAGCTAGTGGAGTGGCTGGAAGGCAGGAGGGCCCCTACGCTGCAGGGCAACCTCGGCCGACAGTCCGAACCGTAAGCATCTCATGCACCACCGACGGTCTGCCACCGCGGCGCATCGGCCCACCCAGGAGATTCCTCGCAACGAGAGATCAGATGGGTCAAGGATCGATGGCACGCAATGAGCTCCTGCGAGGCACGGAGCAGAGCTGCGGAATGTGAGCTGGCGGGGGGCGCGAGCGAAGCGTGCCGGGGGAGCCGGAGAAACCAGGACAGCTCACGGAGGGCCGCTATGGACCGGGGGGACTGCGCCGCTGGGGCCATGGAGCGCCAACACCATAATTGCCCCAAGTTGCCCCAAGTGCCCACAAGGGCCAACGTGCCCACGCCGCGCGCGCAGCGCGCGGGTGGGCGGGCGTGCGTGAGGAGGGGGGAAGATGAGCGGTCCGGCCGCGTCTTGCAAAATCGAAATGGCATATTCACCCCGGAGCACGGCCCGAGCCAGCAAAGAGCGCGCCCCGGTTCGTCTGTGGGGCAACCTGCCGCGGGCGGGCGCTCCGCCACCGTAGCCCCGCACGGGGCCGGCACTGCGGCCTCTCGTGGAGCGCCGCACGGTCGATGGATCTCGGGACCGCTCTGGCGTGTATATCTGAGCGCAGCATCGCACGGATGTCGTAGCGGGGATCGCCGCGCCAATGAGCAAGCTCCGGGGATCCGCACGCTCGGGACCAAATTTTGGAGCGCCGTGAACCCGGGCGGGCCGACGGAGGAAGATCCGAGGGCTGCCGGAAGAGGGGTAGGGGGCAGTGCGCTTCCGGCGGCGGCAGCGGCCTGCCAGGCAGGTGCGCTATGCCGCTGCGGTCTATCGGCAGCGCGTGGGCGTCGAGACCCGACCACACGGGCTTGCTCGCGAACATTCACACCATCCCCGTAAAGGCGCATGCGCCCCCGCCCGGCCGGGGCCCTGAGCCAGGAAAAGCTTATGCCCATCATCACATCAGCATTCCATCATATCCCCATCATCTGACCACCCCACCATCACTATTAATCTCCATCAGCACCCTGATTATTGTGCTCACCGCCATCACTGCCATCTCGATCAACACCACCGTCTTAATTGTTGTCCTCACCGCCATCATTACAATCTTAATAATCACCTGCATCATCATCCTTCCCTATGCCATCGTCATCGGCATCACCATCTCCGTAATCATCCCCGCCATTCTGCTCTCTCCATTTTTCTCGTTGTCGATTTGACCCCAATGATCTTATTGCTGGAGGACTCCTCCTTTATTACCTTAGAGCCAATTTTACTTCCAGAAAACCCTCGCCCCCCACACCCCACTGGGGGATTCGCCTTCGCACTGCAAAATCAAGCAAGCTTTTGCCCCTTTGTCCCGCATGAGATTTCTGATCCCGTTGGGCTCATCATCCCACATCTCAAGTCATTCCATAGAGCCCGACCCGAGCTGCCCCCGACGGGCCCTCTTTCCCCGCCGATCCCATTCCGTCCTACGATCGGAGCACCGGCCAGAAATCATACTGCGTGACCGAATATCCACTGGGACCATTGCCCCGCCTCGGTTAAATTGCAGGGGCGATCGTTCGTGGAATTAGGGCGCTGGTGTCGGGGCCCGCCGCTGCGAGGAGGGCGGGCCCAGCCTGCGCGGCGCACCCAGAGATGAGCTTGACATGCCCACAAGCGCCCGCGTGCTGCGCCCGAGCCAGCACGGCTGCCGTGCCCTCTCTGGCCTCAGCCGCGCGGCGCTCGCTCGACGTGCCCCCGAGCACCCGCGCTCGCCGCGAGCCCCTCCGGCCTCAGCCTCGCAGTGCTCTGGGGGACAAATCTGCTACGACGCAGGGCTGGATCTCAGTGGATTGTGGCAGCAAAGGCCACTTTTCCACGTACAATGCCCCATCATGAATTTAAGTCGTCTGCAAAGGATTCTGCCCATCCACCGTTCGAAACTGCAATTCAGGGCCACCACGCCGATCCTTATGAGGAGAACGGCGCGAGCGCAGCCCAGCTCGCGTGCCCTTAGGGGCGATGCCCCTACTACCGGTTGGAGGGTGATCGATGGGCTCAGGCGCCGCATCATTAGCGCAGATTCTGACTTATAGGCGTTCAGTCATAATCCTGCACACGGTAGCTTCGCGCTCTTGGTTATCAATCTTCTTATTCTGAGTATGACATAATGATTCTTTGGATGGGCTCCAATGTTCCTAACATAGTGACTGAATTGGTAGAAGAATCATCCATTAGGTAGATAAGGATGCAAATCCTGATCTAACACCTTATGGAATTCTCTGATACTAACTGTGGCGCCCCGAACCCTTAATCCTCCAAAGGATTATGTTAAGGGTGGGGTGTCACTCTGGCTAACCTCTCACTTACCACTGAATTAGGATAGACTCCTCAATCCACCTGATTAGGGAAGGATTAACACAGAATCAATCTAGCAGTCACTATATAAGTAAACGTACAGAGTGTGAAAGCGATTTAAGGAAATGTAAACCATCCAAGCATCACAGTATAAATAGCAAAAATATAACTCATAATATAAGCATACAATCCAAATACACAGTCAATGTACCTGTATTATTACATCACTTTAAAGTTTAAAAGAAAGTGCAAATACGCTCATCCTCACATATAAAATAAAAGCTAAGCAGCGGCTTCTTCCACAGGCTCCTCCTCTGGGTATGGCTCCACTCCTAACTCCTGCTCATCTAACTGAAGAGGGTCTACCATTATCGGTTTCACAATGTAGGGCCCCAGCCAAAAAAAAGAAAAATCTAGTTAGACAATTGTTTAAGTACATTTTAAGCTGATTATTATAAAGGTTATGTAATATCACCATTCTACGACTTCTAAGCAACAATGTGTATAAAGGAGCAGTAAGCAGTACCAAAGAAAAGGGAAAGCTATAAACCATTATTTATAACTTAAGCAAAGAAAAGGAAAGATGCTGAGATATGCCTCGCATACAAACTAAATAAGGAAGGGCATATAAATATACATATATAAACAAGTGCTGTAAAAAAAGTTATACATCCTAAACATGCTGGTGATCAATAGAAAATATACCAATTAAAATAAGTTAACTCAGCAGTGGTACATATAAATAGTAGCAAGATTCTAACATCCTAAATATATATAAAAACAGTACAAGAAAATAGCTAACTGAATAAGAATACTGAATAGTAAACAACAATAACTGCATATAAAACCATACGTGTACAATCTGCCATACAGAAAAGAGCTACTTAGCTCACCATAAAGGGCTGAAAATCTTAGCACCAGTACGGCTATGGCAGTTCCTAGCATGATATGGCTAAGGCAACAACAGTCAACATAAAAGGCCCTAACACAGTACGGCTAGGGCGATTCCTAGCACGATACGGTTAGGTCACCAACAGTCATACCCGAAAGATCCTAGCACCAGTACGGCTAGAGCGGTTCCTAACACGATACGGCTAGGGCAACAATCGGTATGAGCAAAAGAACACTGAGAGGTAGCTCAAACACATCAAATCATTATCTTCTCATTAATTACTTTAATATTTTCACAAGGAATCTTGGGAGTCTCCATATTTTCCTAACATTTTATTCATACATCAAATATCTTATATGATATGCTCAAGAAATATGGCACAAAAATCAAGTAATATGTAAGCAACAAAATATCAAATAGAAGCAAGAGACTACTAAATATGGTGATATCATTTATTTTCTACTTAACCTTCTAATTATTCCAAATTACACAAGTTCAGGATCACCGTTTTTCTACTATCGAGTGTAACTCAGAAATTCATCCTTATAAGTTAAAAAGGATTAGAACTGATCAGGTTATAATCTAGTTCAATCAGATAGACGACTACAAGTTAAATCAAATAATCATACGTCCTAGTTTTGTGAATTTAGACGTTCTAACTAAGATCTAATCAAGATCTTTTAAACTTATAAATTATAGATTAAATACTACGAGGTTTAGGTTTAATCATATAATCCAAAGTGGTTAAGATCTAAGTTCTAGGTTTTGTTCTATTAGTGATCTACTAGTTATGGCAAATCTTATTAAGTAATCAAACTTAATAGGATGAATCTCCTATCTTAAATCTAAGGTTAAAAGATAAAATAATCAGAATGAATTGTAAAATAAAAGAAAGTCTAGAAACTAATAAAATTAAGGTTTTACCCATTGGGTAACCCAATTTACCCAATGAGTGAACTCTAACCTATGATCTAATCCTAATCTCAGGAAAGGTCCTTAAGGTGTAGTGCTTAAGACTTAACAGAAATTATTGGAATCTAACTTAAGGGTTGATTTCACTCACTTGATTGGTACTAAGAAGATTATAACATTAGTCTTAGTGTTCTGGAATGTTATTTAAAGGGTAGGGGCACTTAACCCAATCTTAGGGCAACATGACCATTTTGCCCCTACTTTAAGGGTCAAAAAGTCAACTTTTGACTTAGGGGTCAGAATTGAATTCTCTTAGTTCCAATTGATTCCTTACTGTATAACTTGAAGATAGACAGTAAGTACGCCTAAATTGGATGAAAAATGGTCAAGTTATGACTAAAATAAGATTAGGGGTAGTTTGGTCATTTACCCAAATTTATAGGGTTCAAATCCTAAGTATTATTTCAGTATAATGATGACATTGGAATTCTAAGTTATATAGCTTCTTGAATCTTTGAATTTGGAGTTGATTTGACCAAGTTATGGCCATTTGAATTCCAAGGGCATTATGGTCACTTTTCACTAAAGTCAACTCTAAGTTATAGGGTTGACACTTTATCCTAATGTCCAAATGAGAAAACTAATACTAATACAGTGATGGGGCCGCTCTCCCGAGCATTTTAAGACCCATATTGACTATATTTCGATAACGGGGTAAAAAGTTATGGGTCCTAAAGAGGTCCTAAAATGCTACCTCGTTATACATACCCCGAAATAAATTTTTACATTATGTTATTTGATTCCTTATATTTTTCTGAGTATTTTAAGACCTATATTCGCTATGTTTGGATCATCTTACAAAAAATTATTAAGCTTTTAAGATTTACTATTCAAAAATACAATTTGAATTATTTTACTATTCATTTTTTCAAATTAAATGATTTTACTATTCATTACTAAAATTTTTATATAAAATTTCTGAAATTATTAATCCTTAATTAATCTGTGATTAATTAGGCTTAATTATCAATTAACATTAATTAATCTACTATTTAATTAATTAAATTATATTTATTAATATTTTACTGTAGCAAAGTAATTAGCACTAATTATTAATTAATTAGTCTTAATTATCTGCTTATATTTATTTAAGAATAATTAAGTATATTTTACTGTTTAATAATAATTAATTATCCTAATTACTGTTAAGATTAAATTAATCTTAAATTATCCCTAATTAATCTTTTAATTACACTTAATTAATTAAGATTACTGTATAAAAGTAATTAACACTAATCTTAATTGAATTAACCACTAACTGTAATTAATTAATCATTAATAGTAATTAATTAATACTAACAGTAATTTAATTAATATTTTAATTAACAGATAGTGGGCTCCACTAGACACGTGGTACTGTGGGCCCCACAGGGTCTGAGTCAGGTCGGGTGACTGGGCAGTGGGCCCCACCTGACACGTGGCACTGCCAGAGGCAGCAACGTGGCACTGTGGGCCCCACGGGGAGCCGAACCGCCGCGGTTGACCGGGCAGTGGGTCCCACTTGACACTTGGCGGGCCCAGAGGCTGCCACGTGGCACTGTTGGCCCCACTGGGGAGCCGAACCGCCGCGCGGGGCTCGGGCTGTGGGCCCGGGCCACGTGGCGTGCCGGCTGGCTGCCATGGGGCGCAGGGGGCCCCACGGCCGAAGCCGAAGAGTTGCGGGGCTCGGGCAGTGGGCCCCACAGCCGCATGGCGTGCCCAAAGGCTGCCACGTGGCCCTGGTGGGCCCCACGGCCGAAGCAGAAGGGTCGCGGGCTCGGCGTGTGGGCCCCCACGTGACACGTGGCGGGCCCGGAGGCTGCCACGTGGCGTAGTGGCCCCACCCGCAGCTTACGCGGACCCGACGCGGTCAGGCGGGCTCGGGTCGACCCGACCCGACCCGCACTTCGTCTCCCTGCGGAGACACCCGAGGGCGCTGGGCTAGGGCACGGCCTTTGCCGGCCTTCCTGGCGTCGGACCACCTCGGCCCGCACGGCAGACGGTAGCCCTCGTCGAGGGCTACACGCCGGTGGGCGGACCTTCTCCGGAGGTGGCCGGGATCGCCGGCAAAACTAAACCCTAATTTCTAGGGTTTCGGCCGACCGAACCCTAAAAATTCTAAACCCAGATTTGGGTTGATCGGACCTGATTGAACTCGATCAGGTCCGATGGATCGTCGATCTAACCCTAGACTTACAATAATCAAAAGAAAAATTGCAAATCCAATGGAGGAGAGGGGAGATCGGGGTACCTCGGGTTCGACGGCTGCGGTGGCTCGAGGCTTCGGGGCTCGACCTGGGCTCGGGTTCGCAAAAACCCGGTGCCCAGAGGTCGGCCGAGGTCTTATAGACCCGACAGCGACCTCGCCGAGGCTGGGAAGGGCTCGGCTGGGGAGGGCTCTGCAGCCGTTGGATCCGGGCGCGATCCAACGGCTGAGATGGCACCGTCTGGATAGACGGCGCCATCAGCTACAGTGGACAGAAAGTTTAAATACTTAACGGCGGCCGTTAAGTATTAAAATAATATATATATATATATATATTTTAATTTTCAGAAATTTTTGAACATATTTTTCCTAGCTAATTTGGGGTCAAGGTATTCAATGGCAAAATCGGATTTTCGATCCGACGAGTATTTTGATACATCAATTTCTAGGGTATTTTTATTATTAAAATATTCGTCGAAATTTCGACGATTTCTGATTGACACAAAAACTTCACCCCAAGCTAATTTCAGGTCAAGGAACGCAATGGTGGTGTCCGTTTTTTGATCGGAGGTCAAATTAAATAGGTCAATTTCTAGGGTTTCTGGATTTCCAGAAATCAGGATTCGATCCATTTGACTCCTGATTTGGACTAGATCTCAGAGGTTGACTCCATTTGACCTAATTAGCACTTATAATTGTGTTTAAGACTTAGGGTTAGTCCTAATCAACTATGGTAACAAATCGGGTTGTTACACCACCCCTTCGACCCCAGGAAACACGGACTGGATCCTTGTTCAAAGGAAGAAACGACCTTCAAATGGGCTAGCTCTCGACTCCTCTAGAGGTCGACCCCGACATCAATGTCCTATGAATTCTGCAGGACAAACGGCTCGACCCAAGTCAAACCCACGGTCCCTATCGAACCAGGTGCACCCCGCTGGAACACAAACCCACGCAGGAAAGCTCCCCCTCAATTGTAGGCAGCCTGTACCTCCACTACACGTGGGCTCTTCAGATTGCACCAAGGTTTTTGGCGCGGTCCCATTTTTGGCGGAGGGTCCCACACCTTACTCTGCGCCTATTTCCTATGGCCACGTGGCAGCCCAATTTCTAGATAATGCATGTTCCCTCCTTACCCTTTTTGTCAGCACATCCCATCCTTCTGACCCATCATAGCTTTCCGAAGCCTCCATTCCCACTCCCCCCCTGTGTAAATGTGGACCTACCACAGGTGGACAGCTCATCCTGCCTTATCACTCTTCCCGAGAGCATTAAAGATACGAACCTCCCCACCTGTCGTCATGCTTACGTGGCTTTCTCTCCTTCTGACAGCTCATGATCCCGCTTCGGCCCCCACTACCTGCCAAATAAATGTCTACCCCAAGCAACCACTGGCTAACAGCTCACCTTTGCCACTTTCCACCCAGATGCTGGGGACCACCCTCATAGCCCTCACGCGTCCTCACTCCCCACCAGCTATAACCTTGGTGGCCCCCACCCCCTCGTTGGCTCGCAGCATTTTGCAAACCTGTCAACTGACGGGGCCCACCCATGCGCCCAACTCTTCGTATCCTCCTGCTGATTGTTTACAGCCTTCTAGCGCCCGGACCCATTTGTAATAACCCTTGTTGTTACCCAAGCTTAATCTGGATTAATTAAGTTAAAGCAACCTTTGAATTTGATTATATTGGATTCCATGGGTCATTTAAACCTAACCATAGAAGTTTGAAATCAATCAGAGTTAAATTGGCAAACATAGTATTTTTGGCTATTTTTAAGCCCTGAAAAATACCTAAATTAATTTGATCTCTAAATTAAAATCTGATTTCATTTTTGAATTCCTCATACCCTAATTAGTTAAGGGTGAAATTTTGGGAGTTTTTGGAGGTTATTTAGGCACTTTTTGGATTTAATTTAAATATGTTTAATTACAAATTAGGGTTTTAAACTTTTCATAATTATAATTATACCTTTTCCAACGGTCACCGGGTTTCCAAACTGTGGGCGCCATCCGAGCCGTCCGTTTCGCGGGATTTGCTCTAACGGCTCGCGCCTTCGATCGGACCCGTTTAATCTCGACCGTTCCGCGGTTCTGAGATTTAATCCTGCGGCACCTAATCCACCCGCCGCAAGTATCCCCGATCCGCCATTAGATCATCCGATCTAATCCAACGGTCGATCTCTTATCCGCAGTTCTTCGTTAAGTATCAGGAGATCAGGGTCATTTCGCCCTGACGGTCGATCAATCAGACGGTTCGGAGCATCCCGAGCGCTGTGGATCTTCGTCTTCCCCTCGACCCTTTTGTGTCTGGTCCCCCCCGACAGCCAGGATCTCCTCAGCCGCGTGGCAGTACAGGAAAAGCTCCGAAAGTTCTCTCCTGCCCTCGGTGCGTTCACCTTGCTGGCTGCCTTCTTCCCAATTTGTCTAAGGTCGTTGGCCCGAACCTCTTCCTTCGGCCCGAACTTCTTTCCACTGCCAAGCCTTGGACACCACCCCCAGAGCTCCCTCAGGCCTATAAATACCCCCAGTGATTCACAGTGAGTCCCTTTGCTCACAGTGAACCCTCAATTTCCCCAGTTGAAGTCTCTGGAGCTTCCGTCTTCCTCGGCGAATCCCAGCATTCCTGAAGCTTAGGACTGTTGATAGAGGGCCTGTCTGGTGTTCAGACCCCTTGTGCACCTTCGTCTAACCTTTAGGAAGCTTAGGAGCACTTCAATTCTCCTCGGTCAAGCCTGTAACCCCGACTTCAGGTACAGCCTTTCCCCCATTGAAATTCCTTTAGCTCCATTTCGTTTCTGTGCTCTGGATGAGCCCTGAATGTCACCTAGTGAACCGTAGCCACCTAAGGAACCCATGGTGATTGTCTCCTGGGGCTAAGCTAGCTCGAATCGATCGATTGAGCTAGCGGCCGAGCCATGGCTGCGTCCGAGTAAGGACCTAGCGATTGGCTGCACCCCAGGTTAAGATAATATGGGGGTTCGACTTGCCTCACTTCCCTGAACGTGTAGGGATCGAACCCCGGTCGAATCGAGGCCTCTGCGAGGAGAATTGTCCCCTCACAGTCGGCCTGAGACGCCTTATTGAAGGCATCTCGGGTGAGTAGCACTCCATCGACCCAGAGGGATCCAGATGGGGGTTCTTGGTCCAATCGATGCGTCTCGACTCTAGGAATTTTTAGGGATCGAGTTGAGCCGCTGCCGTCGCCGGAGCGCCGAGAATTTCAGCGCGGAAGTCTGCTGACTCGGGACCCGTCGAGAGGAGGAAGATGAAGCGTGGGTCCTGGGCCGGGCCGACCCGTGATCAGCACAGTTCTGATTTTGGGCTGCGTTTATTTAATAATTATCGGAAGATATTTTTAATAGTTGTGAATTAAATTAATCAAACCATATAGTTTTAATTTAAATAAAAATACATAATAAATTATTTAAATAACTTTGGCTATACTAATCCAAATGGTATGATCCAATATACCATTTGAATCAGAAAAATACAAGGAATCTAAATATAAAATAAAATCACAGATCCAATGGTTGGATTTAAAAATAATTGCCCAACTCTTTGCTATCCTTAATTAAATCATATTAAATTTAATAAATATCCAAATATGGAGATTAAGGGCTTTGATTGCTCCTTAAACCCTAGAGAATAATTAGAGACCCTTAAAACTAATTTTGGATATTTATTCTTCTTAATCACCTTTAATCACCCAAATTAATGATTAGTAAATTTAACCTTAATTAAGTCTCAGATTTAGGGTAAGTAAGCTTCTAATGCTAAAGTAAGCCTATTAGAACCTGGGGGTAAGGCTGGATTGCCTTAAGATACCCTAAATTCACTAATCCTCCTAATTGGCTTAAGTAGGTGATTAGTACTAATTAGCTTAATTAAGGGGTCAAAACTTAAGATAAGTGTATTTCCTACTTTAGAAATCAAGATGAAACACATTAAAATAGATTTGGATTAATTTGGATAAGTGAACCTTAAGATCCCAATTTTAAGCTTAAGTGAGGTTATTTTGGTCATTTTGACCAAAATGTGTTTAAGTGCCTTAAAGCCTTGGGAAATTCAGTAAATTAACTCTAAATTAGATCATTAATGTCTCTCTGAACTCTTAAGCTAATAATGTCCATAATATTCATATTAAATTAAAGAATCTTCATTTAGTCTTAATTAAAAACTTAGATCTTATGTGATCTTAAAGGGGTCACCATTGCCTTAATAATTGCACCCAAAAATTGTAGATGCTAAGATCTCACATTAATATGTTCAGTTAAGTTAACTTATGAGCTTAAAATTTTAAAAGAAATAATAATGGAAAATTCTAAGTTAAAATCTAGCTTAAAATTTAAAGTGATCAAACCTCAGATCCTTAGATCTTAGATCGTAGACTTAGATCTTCAATTTGAATTAAATCATCTCCAATTAAAATTCTTTAAATGATTGATTGTTTAATCTTTTGAAACCTTCCATGTGGGTATAGGATGATTCAATTTATAAGATAATAAAATTATCTTAAAGATTAAATATAGATCTTAGATTCTCAAGTTCTTAATCGATTTGTTTTATCTTATAATCAGTAGAATAACCTTTCACTAAGTTCTTAGTTCCTGGATCTTTCAGCTTATAGGATCCTTTACCTTTAATTTGGATAATTAATATGAACCCTAGATCCCAGTTAGGATACTACCTTAGATTTAGGATTTGAACTCAAAAATGGGGTTTAAGTTCTAGATCCTTAAATCTTGATTTACTTAATCAAGATTTGAGTAAGAGAGTAAAATATTAATAAATTAGGTCGTTGATTTACTTACTTAAACCATATAATCATCACATGATTTTGGATTAGAACTTGTTAAGTTCTAATATTAACTTTAGGGACGTAAATCTGAGATTCTACTCGATAGCTGGATATTGGAGATCCTAAACTTGTACCTTCTCAGAGTAGCTAGCTTTGGTAATTAGATAACACCATATAGCACATAAGTCTAGATTGAGTCTCTTACTTACTTTGACTAGATTGCTTTGCATACCTTGGTTATTGAGCCTTATTCCTTGAGCATAATAGGAGAACTTAGGATATGGATGATACATCCTAAGTTAGTATTTAAATTTCATATCATTCAGTTTTACCTTGTTTGCAGTTGGTAGAATATATCCTAGCTTAGTCTGCCTCTTCACTAGTAGTATTGTATAGACTAGACTCAGACCTAGCATATTTGGATGGCTAGGCTGGGGATTGATTGATTGATATTGGAGGCCCTGTATGGCCTATTAGCTGGTATGGTCATACTATGTCTTAGGCTTATTGCTACTTTAGCTGGATTATTCAGTATTGTTTTCTATTTTGCTTTGTCACATGCTTCAGTGGCCTTATTTTTAGTACTTGCTCGCTTTGTCACATGTTTCAGTGGCTTTATATTTCATAGATTGATTGGCTTTTTGCCACATGTCTCAGTGGCTTTTCTTTTCTTTTTCTTAACTAGCATGTTGTATGTATACTCATATGGTTTACTTATATATATTTTGGCATGTTTAGGATGCTAGAATTGCACATTTTCAATACTTGTGTTCCTTTTATATATTCAGCATATGTTAATATGATCATAAGCATGTTATGGTCAATATTATATGGTAGTTGCTATTTATTTTTAGCTTTTAGCCTCATCTTATTTATTTTGTATTGTATGGTCTTCATACTAGTTGTTGGCTATAAATTGATAGTTTATAGTTACCCATTTCTTTCGTAGCTTATTGTACCCATTACTGCTTGCATGTTTAGTTAATTTAAATGTGATATCTTTAAAATATTCAGTTCATTAAAATAGCCTAAAATGTACTTATATAATTATCTAACTATAATATTTTTTTTTGTTGGCTGGGGCCCTGGCATTTGTGATACCGACAAATGTCAGTTTCCGACGTGTTCGTGGGCATTGTCGCAGAAGAGGAGCAGGTTCAGGAGGAGGATCGTGCTGCTGCTGTTTAGTTAGATATTGCATTTTATTTCAGTGAGATTGAGAGATATTTTCATTCTCTTTAAAATTCAGTTTGTAATAATTAATTTTGGATGTGTTTCATTTCTGCATTTCGATGAGTTACTATATTATTTTCCCTCTTTCTACTATGTTTGCTTGTGGATGTTACTTCTCGCCTATTGCTTCCAACACTTTGATATTTATGTATATCTATATATTGATAAATGTTATAGCACTTGGTGACAAGTCCTTGGCTTAAGGCAGGTTGGGTTTACCTAACTTTACTTAAGTTGGGGATTTGCCACAGTTAGAGCATCGTACTTCCTTGCTGTCAGTATGGGGGTCCTACAGTTGGTATCAGAGAACACCATAAGGTGTCAGAATGGGATCTATGATTCCTTTCTACCTAATGGACCGTTCTTCTGAAATACAAACATTAATATAAATGACATCCATAACATAGTAGTGTCAGTAACTCTATGAAAAATGTAGGAGGAGAATACTCCTACCCTAATAATTTAGTCATCTAGAGTCTAACACAAATGTAATAAAATTATGTCCTCAGAGTGAAATGAATTCTGAAGAGTCCGATATAGACTATTATCAGCGTGCCTTCAAGACAATTTGGAGCTGTAGCTTCAAGTGGAGGTAGGAAAGCAACTAGCAGATTAAAGGAGTTTCAGCAAAAGGGATCTTAGTCCTGGAGAAACTTTTACAACAAGCTGTATATCGAGGGCTCAACTTTCCCATATACACAGGAATGGTTGAGCCGAGTGGAGTCCATCCTGATACACATAGAGTGTCCTGAGACACTTTATGTAGATATTATGACAGACCTAATGGTGGATTACGTCGGAGTTTGGTGGTATGAGGCCATGGAAATGCTCGAGAAGAAACGTAATAGGAAGTGTCGGGAAGTCACTTTTGAGGACTTTTGTGTAGCATTTAGGGCAGAGTATATTGATAATGTTTGAATGATAGTTAGGATAAATGTTATTTCATTTTCAAGCAACTCCATTAGATTTACAGTTTTGGCATTGTAATCCCTTATTTCTATAATTAATGAAAGATTTTGATTTCTCTTCCTTAGAGTAAATTCTGAGTTTGTCTTTTTTTTCTTTAAACTTAAACTAGAATGGATTCCGGATCACCACCTACCGTTACTCCTGTCAAGAACACTGTTACCTCTAGTAGTTCTAATGATGAGGTGGCTTATCTGCGAGCCGTGGTGACAACTCTGTTGGAAAATCAAGTTCAACAGGTGCTCGTTATACAGAAATTACTAAATGATCGTATAACTCCAGTCACTGTTGCTGCTCTAACAATTCATGCTCCACAATTTGCTTCTTCTTTACATCATTCGGTAGATAATCTCCTTCACAATTTTCTGAGGTTAAGACCTCCAACCTTTGGTGGGAACCTGTCCCCAATGGATACAGCCGATTGGTTGAAGGCTGTGGAAAGGGATCTCATTAGTCTTAAGGTCCCGAACTCGAAAGCTGTCCGTCTCGCCACCTGTCTATTTTATGCGGAAGCAGAATATTGGTGGGAAGAGATCCGAAATACCAAGTTCGCTGACTACGAGTTAAAGGACATCCCCTGGGATGAGTTTGTTGAGCCTTCAAGACTGAATTCATTCCCCCATCCACACAAAACATTATTGCAGACACAATCATGAGGCTGACTCAAGGAAGTCATTTAGTAGCGGAATACGAAAGGGAATTTCGTAGATTGATTCGTTTCATGCCAGAAGTTACTCATTCTGAGTCAGCTAAGTGCCACCGCTTTCTTTGTGGACTCCGAAGTTCATTGAAGAATCAAATAGCACCGCTCTGTCTGACTAGCTTCTTCAAACTGGTAGAAATGACTAAGGTGATTGAGCATCACCAATCTGAAGAGGATCTTAAGCAGAAAGCGCAAACAACTCTAAACCCGCGGGGAAACTTCAAAAGACACGGATCTAACCCTGCATGAGTATATCAGCTAGAAGCAGCACCTACTGCCGAACAAATCCATTTTGGCCAAAGGTGTTTCAATTGTGGGCGTACAGGCCACTAGTTCTACCAATTCGACCACACGGAAATGGTAGAAGGAGTTCAAATGAAGCCTTACCATAAGAAGCAAGTGTTCCGAGCAACTCCACTGAACCGGAGGGAACCAAATCTGGCTATAATTCCAGCCCCTGCTTCTGAAGTTGCTCACATGCAACCACCAGTCCCCAATTCTCAAAACTATCAACGACGGCAGTCTAACAATCATCCTGCTGGACCTGCATGAGTATATGCCTTAACTCCTATTGAAGCCGCAGAAGATAACAATGTGGTTTCAGGTTCACACTCTTAAAATTCTCTCATGCTAAATTGCATTTCTATATTTTAAATCTTTTCAAGTTGTTAATGCAAAACTGTGTAAATTTAGGCACACTTTATTTCAACAACCAACCTTGTAATGTATTGTTCGATACCAGTGCCAGTCACTCATTTATCTCTAAATGATTTGCCAATAACCTTAAACTTCACGCATGCAACCTAGCACAAACATTGAGTGTTGGGCTTCCATCTGGAATCCAACTGAGTGCCCATAAATTTTGCAATATTAAAGTCCCGATAAATGATCAGGAATTTCAGGCCAAACTAATCATCCTGCCAATAGCTAACTTTGATATCATCCTCAGGATGAATTGGCTCAGTGACAATAATGCTGTGATAAACTGTCATAAAAAGAAAGTTACTCTCCATTCTCAGGGCAAGCCTGAAACATTTGTAGGAAAAACCAGCATGCAGCTATCCTTAATAAATGCAATTAAAGCTGAACAGTTGATTGTTAAGGGTTGTAATGCTTACCTAGTTACCATGATGGGCGAAACAAAAGAGAGCATCTCTCTTGATGATTGTAAAGTAGTCAAAGAGTTCACCGATATATTTCCAGAAGATTTGCCCAGTGTACCTCCCTTTAGAGAAGTAGAATTCTCTATTGAATTGATCCATGGTACCCAGCCGATATCCAAAGCACCTTATAGAATGGCACCTAAGGAGCATCAAGAGCTCAACGAGCAATTGCTAGAGCTCTTGAATAAAGGCTTCATCAAGCCAAGTATGTCTCCTTGGGGAGCGCCAAGTTTTATTTGTGAAAAAGAATGATGGATCTATGTGTATGTGTATAGATTATCGTGAATTGAATAAAGTCACCGTAAAGAACAAATACCCACTACCTAGAATTGATGATTTTTTCGACCAGTTATCTGGAGCTGTTATATTTTCCAAGATCAATTTAAGGTCTGGATACCATCAGCTGTGGGTAAAGGAAGATGATGTAGGGAAGACTACTTTTCGTACTCGTTATGGCCACTTTGAGTTTTTGGTGATGTCATTCGGACTCACCAATGCACTATCAATCTTTATGGATTTAATGCAATGAGTGCTAAAACCATATTTGGACAAGTTTGTGATCGTCTTCATTGACGATATCCTCATTTATTCCAAAACTTTGAGAGATCATGAAGAACATCTGAGGTTAGTATTAGAAACTCTGCGCGAGCATCAACTGTATGCTAAGTTCTCTAAGTGTGAGTTCTGGCTTAACTCCATTGCATTTTTGGGGCACGTAATCGATGCTCAGGGTATTCGAGTAGATCAGAGTAAAGTAAGAGCTATTCAGGATTGGGCTCAACCTAAGTCTGTCACCGACATTAGAAGTTTCCTGGGATTAGCGGGATACTACAGAAAGTTTGTTAAAGATTTTTCCTAGATTGCTTCGCCGTTGACTATATTGACTCAAAAGGTTATTCCATTTATTTTGAGTCCTGAATGCGAGGAAGCATTTCAAGCTCTAAAAGATGCACTTTCTATCGCTCCAGTCCTTGTTCTACCTAAAGAAGGTTTGAACTATCAAGTATATACCGATGCCTCTAGAATCGGTTTAGGCTGTGTTCTAATGCAAGAGGGTAAGGTAATTTGCCTACGCCTCTCGTCAGTTAAAACCCCATGAGCAAAATTATCCAGTTCATGATCTTGAACTTGCAGCCATAATATTTGCCTTGAAAATATGGTGTCACTATCTATACGGAGTGCAATGTTCAATTTTCACTGATCATCAAAGTTTGAAGTATATCTTCACCTAGAGAGAGTTGAATTATCGCCAGAGAAGATGGTTGGAACTCATCATTAATTATGACCTCAGTATCCAATATCATCCAGGAAAAGCGAATGTAGTGGCCGATGCTCTTAGTCATCGTGCTACATTAACATCTATAATTTCATCCAGTTCTTTAGAACCTGAATTTCGTAAGCTCAAGATTTCTCCAGTCAGTGGCAATATGTTGAGTTCGATATTAGCAAATATTAATGTGGAACCCACTTTCCACCAAGATGTCTCTATCTCGCAAACCAAAGATGATGAGTACCTGAAACTTAAAGCAGATATTGAAGGTGATCTTCGTCATGAATTTCAGTTGCGGAATGGTGTAATTTATCAAGGTAATCGATTGTGGATTTCTAAGTCCATGCATCAAGAAGTTTTAATCGAAGGCCATAATTCTGGATATCATATTCATCCAGGCAGTACTAAGATGTATCAAGACCTAAAACAATCGTTTTGGTGGCCAGGAATGAAGAAAGATGTAGCTGACTTTGTGGCAAAATGTCATGATTGTAATTTAGTAAAGGCCAAACACCAAAGACATAGTGGTCTTTTGCATCCATTAGATATCCCCGAATGGAAATGGTTTGATATTTCTATGGACTTAGTCATGGGATTGCATCGTGCAAAATTAGGTGCCCATGCGATCTGGGTAATAGTAGACCGCTTAACCATATCAGTGCATTTTCTCCCCATCCGTTAAACTGATTTGTAGGGAAGTTAGCAAAACTCTACATCAAGGAAATTGTCAGATTGCATGGGATTCCGAAGTCAATTGTATCTGATAGAGACAGCATATTTACTTCCAAGTTTTGGCAAGCTGTGCATCAAGATTTGGGTATGACTCTAGTCATGAGTATAGCTTTTCATCCTCAAACGGATGGTCAAACTGAAAGAGTGAACCAAGTGTTGGAAGATTTGCTTAGACTATGTATTCTTAATTTTGTTGGTTCTTGGGAAGTTCACTTTCCGTTAGTGGAGTTTGCTTATAATAACAATTTTCAAGCCAGTATTAAGATGGCCCCTTATGAAGCGCTGTATGGTAGAAAATGCAGTACTCTGCTAGCTTGGTCAAAAAAAGAAAGCGTTCAAATTAATTCAGTAGAGAATTCGTTCAGCTCAAGATCGTCAGAGCAAGTATTATGATTCTCACCACCGTCTCTTAGAATTCAATGTGGGAGATAATGCTTATCTAAAGGTCAGTCCAATGAATGGTATCTTCAGATTTAGCGTAGCTGGGAAACTTAGTCCCCGCTATGTTGGATCTTTCAAAGTCTTGGCCAAAGTAGGATCATCTGCCTACTGGTTAAGCCTTCCTGATGGCTTTGCAGCAGTTCACAACGTATTTCATGTGTCATCATTGAGAAGATGTCTTCGAGACCCTTCTCATCTCGTTCAACTTCCAGTATTAGAGATTCAACCTGATCTTTTGTATGCCAAAGAACCTATCAGAATCTTAGCTCATGATCAGAAATAGCTAAGGAATCGTTCAATTCTTATGGTCAAAGTTCAGTGGAAGAATCGATCGTTAGAAGAATCTACTTGGGAGAAAGAGATGGATATGCGCAATAAATATCCCCAGCTCTTTGTAAACTCAGGTATTATTCTTCTATTTCTATCAATCGTATTTTAACTTGTATTGCTCCAGTAGAATTATTCTTCACTTAGGCGATGTCGGGGACGACATCATTCTTAAGTGGGGGAGTCTGTAACAACCCTTATTATTACCCAAGCTTAATCTGGATTAATTAAGCTAAACCAACCTTTGAATTTAATTCTATTGGATTCCATGGGTCATTTAAACCTAATCATAGAAGTTTGAAATCAATCGAAGTTAAATTGGCAAACCTGGGATTTTTGGCTATTTTTAAGCCCTGAAAAATACCTAAATTAATTTGATCTCCAAATTAAAATATGATTTCATTTTTTGAATTCCTCATACCTTAATTAGCTAAGGGTGAAATTTTGGGAATTTTTGGAGGTCATTTAGGCACTTTTTAGATTTAATTTAAATATGTTTAATTGCAAATTAGGGTTTTAAACTTTTCATAATTACAATTATACCTTTTCCAACGGTCGGCGGGTTTCCAAACCGCAGGCGCCATCCGAGCCGTCCGTTCCGCGGGATTTGATCTAATGGCTCGCGCCTTCGATCGGACCCGTTTAATCTCGACCGTTTCGCAGTTCTGAGATTTAATCCTGCGGCGCCTAATCCACCCGCCGCAAGTATCCCCGATCCGCCGTTAGATCATCCGATCTAATCCAATGGTCAATCTCTGATCCACAGTTCTTCGCTAAGTATTGGGAGATCAGGGCTGTTCAACCCCGACGGTTGATCAATCAGATGGTCTGGAGCATCCCGGGCGCTGTAGATCTTCGTCTTCCCCTCGACTCGTCTACGTCTGGTCCCCCCCGACAACCAGGATCTCCTCAGCGGCGTGGTAGTACGGGTAAAGCTCTGAAATTCCTCTCCTGCCCTCGACGCGTTCACCTTGCTGGCTGCCTTCTTCCCAATTTTCCCAAGGCCGTTGGCCCGAACCTCTTCCTTCGGCCCGAACTTCTTGCCACTGCCAAGCCTTGGACACCACCCCCAGAGCTCCCTCAGGCGTATAAATACCCCTAGTGATTCACAGTGAGTCCCTTTGCTCATTGAGAACCTTCAATTTCCCCAGTTGAAGTCTTTGGAGCTTCCGTCTTCCTCGGTGAATCCCGGCATTCCCGAAGCTTAGGACCGCTGATAGAGGGCCTGTCTGGTCTTCAGACCCCCTGTGCACATTCGTCTAACCTTCAGGAAGCTTAGGAGCACTTTAATTCTCCTCGGTCAGGCCTATAACCCTGACTTCAAGTACAGCCTTTCCCCCATTGAAATTCCTTTAGCTCCATTTTGTTTCTGTCCTCTGGATGAGCCCTAGATGTTGCCTAGTGAACCGTAGCCACCTAAGGAACCCATGGTGATTGTTGCCTGGGAATAAGCTAGCTCGAATCGATCGTATCGACCGATTGAGCTAGCGGCCGAGGCATGGCTGAGTTTGAGTAAGGACCCAGCGATTGGCTGCGCCCCATGCTAAGATAGTATGGGGGTTTGACTTGCCTCACTTCCCTGAACGTGTAGGGATCGAACCCCGGTCGAATTGAGGCCTCTGTGAGGGGAATTGTCCCCTCACAGTCAGCCTGAGACTCCTTATTAAAGGCGTCTCGGGTGAGTAGCACCCCATTGATCCAGAGGGATCCAGATGGGGGTTCTTGGTCCAATCGATGCGTCTCGACTCTAGGAATGCTTAGGGATCGAGTTGAGCCGCTGCCGTCGCCGAAGCGCCGAGAATTTCAACGCGGAAGTTCTGCTGACTCGGGACCCGTCGAGAGGAGGAAGACGAAGTCGTGGGTCCTGGGTCGGGATGACCCGTGACCCGCGCAGTTCTGATTTTGGGCTGCGTCTATTTAATAATTATCGGAAGACATTTTTAATAGTTGCGAATTAAATTAATCAAACCATATAGTTTTAATTTAAATAAAAATACAGAATAAATTATTTAAATAACTTTAGCTATACTGATCCAAATGGTATGATTCAATATACCATTTGAATCAGAAAAATATAAGGAATCTAAATATAAAATAAAATCACAGATATAATAGTTGGTTTTAAAAATAATTGCCCAACTCTTTACTGTCCTTAATTAAATCATATTAAATTTAATAAATATCCAAATATAGAGATTAAGGGCTCTGATTGCTCCTTAAACCCTAGAGAACAATTAGAGACCCTTAAAACTATTTTTGGATATTTATTCTTCTTAATCACCCCTTAATCACCCTAATTAATGATTAGTAAATTTAACCTTAATTAAGTCTCAGATTTAGGGTAAGTAAGCTCCTAATGCTAAAGTAAGCCTATTAGAACCTGAGGGTAAGGCTGGATTGCCCTAAGATACCCTAAATTCACTAATCCCCCCTAATTGGCTTAAGTAGATGATTAGTGCTAATTAGCTTAATTAAGGGGTCAAAACTTAAGATAAGTGTATTTCCTACTTTAGAAATCAAGATGAAACACATTAAAATAGATTTTGATTAATTTGGATAAGTCAACCCTAAGATCCCAATTTTAAGCTTAAGTGAGGTTATTTTGGTCATTTTGACCAAAATGTGTTTAAATGCCTTAAAACCTTGAGAAATTTAGTAAATTAACTCTAAATTAGATCATTAATGTCTCTATGAACTCTTAAGCTAATAATGTCCATAATATTCATATTAAACTAAAGAATCTTCATTAGTCTTAATTAAAAACTTAGATCTTGTGTGATTTTAAAGGGGTCACCATTGCCTTAATAATTGCACCCAAAAATTGTAGATGCTAAGATCTCACATTAATATGTTCAGTTAAGTTAACTTATGAGCTTTAAATTTTAAAATAAATAATAATGGAAAATTCTAAGTTAAAATCTAGCTTAAAATCTAAAGTGATCAAACCTCAGATCCTTAGATCTTAGATCTTAGACTTAGATCTTCAATTTGTATTAAATCATCTCCAATTGAAATTCTTTAAATGATTGATTATTTAATCTTTTGAAAGCTTCCGTGTGGTTATAGGTTGATTCAATTTATAAGATAATGAAATTATCTTAAAGATTGAATATAGATCTTAGATTCTCAAGTTCTTAATTAATTTGTTTTATCTTATAATCAGTAGAATAATCTTTCACTAAGTTCTTGTGGGGCCCCCGTACTGACAATAAGGAAGTACAATGCTCCAACTATGGCAAATCCTCAACTTAAGTAAAGTTAGCTAAACCCAACCTGCCTTAAGCCAAGGACTTGTCACCAAGTGCTATAACATTTATCAATATACAAATATCAAATTGGCGGAAGCAATACACAATAGAGTAACATCCACAAGCATACATAGTAAGAAAAGAGAACGTAATATAGTAATTCATCAAAATGTAGAAAAAAAATACATCCAAAAATAATTATTATAAACTGAAGTTTAAAGAGAAAGAAGAATGTCTCTCAATCTCACTGAAATAAAAAGGTAATATCTAACTAAACAGCAGCAGCACTGTCCTCCTTCTGAACCTGCTCCTCTTCTGTGACACTGCCCACGAATGCGTCAGAATCTGATATTTGTCGGTATCATAAATGCCAGGGCCCCAGCCAACAAAATAAAAATGTTACAATTAGACAATTGTCTAAGTACATTTTAGGCTTTTTTAATGAACTGAACATTTAAAGACATCGCATTTTAACTTAACTACACATGCAAGCAGTAAAGGTGCAACGAGCAATGAAAGAAACTGGTAACTATAAATTATCCATTTATAGCCAGCATACAATGCAAAATAAACAAGATGAGGCTAAAAGCTAAAAGAAGCAGCAATTGCAATACAATTCTAAACCTAACATGCTTACGATCATGTTAACATATGCTAAGTATATAACAAAAACACAGGCACTGAAAATATGCGATTCTAGCATCCTAAATATGCCCATATACATAAGTAAGCCATATGAATATACATACAACATGCTAGTTATAAAAACCATTGAGACATGTGGCAAAGCGAGCAATCTATGAAATATGGAGCCACTGAGACATGTGGCAAAGCGAGCAAATATTGAAAATAAGGCCACTGAAGCATGTGTCAAAGCAAATTAGAAAAATAATACAATCCAGCTAAAGTAGCAATAAGCCTAAGATGTAGTACTGCCATACCAGCCAATAGGCCATACTGGGCCTCCAATATCAATCAATCAATCCCCAGCCTAGCCATCCAAATATGTCAAGTCTGAGTCCAGTCTATATAATACTATTACTGAAGAGGCAGACTAAGCAAGGACATATTCTACCAACTGCAAACAATACAAAACTGAATGATATGCAATTCAATACTAACTTAGGATGTATCATCCATATCCTAAGTTTTCCTGGTATGCTCAAGGAATAAGGCTCAATATCCAAGGTACTCCATGCAATCTAGTCAAAGTAAGCAAGAGACTCAATCTAGATTATATAATATCTGATGTTATCTAATTATCCAATCTAACTACTCTGAGAATGTACAAGTTTAGGATCTCCAATATCCAGCTATCGAGTAGAATCTCAGATTTACGTCCTTAAAGTTAATATTTAGAACTTAACAAGTTTTAATCCAAAATCATGTGACGACTATATGGTTTGAGTAAGTAAATCAATGACTTAATTTATTTATATTTTACTCTCTTACCCAAATCTTGATTAAGTAAATCAAGATTAAACCCTAAGTTGAGTTCAAATTCCCAAATCCAAGGTAATATTCTATATAGGATCTAGGGGTCACACTTATTACCCAATTTGAAGGTAAAGAATCCTATAAGCTGAAAGATTCATGAACTAAGAACTTAGTGAAAAGCTATTCTACTGATTATAAGATAAAATAATCAATTAAGAATTTGATAATCTAAGATCTATATTCAATCTTTAAGATAATTTCATTATCTTATTGGTTGAATCATCCTATACCCACATGGAAGGTTTCAACAGATTAAACAATCAATCATTTAAAGAATTCCAATTTGAGATGGTTTGATTCAAATTGAAGATCTAAGATCTAAAGATCTGACGTTTGATCACTTTAGATCTCTAAATTAGAGTTTTATCTTAAGAGCTTTCATTTGTGATTCTTTTGGAATCTAAGTTCATAATTAAATTATAAGGAGCTTATTAAGGTTAAAATTGACAATTCTAAGCATTAGATTAACATTAAACTCATATTGACCTTTTTAGGGCTACTTAAGATCTAAGATCTGAGGTTTGATCACTTTAGACCCTAAACTAAATTTTAACTTAGGCTTTACCAATTACATTTCTTTTAAGTTTTAGCTCTTAGGTTAACTTTACTGAACTTATTAAGGTGATATTTAATCATCTCAATTATTAGATCCAAGGATTTATGCCAAATACCTCTTATAGGATCACTTAAGATCTAAGTGTCTTAATTAGAGATTAAGTGGAGATTTCTTGAATTAATGATCATATTAACATTACTATTAGTATAAGGGTTCAGAGAACATATCTAATCTACCTTATGATAGTTTACTAAAATTTCTAAGTTTTAAGGAGCATTTAAACATATTCTGGTAAAAATGACCAAAATGCCCCTCTTAAGGGTAAAATTAGGATTTTTGGGTTTAGTTACCCAAGTTTGATCTAATTTATTTTAATGAGTTTCATATTGATTAGTGAGGTGAGAAACACCCTTATATTAGGTTTTGATGACCAAATTAATCATAATTAGCACTAATCACTTATTTAGACCAATTAGGGCGATTAGTAAATTTGGGCATCCTTAGGGCAATCCAACCTCATACTTTGGCTAATATAGACCTAATATGACATTAGGAACAACCTCCATCCAAATCAAAGGCTTAATTAGGGTTAATTCCACTAATCCTTATTTAAGGTGATTAAGGAATGATTAAGAAAAATAATTATCCAAAATTAAATTTAAGGGTCTGATGTTGTTCCTTAGGGTACAAAGATAAATCATAGCCCTAAATCTTATAAATTGGATACTTAAAATAATTTTATATGATTTAATTAATGACAACAAAGAATTTGGCAATTAAATTTTAATCCAACCATTGGATCTGAGATTTTATTTTATATTTAGATTCCTTATATTTTTCTGATTCAAATGATATCATACCATTTGAATCAGTATAGCCAAAGTTATTAAATTAATTTAATCTAAATGTTTATTTAAATTAAAAAAATAGGGTTTAATTAATTTATTTCGCAATCATTAAAAATATTATCCAATAGTTATTAATTAGGCGCGGCCCAAAATCAGAACTGCGCGGGTCACGGGTCGGCCCAGCATAGAACCGGCGACTTCGTCTTCTTCCTCTCGACGGCTCCCGAGCCCGCCGAACTTCGCACTGAAATTCTCGGCGCACAGTCGATGACGGTGGCTCGGCTTGATCCCTACACGTTCCCTGAGTCAAGATGCGTCGATTGGACCAAGAACCCCCATCTGGGTCCCTCCAGATCGACGGGGTGCTACTCGATCGAGACGCCTTCGATACGGGCATCTCAGGCCGACTGTGTGGAGGCAATTCTTCTCATAGAGGCCTTGATTCGACCTGGGTTTGATCTCTACACGTTCAGGGAGACTAGACGTGTCGAACCCCCAACCTATCTTAACCTGAGGCGCAGCCAATCGCTGGGTCCTTACTCGGACTCAGCCATTGGCTCGGCTTCTAGCTCAGTCGATCGATACGATCCACTCGAGCTAGCTTATCCCCAAGAGACAATCATATTGGGTTTCTAGATGGCTAAGGTAACCTAGACGTCATCCAGGGCTCAATCCATAGGACAGAATGGAAATGAGCTTAAGAAAAATTCAATGGAGGAAGGTTGTACCTGAAGTCGGGCTGCAGGCTTAGCCGAGGGGAATTGAGGTGCGCGGAAGCTTCCTGGACAACAGACGAAGCTTCACAGGGAGTCTGAATGCCAGATGGGCCCTCTATCAGCGGTTCTATGCTCTGGAAATACCGAAATTCACCGAGGAAGATGGGAGCTCCAGAGGCTTCAACTAGGGAAATTGAGGGTTCACAGTGAGCAAAGGGACTCACTGTGAATCACTGGGGGTATTTATATGACAAGGGGGCTACGAGGGTGGTTTCTCAGAGCTCGGGTAATGGCGAGAGGCTCGGGCCGAAGGAAATGGCTCAGGCCAACGACTATGGGCAATTTGGGGAGAAGGTAGCTGGCCAGACGAACGCGCCGAGGGCAGGAGAGGAAATTTGGTGATTTTCCCGTACTGCCACGTGTCAGGGATGATTCTGACTATCGGGGGGTGGGGGACCAGCCGCAAATGAGCGAGGCAAGGAAGACGATCCACAGTGCTCGGGTTCATCTCCGCCTCTGATGGAGCGACCATTGAGGATAGACGGCCTGATGCGGCTTCTACTTAACTGAATCACGGATTAAATCCCAGGCATCGGATCTGAGATGCCGATCGAGCGGATGGGATTAGATCACGGCGCACAGTATGCGAGCCGTAGGATTAAACGTGCTGAGATGCGTGATAGCGCATCGGGTGGCTTATACGCATGCGCCGCTGTCGGGACCCCGCAGCGGATCTGCCGCGGTCCCGACAGCAAATCCCGCCGATTTAATTTGAATTAAACTTTAATTTAAATACAAATAAAATCAATTAATTAATATATAATTATCCCTAAATATCCTATATCCAATTTAGGACCAAATGAGCTCTAAAAATTCTCAAAAATTCACCCTTAGCTAATTTGGGTATGAGGAATTTAAAAATGAAATCAGATTTTAATTTGGAGATCAAAATAATTTAGGTATTTTTTAGGGCTTAAAAATAGCCAAAAATACTAAATTTTCTATTTTAGCTCCAAATGATCCCAAACTTCTAGGGTTAGGTTTAAATGATCTATTGAGTCCAATAGAATCCAAATCAAACCTTGGTTTGGCTTAATTAATACATATCTAGCTAGGGTAACAACTTAGGGTTGTTACAGACTCCCCCACTTAAGAACAATGTCATCCCCGACATCACTTAAGTGAAGAATTATTCTATTGAGATAATATGAGTTTAAATACAATTGATAGAAGAGAAAAGAACAGTACCTGGGTTTGTAAAGAGCTGGGGATATTTATTGCACATATCTACCTCTTTCTCCCAAGTAGATTCTTCTACTAAATTTTAACCATAGGAATTGAACGATTCCTTAGCTGTTTCTGATCATGAGCTAAGATTCTGATAGTTTCTTCGGTATACGAAAGATCGGGTTGAATCTCTACTACCGAAAGTTGAACGAGGTGAGAAGGGTCTCGAAGACATCTTCTCAATGAGGATATATAAAATACATTGTGAATAGCTGCAAAGCTATCAGGAAGGCTTAACCGGTATGCAGATGATCCTACCTTGGCTAATACTTTGAAAGGTCCAACATAGCGGGGACTGAGCTTCCCAGCTACACCAAATCTGAAGACACCTTTCATTGGACTGACTTTTAGATAAGCAGAATCTCCCACATTCAATTCTAGGAGATGATGGTGAGAATCATGATACTTGCTTTAACGATCTTGAGCTGAACGAATTCTCTGCTGAATCAATTTGATCTTACTACTGGTTTCTTCGACCAATTCTGAGCCAAAAAGCTGAACGCTTCCTATTTCTGACCAAGCTAGCGGAATACTGCATTTTCTACCATATAACGCTTCATAAGGGGCCATCTTAATACTGGCTTGAAAACTGTTATTGTAGGCAAACTCCACTAACGGAATATGATCTTCCCAAGAACCAGTAAAATCAAGAATACATAACCTAAGCAAATCTTCCAACACTTGATTCACTTTTTCAATTTGACCATCCGTTTGAGGATGAAAAGCTGTACTCATGGCTAGAGTCATACCCAGATCTTGATGCACAGCTTGTCAAAACTTGGAAGTAAACCTACTATCTCTATTAGAAATAATTGACTTTGGAATCCCATGCAAGCTGACAATTTCTTTGATGTAGAGTTTTGCTAACTTCTCTACATAGTCAGTTTGACGGATGGGGAGAAAATGCGCTTATTTAGTTAAGCGGTCTACTATCACCCAGATCGTATCGGCACCTGATTTTGCACGAGGCAATCCCATGACAAAATCCATAGATATATCAAACCATTTTTATTCCGGGATATCTAATGGATGCGGAAGACCACTAGGTCTTTGGTGTTTGGCCTTCACTAAATTATAAGCATGACACTTGGCCACAAGGTCAGCGACATCTTTCTTCATACCTAGCCACCAAAATGATTGCTTCAAATCTTGATACATCTTAGTACTGCCTGGGTGAATATAATACCCAGAATTATGGCCTTCAACAAAAACTTCTTGATGCATGGATTTAGGAATCCACAATCAATTACCTTGATAAACTACACTGTTTCGCAACTGCAAATCCTAACGAAGACCACCTTCAATATCTGCTTTAAATTTCAGATACTCATCATCTTTGGTTTGCGAGATAGAGACATCTCGGTGGAAAGTGGGTTCCACATTAATATTTGCTAACAACGAACTCAACATATCGCGACTTATCGGAGAAATCTCGAGCTTACAAAATTTAGGTTCTAAGAAACTGGAGGCAAACATAGAGGTTAAAGTAGTACGACGACTAAGAGCATCGACCACTACATTAGCTTTTCATGGATGATATTGAATACTGAGATCATAATCGCTGATGACCTCCAACCATCTTCTCTATGGCAATTCAATTCTCTCTGGGTAAATATATACTTCAAACTTTGATGATCAGTGAAAATTGAACATTGCACTCTGTACAGATAGTGATGTCATATTTTCAAGGCAAATATTACAGCTGCAAGTTCAAGATCGTGTACTGGATAATTTTGCTCGTGGGGTTTTAGTTGATGAGAGGCGTAAGTAATTACTTTACCCTCTTGCATTAAAACACAACCTAGACTGATCCCAGAGGCATCGGTATATACCTGATAGTTCAAACCTTCTTTAGGTAGAACAAGAACTGGAGCGGTAGAAAGAGAATCCTTTAGAGTATGAAATGCTTCCTCGCACTCTGGACTCCAAATGAACGGAACGGCCTTTTGCGTCAGTTTAGTCAATGGTGAAGCAATCTGGGAAAAGCCATTAACGAACTTCCTATAGTATCCTGCTAATCCCAGGAAACTTCTAATGTCGGTGACAGACTTAGGTTGAGCCCAGTCCTGAATAGCTCTTACTTTACTCTGATCTACCCAAATTCCCTGAGCATCAACTACGTGCCCCAAAAATGCAATGGAGTTAAGCCAGAACTCGCATTTGGAGAACTTGGCATAAAGTTGATGCTCACGCAAGGTTCCCAACACTAATCTCAGATGTTCTTCATGATCTCTCAGAGTTTTAGAATAAATAAGGATATCGTCGATGAAGACGATCACAAACTAGTCCAAATACGATTTTAGCACACGCTGCATCAAATCCATAAAGATTGATGGTGCATTGGTGAGTCCGAATGACATCACCAAAAAATCAAAGTGGCCATAACGAGTACAAAAAGCAGTCTTCCCTACATCGTCTTCTTTTACTCGCAGCTGGTGGTATCCAGACCTTAAATCGATCTTGGAAAATATCACGGCTCCAGATAACTGGTCGAACAAATCATCAATTCTAGGCAGCGGGTATTTGTTCTTTGTGGTGACCTTATTCAATTCACGATAATCTATACACATACACATAGATCAATCCTTCTTTTTCACAAATAAGACTGGCGCTCCCTAAGGAGACATGCTTGGCCTAATGAAGCCTTTACTCAAGAGCTCTTGCAATTGCTCGTTGAGCTCTTGAAGCTCCTTAGGTGCCATCCTATAAGGTGCTTTGGATATCGGCTGGGTACCAGGGATTAATTTAATAGAGAATTCTACTTCTCTAAAGGAGGTACACCAGGCAAATCTTCTGGAAATACATCGGCAAATTCTTTGACTACCTTACAATCAACAAGAGAGATATTCTCTTTTGTTTCGCCCATCATGGTGACTAGGTAGGCACTACAACCCTTGATAATTAGTTGTTCAGCTCTAATGACATTTATTAAAGATAACTGCGTGCTAGTTTTTCCTACAAACGTTCCAGGCTTGCCCTGAGAATGGAGAGTGACTCTCTTTTTATGACAGTTTATCACAGCATTATTGTCACTGAGCCAATTCATCCCAAGGATGATATCAAAGTTAGCTATCGGTAGGATGATTAATTTAGCCTGAAATTCTTGATCATTTATCGGGACTTTGATATTGCAAAATTTATGAGCACTTAGTTGGATTCCTGATGGAAGTCCAACACTCAACTTTTGTGCTAGGTTGCATACGTGAAGTTTAAGGTTATTAGCAAATCGTTCAGAGATAAACGAGTGACTGGCACTAGTATCGAACAATACGCTACAAGGTTGGTTATTGAAGTAAAGTGTGCCTAAATTTTACACAGTTTCGCATTAACAACTTGAAACGAATTAAAATACAAAAATACAATAAGAGAGAGGTTTAAGAGTGTGTACCTGAAACCACATTATTATCTTTTAGGTGGCTTCAATAAGAGTTAAGGTGTATACTCGAGCAGGTCCAGCAGGATGGTTGTTAGACTACCGTCGTTGATAGTTCTGAGAATTGGGGACTGGTGGTTGCGCGTGAGCAACTTCAGAAACAGGGGCTGGCATTATAGCCAGATTTGGTTCCCTCCGGTTCAGTGGAGTTGCCTGGAACACTTGCTTGTTATGGTAAGGCTTCATTTGAACTCCGTCTATCCTTTCCGTGTGGTCGCATTGATGGTACAGGTGGCCTGTACGCCCACAATTAAAACACCTCTGGCTAAAGTGGTAACACTTGCCGTACGGATGAGGCTTGGTACAGTTTTGAGCTTGTTCGGCAGTAGGTGCTACTTCCAACTGATATACTTTCGTGGGGTTGGATCCATGTCTCTTGAAGTTTCCTCGCAGGTTCAGAGTTGTTTGAGCTTTTCGCTTAAGATCCTCTTCAGATTGGTGATGCTCAATCACCTTAGCCGTTTTCACTAGTTTGAAGAAGCTAGTCAGACAAAGCAGCATAATCTGGTTCTTCAGTGAACTTCGGAGTCCACAAAGAAAGTGGTGGAACTTTGCTGACTCAGAATGGGTGACTTCTGGTGCAAAACGAATCAATCTACGGAACTCTCTTTCGTATTCCGCACTGAACGACTTCCTTGAGTCAACCTCATGATTGTATCTGCAATAATATTTTGTGCGGATGGGGGAATGAATTCAGTCTCGAAGGCCTCGACGAACTCATCCCAGGGGATGTCTTCTAACTCGTAGTCAGCGAACTTGGTGTTTCAGATCTCTTCCCACCAATATTCTGCTTCCGCATGAAACAGATGGGTGGCGAGATGGACAGCTTCCGAATTTGGGACCTTAAGACTAACGAGATCCCTTTCCACAGCTTTCAGCCAGTCGGCTGTGTCCATTGGGGACAGGTTCCCACCAAAGGTTGGAGGTCTTAACTTCAGAAAATTGTGAAGGAGGTTATCTGCCGAGTGATATGAAGAAGAAGGAACTTGTGGAGCATGAACTGTTGGAGCAGCGACAGTGACTGGAGTTGTACGATCATTCAGTAGTTTTTGCATGATTAGTGCCTGTTGAGCTTGGTTTTCTAATAGAGTTGCTACCATGGCTCTCAGATGAGCAACCTTGTCGTTAGAACTACTGGAGGCAACAGTGTTCTTGATAGGAGTAACTGTGGGTGGTGATCCGGAATCCATTCTAGTTAATTAAGAAAAGGAGACAAACTCAGAATTTACTCTAAGGGAAATCAAAATTTTTTATTAATTATAGAAATAAGGGATTACAATGCCAAAGCTGTAAATCAGATGGAATTGCTTTGAAAATGAAATAATATTTATCCTAACTATCATTCAAACATTATCAATGTACTCTGCCCTAAAGGGTACACAAAAGTCTTCAAAAGTGACTTCCCAACACTTCCTGTTACGTTTCTTTTCGAGCCTTGCCATGGTCTCATACCACCAAACTCCTGCATAGTCCACCATCAGGTCTGTCACAATATCTACATAAAGTGACTCAGGACACTCTATGTGTATCAGAATGGACTTCACTCGGCACAACAATTCTTGTGCGTATATGGGAAAGTTGAGCCCTCGATATACAGCTTGCTGTAGAAGCTTTTCCAGGACCAAAATTCCTTTCGCTGAAACTCCTTCAATCTGCCAGTTGCTTTCTTGCTTCCGTTTGAAACTACAGCTCCAAACTCTCTTGAAGGCACGCTGATAATAGTCTATATCGGACTCTTCAGAATCCATTTGACTCTGGGGACAGAATTTTATTATATTTGTGTTAGACTCCAGATGACTAAATTATTAGGATGGAAGTATTCTCCTCCTATATTTTGCATAGAGTTACTGACACTACTATGTTATGGATGTCACTTATATTGATGCTTGTATTTCAGAAGAATGATCCATTAGGTAGAAGGGAAACATAGATCCCATTCTGACACCTTATGGTGCTCTCTGATACCAACTGTGGGGCCCCCGTACTGACAGCAAGGAAGTACGGTGCTCCAACTGTGGCAAATCCCCAACTTAAGTAAGGTTAGATAAACCCAACCTGCCATAAGCCAAGGGCTTGTCACCAAGTGCTATAACATTCATTAATATACAAATATCAAAGTGGCGGAAGCAATACACAATAGAGTAACATCCACAAGCATACATAGTAGGAAAAGAGAATGCAATATAGTAACTCATCATAATGCAGAAATGAAATATATCTAGAAATAATTATTACAAACTGAAGTTTAAAGAGAAAGAAGAATGTCTCTCAATCTCATTGAAATAAAAAGGCAATATCTAGCTAAACACTAGCAGCACAGTCCTCCTCCTGAACCTACTCCTCTTCTGCGACACTGCCCACGAACGCGTCTGAATCTGACATTTGTCGGTATCACAAATGCCAGGGCCCCAGCCAACAAAATAAAAAGTTATAGTTATGTCTAAGTATATTTTAGGCTATTTTAATGAATTGAACATTTAAAGACATCACATTTTAACTTAACTACACATGCAAGCAGTAAAGGTGCAACGAGCTATGAAATAAATAGGTAACTATAAACTATCCATTTATAGCCATCATATAATGCAAAATAAATAAGGTGAGGCTAAAAGCTAAAAGAAGCAGCAGTTGCAATACAATTCTAAACCTAACATGCTTATGATCATGTTAACATATGCTGAGTATATAACAGAAACACAAGTACTAAAAACATGCGATTATAGCATCCTAAACATGCCCATATACATAAGTAAGCCATATGAGTATACATACAACATACTAGTTATAAAAACCACTGAGACATGTGGTAAAGTGAGCAATCTATGAAATATAGAGCCACTGAGACCTGTGGCAAGCGAGCAAATATTGAAAATAAGGCCACTAAAGCATGTGGCAAAGCAAATTAGAAAAATAATACAATCCAGCTAAAGTAGCAATAAGCCTAAGATATAGTACTACCATACCAGCCAATAGGCCATACTAGGCCTCCAATATCAATCAATCAATCCCCAGCCTAGCCATCCAAATATGTCAAGTCTAAGTCCAGTCTATACAATACTACTACTGAAGAGGCAGACTTAGCTAGGACATATTCTACCAACTGCAAACAAGACAAAACTGAATGATATGCAATTCAATACTAATTTAGGATGTATCATCCATATCCTAAGTTTTCCTGGTATACTTAAGGAATAAGGCTCAATATCCAAGGCATGCCAAGCAATCTAGTCAAAGTAAGCAAGAGACTCAATCTAGACTATGTAATATTTGATGTTATCTGATTATCCAATCTAACTACTCTGAGAAGGTACAAGTTTAGAATCTCCAATATCTAGCTATCGAGTAGAATCTCAGATTTACGTCCTTAAAGTTAATATTTAGAATTTAACAAGTTCTAATCCAAAATCATGTGACAACTATATGGTTTAAGTAAGTAAATCAACATCCTAATTTATTTATATTTTACTCTCTTACCCAAATCTTGATTAAGTAAATCAAGATTAAACCCTAAGTTGAGTTCAAATTCCCAAATCTAAGGTAATATTCTACCTAGGATCTAGGGGTCACACTTATTACCCAATTTGAAGGTAAAGAATCTTATAAGCTGAAAGATTCAGGAACTAAGAACTTAGTGAAAGACTATTCTACTGATTATAAGATAAAATAATCAATTAAGAACTTGAGAATCTAAGATCTGTATTCAATCTTTAAGATAATTTCATTATCTTATTGGTTGAATCATCCTATACTCACATAGAAGGTTTTAAAAGATTAAACAATCAATCATTTAAAGAATTCCAATTTGAGATGGTTTGATTCAAATTGAAGATCTAAAATCTAAATATCTGACGTTTGATCACTTTAGATCTCTAAATTGGAGTTTTATCTTAAGAGCTTTCATTTGTGATTCTTTTAGAATCTAAGTTCATAATTAAACTATAAGGAGCTTATTAAGGTTAAAATTGACAATTCTAAGCATTAGATTAACATTAAACTCATATTGACCTTTTTAGGGTACTTAAGATCTAAGGATCTGAGGTTTGATCACTTTAGACCCTAAGCTAAATTTTAACTTAGACTTTACCAATTATATTTATTTTAAGTTTTAGCTCTTAGGTTAACTTTACTGAACTTATTAAGGTGATATTTAATCATCTCAATTATTAGATCCAAGGATTTATGCCAAATACCTCTTATAGGATCACTTAAGATCTAAGTGTCTTAATTAGAGATTAAGTGGAGATTTCTTGAATTAATGATCACATTAATATTACTATTAGTATAAGGCTTACGAGAACATTTCTAATCTACCTTAGGATAGTTTACTGAAATTTCCAAGTTTTAAGGAGCATTTAAACATATTCTGGTAAAAATGACCAAAATGCCCCTCTTAAGGGTAAAATTAGGATTTTTGGGTTTAGTTACCCAAGTTAGATCTAATTTATTTTAATGAGTTTCATATTGATTAGTGATGTGAGAAACACCCTTATATTAGGATTTGATGACCAAATTAATCATAATTAGCACTAATCACTTATTTAGACCAATTAGGGCAATTAGTAAATTTGGGCATCCTTAGGGCAATCCAACCTCATACTTTGGCTAATATAGACCTAATATGACATTAGGAACAACCTCCATCCAAATCAAAGGCTAAATTAGGGTTAATTTCACTAGTCTTTATTTAAGGTGATTAAGGAGTGATTAAGAAAAATAATTATCCAAAATTAAATTTAAGGGTCTAATATTGTTCCTTAGGGTACAAAGACAAATCAGAGCCCTAAATCTCATAAATTGGATACTTAAATAATTTTATATGATTTAATTAATGACAGCAAAGAGTTTGGCAATTAAATTTTAATCCAACCATTGGATCTGAGATTTTATTTTATATTTAGATTCCTTATATTTTTCTGATTCAAATGATATCATAACATTTGAATCAGTATAGCCAAAGTTATTAAATTAATTTAATCTAAATGTTTATTTAATTAAAACTATAGGGTTTAATTAATTTATTTCACAATCATTAAAAATGTTATCCAATAGTTATTAATTAGGCGCGGCCCAAAATCAGAACTGTGCGGGTCACGGGTCGGCCCGGCCCAGAACCGGTGACTTCGTCTTCTTCCTCTCGACGGTTCCCGAGCCCGCCGAACTTCACGCTGAAATTCTCGGCACACAGTCGATGACGGTGGCTCGGCTTGATCCCTACACGTTCCCTGAGTCAAGATGCGTCGATTGGACCAAGAACCCCCATCTGGGTCCCTCCGGATCGACGGGGTGCTACTCGACCCAGACGCATTCGATATGGGCATCTCAGGCCGACTGTGCGGAGGCAATTCTGCTCACAGAGGCCTTGATTTGACCGGGGTTTGATCCCTACATGTTCAGGGAGACTTGACGCGTCGAACCCCCAACCTATCTTAACCTGAGGCGCAGCCAATCGCTGGGTCCTTACTCGGACTCAGCCATTGGCTCGGCTTCTAGCTCAGTTGATCGATACGATCCACTCGAGCTAGCTTATCCCCAGGCGACAATCACATTGGGTTTCTAGATGGCTAAGGTAACCTAGACGACATCCAGGGCTCAATCCAGAGGACAGAATGGAAATGAGCTTAAGAAAAATTCAATGGAGGAAGGTTGTACCTGAAGTCGGGCTGCAGGCTTAGCTGAGGGGAATTGAGGTGCGCGGAAGCTTCCTGGACAACAGACGAAGCTTCACAGGGGGTCTGAACGCCAGATGGGCCCTCTATCAGCGGTTCTATGCTCTGGAAATACCGGAATTCACCGAGGAAGATGGGAGCTCCAGAGGCTTCAGCTAGGGAAATTGAGGGTTCACAGTGAGCAAAGGGACTCACTGTGAATCACTGGGGGTATTTATAGGTCAAGGGGGCTACGGGGGTGGTTTCTAGAGCTCGGGTAATGGCGAGAGGCTCGGGCCAAAGGAAATGGCTTAATTAATTAATATATAATTATCCTTAAATATCCTAAATCTAATTTAGGACCAAATGAGCTCCAAAAATTCCCAAAAATTCACCCTTAGCTAATTTGGGTATGAGGAATTCAAAAATGAAATCAAATTTTAATTTGGAGATCAAAATAATTTAGGTATTTTTCAGGGCTTAAAAATAACCATAAATACCAAATTTTCCATTTTAGCTCCAAATGATCCCAAACTTCTAGGGTTAGGTTTAAATAACCCATTGAGTCCAATGAAATCCAAATCAAACCTTAATTTGGCTTAATTAATCCAGATCTAGCTAGGGTAACAACTTAGGGTTGTTATAGTTCTTAGTTCCTGAATCTTTCAGCTTATAAGATCATTTACCTTTAATTTGGGTAATTAATGTGAACCCTAAATCCCAGTTAGGATACTACCTTCGATTTAGGATTTAAACTCAAAAATAGGGTTTAAGTTCTAGATCCTTAAATCTTGATTTACTTAATCAAGATTTGGGTAAGAGATTAAAATATTAATAAATTAGGTCATTGATTTACTTACTTAAACCATATAGTCGTCACATGATTTTGGATTAGAACTTGTTAAGTTCTAATATTAACTTTAGCGACGTAAATCTAAGATTCTACTCGATAGCTAGATATTGGAGATCCTAAACTTGTACCTTCTCAGAGTAGCTAGATTTGGTAATTAGATAACACCAGATATTACATAAGTTTAGATTGAGTCTCTTGCTTACTTTGACTAGATTGCTTTGCATACCTTGGTTATTGAGCCTTATTCCTTGAGCATAATAGGAGAACTTAGGATATGGATGATACATCCTAAGTTAGTATTTGAATTTCATATCATTTAGTTTTGCCTTGTTTACAGTTGGTAGAATATGTCCTAGCTTAGTTTGCCTCTTCAGTAGTAGTATTGTATAGACTGGACTCAGACCTAGCATATTTGGATGGCTAGGCTGGGGATTGATTGATTGATATTAGAGGCCCTATATGGCCTATTGGCTGGTATGGCAGTACTATATCTTAGGCTTATTGCTACTTTAGCTGGATTGTTCAGTATTGTTTTTTATTTTGCTTTGCCACATGCTTCAGTGGCCTTATTTTCAATACTTGCTCACTTTGCCACATGTCTCAGTGGCTTTACATTTCATAGATTGCTTGGCTTTTTGCCATATGTCTCAGTGGCTTTTCTTTTCTTTTTCTTAACTAGCATGTTGTATGTATACTCATATGGTTTACTTATATATATTTTGGCATATTTAGGATGCTAGAATTGCATATTTTCAGTACTTGTGTTCCTTCTATATATTCAGCATGTGTTAATATGATCATAAGCATGTAGGGTCAAAATTGCATGGTAGTTGCTATTTCTTTTTAGCTTTTAGCCTCAACTTTTTTATTTTGCATTGTATGGTCTTCATATTAGTTGTTGGCTATAAATGGATAGTTTATAGTTACCCATTTCTTTCGTAACTTGTTGCACCCATTACTGCTTGCATGTTTAGTTAATTTTGATATCTTAAAATATTTAGTTCATTAAAATAGCCTAAAATATACTTAGATAATTGTCTAACTGTAACCTTTTTATTTTATTGGCTAGGGCCCTAGCATTTGTGATACCGACAAATGTCAGTTTCAGACGTGTTCATGGGCAGTGTCACAGAAGAGGAGCAAGTTCAGGAGGAGGATCGTGCTACTGCTATTTAGTTAGATATTACATTTTATTTCAGTGAGATTGAGAGACATTTTCATTCTCTTTAAAATTCAGTTTGTAATACTTAATTCTGGATGTATTTCATTTCTGCATTTCGATGAGTTACTATATTATTTTCCCTCTTTCTACTATGTATGCTTGTGGATATTACTTCTCGCCTATTTCTTCCGCCACTTTGATATATATATATATATATATATATATATATATATATATATTGATGAATGTTATAGCACTTGGAGATAAGTCCTTGGCTTAAGGCAGGTTGAGTTTACCTAACCTTACTTAAGTTGGATATTTGTCACAATTGGAGCACTGTACTTCCTTGTTGTCAATACGGGGGCCCCACACCATTGGTCCTAGTCAGCTGCCGAATGGACCCTCTCTCCATGGGCTGAATGAACTCTTGGCCCCTCTTGGGCCCCTCCCCGGCCCACATTGTTCAAACCCAATAGGCCCCCCCCATGGGCGCTTGTCCCAGCCCACAGCTGCTCCTACCCACAGAACCTGCTCATCTAGCCCCCCCTCTACCAACCCAACCCACCTCCTCCACTACCCCCTCAGCTCTTACCCTACGTTCTAGGAGCCGGGATCTCCCTCCACCATTGTAATGAACGACATCCTTTCATGGAACTGTCGCGGTGTGCGGAAGCCGTCGACACGCCACCACCTTCCGCCGCTTATCTTGGAGCATAAACCGGGAGTAGTTGCTTTGCTTGAGACTCGGGTTGAGGTGTTCACCTGCCGCGATGTTGATCATCTTTTTGGCTGGTAGTGGAGCTTCTATATTCAGCCTTCCTCGGGACGTTCAGGAGGTATCATTCTTGCTTATCAGGAGGAGTTTGTTCAGTGCGAGATCCACCATTCCAGCAGCCAGGTTATCCTTTGCACCGTCACCTTGAGGCCCGGTACCTATTTTCAGTTTGGCGCTGTCTATGCGTCAACTGACTTGCACACGAGGCGGGACCTATGGCAGACGATTCTAGCTACCCGGGCGGTGGGCTGCCCTCTGGTTCTTGGCAGAGACTTCAACTGCATTCTCTCTCAGTCGGAGAAATGTAGTGGGAAGCCTTTCAGAGTCACTGCGGTGCAGACGGACTATCAGAAGGTACTTGATGCATGCCACCACCACGACCCGAGATTTATTGGGACACCTTACACGTGGAACAACAATATGTCTGGAGGACACCGCATCTGGGAGCACTTGGATCGATTCCTGCTCAGTTCAGAGGTGCTAGATTTTCTTCCAGGAGCAGTCGTCCACCATCTTCCACGGGTAGCATCAGACCATTGCCCTATCTTTTTGACTGACGCATATCTTAGGTTCCAGAGTACCGGTGTACGGTACAAGTTCAAGGATGCTTGGCTTTAGTACCCGACGGCTTTCTCTGTGGTGGAGAGGAGTTGGGGGCGGTCGTCTCGCGGCTCGCTGTCCTCTATCCTCAACCACAAGTTGGCTCGCACGCTTCGGGTGCTATGGCGGTGGGGACATGACACGCTCCCAGACCCGAGGAGGAGGGAGACGGAGCTTACGGTAACCTTGGCTCACCTCCAGTCGGAGGATATGACCACTATGAGGGGTGGCGACCTGGCACTTGATCAGCTGCTCCGGGCCACCACACGGGAGCTCTCTCAGGTAGAGGCGAGGTTGGCGAGCTGGTGGCAGCAGCGTGCCAAGGCACGGTGGCTCTCTCAGGGCGACAGGTGCACGGCGGTGTTTCAGTGACTTGCGATGCAGCATCGTAAGTCGAACACCATCCTCGCGCTACAGGAGGAGTCCGGCGAGTTCACCTCTGAACCGCAACTGATCCGGCAGGTATTTCCCTATTTCTTTCAGGGGAAGTGGGGAATCTCTAGTCCCGTAAGGGATTGCCCTGATTTTTTGATTCCTAATCGCATTGTTGGTAACGTAGACTCTGCCTCTCTCCAATGTATGGTCACACACACAGAAATCTAGGAAATCTTGAAGGATCTTGGCTCCAACCATTCTCCTGGGATTGATGGGATCACCCCCTCCTTCTTTACCAGCTACTAGAAGATCATCCACGCTGACACCTTGGCAGCCGTTCACCATTTCTTCAATGGTGGGCAGATGCCCCAGCGCTGGCGTGATACTCTAGTAGTCCTCCTTCCGAAGGAGGAGGGGGCCTCCACTCCTAGGGAGTTCTGCCCTATTAGCCTTTGCAACACTATCTATAAGGTGGTGGCCAAGATCTTGGTCATGCGCCTTAAGACAGTGTTGCCCTCTCTGATCTTCCGTGAGCAGGGTGCCTTTTTTCCCGGGAGAGACATCAGCGAGAAATGCCTCACGGTTCAGGAGATTCTCACTCGTCTCTCGTACTCTACCTCGACAGCCAGTAATATGGCCATCAAGGTGGATATTGAGCATGCTTACGACCAGATGGAGTGGGGGTGCTTACGCCTTATTCTGCAGCATTTTGGTTTCCCTCAGAGATTGATGGACTGGGCGATGCAGTGTGTCGAGTCCCCTAGGTTTGCTGTCATTGTTGGTGAGCACCGTCTCCCTTGGATATTAGGGCTGAGAGGTTTCCGTCAGGGATGTTCCCTCTCCCCCTACTTATTCATCCTATGCTCAAAGATCTTCTCGTTACTGGTCCGACACGAGCAGCGGATTGGTCGACCGATTGGTATCAGTCTTGATCGAGGTGGGCCAATTTTCTTCCACTTGATGTATGCCGATGACTTGGTTCGCTTTGCCTATGCTTCTGAGGCAGCAGGTCGGGAGGTTCAGCATATTCTGGGATAGTATGGGAGCTGGATGGGACAATCTGTGAACTCTCGCAAGTTACAGATTGTTTTCAGCCGTCAGACACCGTCATACCGGATGCGTAGGATTTCTCGGTAGCTGGGTTACAGGAGGAGTGATTCCATCAGGTACCTCGGAGTCACTGTCACAGGACAGCCTCCGAGATGGGCATATTTCTCAGCAGTCCCCGAGCAGGTCCGTAGCCATCTCTGTTCATAGAGCAGCCGTCACCTCTCCCTTACAAGCAGACTTTGCCTGATCAGGTCAGTGCTTGCAGCTATTCCTTGCTACCTGATGTCTGTGGCTCTGATTCCGGACTCCTGCCTCTCAGACATTGAGGCTATCCTACGCAAGTTCCTTTGGTAAGGAGCGGGGGGGTAGCAGTTTACACTTGTGAGCTGGCAGGAGGTCCGTCGACCACTCGAGGCCGGAGGACTTGGGATCCGTGATCTGCGGATTTGGAGGACTATTCTCGTGGAGTGCCACACTTTCAGTTTTGTCAGTGGGGAGGACCTTCTCTGGGTGAGAGCCATGGAGGCCCGCTACCGCCGTCGTGGCGAGGATTTCACCGTCAGACATACAGATTCGGCAGTCTGGAGAGTACTTGGCTACTGTTGGCTCGTGGTGCAGCACCATACTAATGTTGAGTAGGGGGCCTGTCAGTGGCAGCTAGCAGATTTCTCAGAGAGCAGGACCAGCCAGTTGTACAGACTGGAGCGGGAGGGACAGCCCTGGCAGTATGCAGCTTTATGGGATATGGCCTTGGGACCTCGCGAGGCCTGCTTTCTTTGGAGAATCTTCAGGGACGACATCCCGACTCGGTGTTGGCTTACTAGGAGGGGTCTTGCTCAGTCTTCTACCTGTGTCTGGGGCTGTGAGGCAGATGAGGACAGGGAGCACTTTATACTCTACTGCAAATATATGTCAGTGATTATGGAGACCTTTGTGACTTGGGGCCTGCTTCCTGCTGTCTTGACTTCTTGGGACCAGTTTGCAGCGCTCTTCTCATCTTCTACCGTGTCCCGCAGACACCGGTTCAGCTGTTAGTTGATTGCCTACACCTTGTACCAGGAATGGAGGAGCAAGACTGAGTTCTCCCATGGCCGTCAGTTTCCCACTCCTGCGGGCTGTGCTAGCTCGATTCTGTCAGCCTTAGTCAGTGCTGGTCTTCATGACGGGAGCGATTTCTGGGGTTCCTCGGCCCACCAGGGCCCCTCCACCTCCTCAAGATGGTGCCCCCCCGCCCCGTTGGCTGAAGGCCAACTTTGACGCATCGTCCTTCTTTGGAGAGCCCACGAGTTTTGGAGCTGCAGTTGTTCGGGATGCTGAGGAATGATTTTTGACTGCTGCTGGTAATGTTGTTCAGGCTAGATTCCCACTCCAGACAAAGGTCCAGGCAGTGACTATTCTTCAGCAGGCTCTGTGGACCACTGAGACTGACTTCGAGGGACTCATTATTGAAGACGATTGCTTAGGCGCAATTCGGAGACTACGACGTCTCTGGGAGAGGACCATTCGGTCCCGAGGAGCAGACAGACATGCGGACCCCCTCTCCTTTATGCTCGAGATCCTGCGTGTTATCTTTTCTTACTGATCGCGTAGTGCGAATCGGGTAGCCGACTTTTGTGCTTTTTTGGCCCAACAGTGTGTCTTTACTTTTGATAGGAGCGCTGTGTTCCCCAGGAGACTTTTGGATCTCCTGGTAGATGACACCGTGGAGTTTGATCCCGGTTGAATTTTGTACTGTGATTGATTTTAGATATATGGGCTACGACTCCACTTTTCATGAAACCGAAAGACTTTGTATGGAGTCGGCTCATAACAGTCCGAACTACGAAGCTGTGATCAACCAATCCTACTCTTCGCTTGTTTTGGAAACTCGTAAGGTATCTGATCTAATTCGCTCATTGTCGAGTGCAGCTTTTGCTGAAAACGCTATGCATGGTATTGTTGCTACAGTCGATCATGGAGCTGTAGCAGTTGGTAACGTAGCTGCTCTGTTTGGAGTCAAAATGCATGGGGCTGTAGCTGAGGGAAGTATTGATGCTGCAGTAGATGGATTGCCAAGCTCTGTTGGAGCAAGCAAATCAACATTTAATGATCAACCAGCAGTTATATTTAAATCTTATCATAGAACGAACTAAGGTACGAATGAAATCGATAATTCTATGAATGCTTTGTTTGAGAATGGTTGTGGAGTGAATGATGTGCACATTTGTGGATCGCCAATTTCTGGGAGCTCTTCACAAAATCAGAAGGAACCTACCTCAGCAACAACTAATTCCTGCACACATAGTGTTCGTCATATTGTCACAAAAGATTTAACCACAGCAGCAAATAGTTACAGCCACGAGATACAATCTGCGATTATACCTACAGCCTCTATGAACCCACAAACAACGTCTAACCGATCGGCAATAACCTCATATGGAACAAATCCTTCAGCATATCTTGCCGGTGCTGAAATCAGAGAGTTTGGAAAAGCTGCAGGAATTATCGAAAAGAATGGAGTCACAGAATTTGGAAAAACCTCTGCTGAGAATGAATAACATGTACAAGATTTTAGGCATGCTCAAATAACTCCTGCTCAACCACTTTCTTGTCAATTGGCAACAGCACCTTCATCCATTGGCATTAACGCAAGTCAACCGGCAGCCCCAATGGCTAAAACGGCAGACTCAGCAAACGTAAGAAAAAATGCATGGCAGCAAAAGAAATTCTTGCCTTGCCCTGTTATTACACCAGATTTTTTGAATGATCATGGAGTTATACTAATGGATGCCAATGCGGAAAAAGAACAAAGGAGTAGGTTTGATAATACTCTCATTGTGCGATTATTTGGACGGCGGATTCCCCCCAACATTCTCGAGAACCAATTGAAACTTCGTTGGGCACGTTTCGGTGAGTTCACAATCCATCTATTGCGGCATGATTGTCTTCTTGTTAAATTTGTGAATGCACATGCGAGGGCGGAAATTTTGGGGAATGGCCCATGGTTTGTGGGCGGCCAAGCTTTGGGACTTCCCAATTGGACCCCTGGGTTCACCCCGAGTATGAAGATTGGTTTCTCCACTCCTCTTTGGATTCGGCTACCCGAGTTACCTATTGATTTATGGCATGAAATCAACCTCACCCGTATTACAACATCTATTGGAACCCTGCTATACATTGATGGCCCTACCTCAAGATGTGCGAGGTTTGAATTTGCGCGGCTATGTGTCCAAGTGGATCTCTCAATTCCCCTCAAACACTCGGTCATGATTCAGAGCACTTCAGGTTTGCATTCTCAACGTATCCTTTATGAAGGAATCTCTATCTTTTGCAACTCTTGCCACTTGGTAGGTCACACAACTGGGTTTTGTCCCTCTTTGAAATCCTCTACCTCTACACCTCCTATCCCTCCACCGCAACCCATCCCTATCCCCAACTCCACATCCCAGGCCCACCACCTTCCCTCCACCTCTACCTCCATCGCCCCCCACATCCCCCCACCCACTTCCACCACTGTCCCCATCACTCCCACCTTTCCTACCCCCTCTACCTTCACCTCCACCAACAAGGATACCGATTGGATCCTTGTGCAGCACCGCAAACCCTCAAAAAATTCTCAACCTTCGGTGAGGGGAAGGGGTCGCCCTCTTCAGCGCAGCCCTGCAGCTTCAGCCCGCAAGCCTCGCTCTATTATTGTTGTTGCACCGATTTAGGTGGAGGAGCGGTTCCAGCCCACTGCCAGTCCTGCACCCCACTGGGTGCCTACTACAGGTACTCCCCGGACTGCTACCCGGTCCCTCAGTCCCTTACAGGTGCCGTCTCACTCCCCGCCGAGGCTTCAGGTGAGCTCTAGCTCTGCCAGAGCCCAATGAACGACATACTTGCATGGAATTGTCGCGGCATGCGGAAGCCGACGACACGCCACCACCATCCGCCGCTCATCACGGAGCGTCGTCCGGGACTTGTCGCTTTATTTGAGACACGGGTGGAGGAGTTCACTCGTTGCGATGCAGATCGCCTTTTTGGGCGTCACTAGAGCTTTGCTACTCAGCCCTCCTCAGGCAGATTGGGAGGCATCATTCTTGCTTGGCAGGAGGAATTCATGCAGTGTGAGGTCCACCACTCCAGCAGCCAGGTGATCCTATCCACTATCACTTTATGTTCAGGTACCTGCTTCCAGTTTGGCACTGTCTATGCGTCCACTGACCTGCACACGAGACGGGAGCTGTGGCGGACGATCCTTGCGGTCCGGGCGGAGGGGTGCCCTCTAGTTCTTAGCGAGGACTTCAGCTGCGTTCTCTCACAGACTGAGAAGCCCGGTGAGAAGTCGTTCAGAGTCACTTTTGCGCAGACTGAATTTTAGGAGGTACTTGATGCGTGCCACCTCCATGACTTGGGATTTGTTGGGCCACCTTACACGTGGAACAACAATAGGTCGGGAGGCCATCGCATATGGGAGCGCTTGGATCAGTTCTTGCTCAGCACGGAGGCGCTGGATTTCCTTCCAGGAGCAGTCGTCCACCCCCTTCCACGGGTAGCATCGGATCATTGCCCTATCTTTTTGATTGATGCATGCCTCAGGTTCCAGCGTACCGGTGCCCGATACAAGTATGAGGACACGTGGCTTCAGTACCCTGATGCTTACTTTGTGGTGGAGAGGACTTGGGGACGGCCGTCTCGCGGCTCGCCGTCTTCAATCCTCAACCACAAGTCTGCTCGCACTCTCAGAGCTCTGGCACTATGGGGACGGGACACACACCCAGATTTGCGGAGGATGGAGGCTGAGCTCATAGCGACCCTCACGCAGCTGCGGGCCATAAATACGCAGACAGACAGGGGTGGCGACCCGGACCTCGTTCAGCAAATCCGGGACACCGCACAGGAGCTCTCTCTGGTGGAGTCTAGATTGGCATGCTGGTGGCAGCAACGTGCCAAGGCACGGCGGCTCTCTCAGGGTAACCGGTGCACTGCGGTGTTTCAGCGGCTCGCGACACAGCGTTGCAAGTCGAACACCGTTCTCACACTTCAGGATGAGTCTGGGGACTTCACTCCCGACCCACTGCGGATACGCCAAGTATTTTTTTGATTTCTTTCAGGAGAAGTGGGGCGCCTCTAGTTCCGTAGAGGAGTGCCCAAATGATTTGATTCTAGAACGTATGCTTGGTGACACAGATACTGCCTCTCTCCAAGCTACGGTCACGAACACAGAGATTTGGACAACCTTGAGGGACCTTGGCCCCAACCGTTCTCCTGGGATTGATGGCATCACCCCTTCCTTCTTCACTGGCTATTGGAGGATCAGCTAGGCTGACACCCTAGCAGCCATCCACCATTTCTTTGATGGTGGGCGGATGCCACAACTCTGGCGTGATACTCTGGTTGTTCTTTTACCAAAGGAGGAAGGGGCCTCCACTCCGAGACAGTTTCGCCTGATTAGTCTTTGCAACACTATCTATAAGGTGGTGGCCAAGATCTTAGTCATGCGCCTTAAAGTAGTGCTGCCTTCATTGATCTCCCGAGATCAGGGTGTCTTTGTTCCCGGGAGAGATATTAGCCAGAACTGTCTCACGGTCCAGGAGATCCTCACGCGGCTCTCATATTCCACCTCGACGACCAGTCATATGGCCATTAAGGTGGACATGGAGTAGGCTTATGACTGCATGGAGTGGGGGTGTCTTCGCTTAGTGTTGCAGCATTTTGGCTTTCTGCAGCGGTGGATAGACTGGGCCATACAGTGCGTGGAGTCCACCAAGTTTTTTATCCTGGTTGGTGAGCACCGGCTCCCCCGGATAGTAGGAAGAAGAGGATTCAGGCAAGGATGCCCCCTCTCTCCCTATTTATTCATCATATGCTCTTTTCTCTTTTGGTCCGGCGGCAGCAGCAGATAGGTCACCCGATTGGCATCCGGTTGGATCGGGGTGGGCCCAGCTTCTGACACCTCATGTATGCTGATGATCTGATTCTGTTTGCACCAGCTTCTGAGGCAACAAGCAGGGAGGTCCAGAGTATTCTTAGTCAGTACGGCAATTGGACTGGACAATCTACGAACTCGCATAAATCACAGATTGTATTCAGCCGCCATACCCAACCAACAGGCAGCGCAAGCTTGCAGCCCAGCTTAGTTTCCGGAGAGGCGATTCCCTCCGCTATCTCGGGATTACAGTTACTGGCAGACCTCTAAGGAGGGCAGATTTTGCAGCAGTCACAGAGCAGGTCAGATGTAGACTGAGCTCATGGAGTACTCGCCACCTATCTTTTGCCAGCATGCTCAGTTTGGTCATATTAGTGCTAGCCACGATCCCCACTTACCAATGTTAGTGGCTCCGATTCCAGACTCCTGTCTAGCGGACATTGAGGCTATCCTTCGCAAGTTCCTTTGGGAAGGATCGGGGGGTAGCTGTGGCGGCCACCCCTTCTAATCACAAGGCTTGAGGAGTGGTCGTCACTAAGCACATCTCATACTTAACATTAGGTTGAAATTTAAGACTCCAATCCAATCTTAAGGAAAATAGGTGCTTTTCTAAATAATGAAAAGATTAATAATCACTTAATGAGTATCAGAGTGCGGAAGAAAAGTAACAACTAAAGTAACATCCATACAGTAAAATAAAGACATCCAGCACAAAATATATATACAATGCAGGAAAGTAAAGTATAAATAGATCTGAATTATTACAAACATTTAAAGTTTAAAGAAGACTGAAATCAAAAGAGTCACTCATCCTCACAAAGTAAAAGTAAAGCAAACTAGTAAGACTAAGGTCTCTCAGTAGTCTGGACCTCATCCTGGATCTGCTCCTCTGCAGGCTTAATCTCCTCAAAGATCTCAGAATCCACCATTATCAGTTTCATAATGGTAGGGTCACAACCAACAAAATAAAAATCTTGTTAGACAAAACGTCTAAGTACACTTTAAGGTAATGAATTTTAACGTATTTTAATGACATCACAACTAAATTTAAGCAAAATATAGTGGTAAGCACAAAGAAAAGAAGAACAAGTATTGAGATAGAAACATACCTCAACTCAGGCTGCAATACAAAGTAAGTAAAGTACAAGGTAAATCTACTAAGTACAAAGAAAAGTCACAAAGAATATGATCAAACTAATATGCCAGTATAGTATAAGTAAAAGTACTGTACTAAAAATATAAAGTCTAGCATCCTAACATGCTCTCAAGTAAGTAAAACGATGACATAGAAAAAGTTTTGAAATGTAAAGGAACTGCAGAAAATGAAAAAATATGAAAGAAAGAAAAGTGTACTGAAACAGCAAGATAAAGTAAGTGAAATGTAAAGAAAGTATGTAAAGTAACTAAAAAAGGTCTGAAATGTAAATGTAAGTAATGTTGATTAAATTACTGTACTTGTGAGATACTCTTAATTAGTCTGCCAAAAAATAAAGTCTATCTAGTAATCTAGGAGAAACATCCCAGATTAAAGTAAAGTTCCACCAAAAGAGGCATCTAGGAGAAACATCCTAGATCCTAAAGTAAATCCACAAAGTATCTAAAGGGCAAATAGGAGAAACATCCCAATGCCAAAGTAAAGTACCATAGGGGAAATTCCCTAGGCAAAAGTAGTCCTAAAATAAAGTCATACTAAGTGGCAGGCTAAGTAAAACATAAATCACAAGTATATGTTATTTATTAATGTTTCTTTTAATGTTATGTATATGACATGTGAATGAAACTCAAAGTATGTTATATAGTATGTATCAAGTATTTAAGTATGTCCAAATGTGAAAAAGGCTTAAATGACAAGGAAAGCATAGCAGTTCAAATCCAATAAAATAAATAGCACTACACAAACTTTATGATATCACCTATTTTCTAATTTAATCATTCTATCTACTCTAAGTTATATAAGATTCAGAATCCTCAATTCTTACACTGTATGTAACTTAGAATCACAAACTTATAAGTTAAATATTATTAGGATTGGCCACATCCTAATTATAAATAAATCCAAGTCGCCTATAAGGTTAAATAAGTAAATTAATCGTCCTAAGTTATTATTTTTAATAATCCCAAACCCAATCTTGATTAGCCAAATCAAGATTTAAAGGATTAAGAATCAAACTCAAAGAATGAAGTTTAATTCTTAATCACAGGGTTACCCTAAGGACTAAGGTTTAATCCCATCTCACAAATTAAATGTTAAGGCAAATCCTATTGAATTAAATCAAGTTCAATAGGATAGATTTATAATCCTAATTTTAATGTTAAAAGATCAAATAATCAATTAATAAACTATGAAAAATCTAACAAACTAGTAAGACCAAGGTTTCACCTTAATGAGTAACCCATTTTACCCATTAGATGAATTCTAATCTAAGATCTAATTCTAATCTTAGGAATTAAAGCTCTTGAATACTAAGAGTATCACTCGGACACACATCCTAACTAAGGTTATAAGACCTAAAGAATGATCTAAGAAGTTCAAAGGAATGGAGAAGAATTCATCTTTTCTTAAGATTTTCATTTAAGGCTAAATTTAGGGTTTTCCTTCTAATATCTAATTTAAGGATTAGAATTATTTAAATTAAGGTCTAAATCACTTTAATTACTATTTATTATGATTTAGAGATAATATTAGGACTTAGAAATATTAAACCCTAAATATGGGCAAAATTATCATTTTGCCCCTACTTAAGGGTCTAAATCTTACCTTTATAAATTAGCACTAAATTCTAGATTTTAATGATGTGAAATGATTACTTACTGTCTAATATGACTTTAGACAGTAAGTTCTCTAAATTTGATTAAGTATTAAACCTTATATGGTCAAATTAAGAAATTTGACCTATAAGGGCATATTGGTGATTTTACCCTAATGACATATAATTTTTCTATCAGTTTATTAAAGGTTATGCTCTATGGTTTCCATAGAACCTAAATTTATTGAATTCTGATGTGTATTAGCTAAGTTGTAGCCAATACAAGTTCTAGGTTTTAAAGGGTAATCAAGGATTCTTAATTAAGAATTAAAAACCCTAACTTTGTCATTTGGTGTCCAAATTGAATAATTTTAGTGGCTATAAGTCACAATTAATCCACTGATTCTAATGACTAGTGGTAGGTTCAATTTGGACTCCATTTGGCTAAGTTATGGCTTAATTAGGGTTTAGGGTGATTAGTGAGTGATTAGTATAATTAATCGCCCAATCACTAATCCAACCCTACAGTTAGGTTTTAATATGTTCAAAGAGTTTTCTGAGACTTAGTTTGTCCAATTTGGATTATTAAATTTGCTAATATTTACTAATCAAGTTTTAAGGTAATTAGGGGTGATTAGCAAATCTAACCATTGGATTTTAAATATTTTTGTAGATCTTTGTAGATTAGGTTTTGTTGATCTAAATTGGTGTTTGGATCACCTAATTTGGAGCTAAGATGACCAACTTATGATCATTTGAAGTTTTAGGTCAAATTAGGCTAATTAGTGTTAGGTCCTAAATGTCATTAGGCTTAAATTAATCCAAACAGCAAGATTAGCCCAAATAAAATATTTCTTAGGATTTTGTGAGTATTTTAAGACCCATATTGGGTATGTTTGGATTAAGGGTTGCAAAGTTATTGTTAATTGAAGTTTTGGAACATATTTTGAATTATTTAATAACCTAAAATGTCACTATATTAAACATAGCTCCACTTGAAAATTTAATAGTGCCAAATTATTCTTTATAATTTTTTGAATACAATGATATATTTATTTGTTATATTTGGTCTTATATTTATTGAGATATGATTTTCCTAAAGTTTAAGATTTAATGGAATTAATTAAATACATGAATATACTTTAGTAATAGTTCTATTAATCTGTTATTAGTTATAATAATAAATGTTGTTTTTCTGCTTAATTAAACTATATGTATGTTTAAATTTACACACACACACACACACACACACACACACACACACACACATATATATATATATATATTTATTTACTTATTATACTATAATTTATTATTTATGATTAATCCATTTGCAGGAATTGGACAGCCGACGGGTCCCTCTCCATCCACGTGGCGTGAGCGTATTGGCCGAAGCGTCTGGACTGGGTCCCACCGCGTCAGACTGGACCTGACACTTCAGCCGAAATGAGTTCTACGAAAATCATCTCAGCAGTAGAGTAATCATACTGCGCGACACGTGTCAGCACAGTAGGGATAGTGAAGACACGCGGGTCCCACCTCCTCAGCCAAACCATGTCGCGAACCAAACGACGCTCGGGTCGGGCCCGGGTCAACCCGGCCCGGCCTGGTCCGGGTCCCCTAGGGTTTGAAAGAAGACGGACTCCTCGATGCTTGCACGGTTTGGCCCTCAGGCAACCCGCTAAGACAACTCTAGATCGTCCCTCTAGAGGTTGAATCAGTCACGGGGAAGCCATATACCGAGCGTATAAGCATACCCTAACCCTAACTATACGGCAAGAAGAAGATTGATTTAAAATTTTTGGCTTAATCAAATCTTGTTAATGCTTTATAATTGCATATAATCAATTATTGAATCAATTGTGCAAGAAATGGATAATGAATCGAGTAGATGTGGGTACCTCAGACGAACGGTGTTAAACTTAGGGCTTAATGAGATCGCTTGAAGTTCAGATCGACTCCTTTTTGCACAAAAACAAAACACAGAAAGGAGCTTAGAAACGCATGGAGATCCTTAATAGAAGCTCTCGAGGATGAAGAGCAGCGGTGAGGAGTAGCAGAGAATGGCATCTGGCGCTCGATGCAGTCATGCATCTGCGAGGGCGACACGTGCAGAGAACGGAGAAGACGAAGTGTGGACCGTTCGATCATTCGATCGAACGGTCTACCTTTGCCGTTTGGTTTGACAGTGAAGGTAAGAAGAATGAACGGCGGCTACTGTGGATTAACGGAGGCCGTTAAGTAAATTTAAAAATAATATTATTATTTAATTTAGTATATACTAATTTTATTAATTAAAACTATGTATTTAAACATATCCAAAAAATTTCCAATAAATCTCCCCTAGCTAATTGAGAGGTGAGGAACGCAACGGTGCGATTGGATTTTTGATTTGACAAGTATTTAATTATTCGAATTTCTGGGTTATTTAAATAATATTAAAATATTTGTCGAAAATCAACGACTTCCAAATGCATCCAAAACTTCACCCCTAGCTAATTTGGGAGTGGCGAATGCAATGGCGAAGTTAGATTTTTAATCTGAGGTCTAAATAAAAAGTGGATTTCTAGGGCTTTGAGATTTTTTAGAAATCAGATTTTGATCTATTTGATCCCTGATTTGATCCAAATCTTAGAGGCAGGTTCTAAATGTCTTAATTAAGCTACTAGAACCATAATTAAGACTTAAATCAGTCTTAATTAACCTAAGTAACAACTTGGGTTGTTACAGACTCCCTTACTTAAGAACGATGTCGTCCTCGACATCCCTCAAGTGAGAAAATATGAATAGATATAAAGTAATGAATTGTAACTGGTTAGAGTTGAAAAAATTCCTTAGTTAAAAAGGCTTGGATATTTTTGCCGCATATCCACTTCTTTCTCCCAAGTGGCTTCATTGCATGATCGGTTCTTCCACTGAACTTTAATTATATTGATTGCTCGATTCCTTAGTTGCTTGCAGTCACGAGCCAAAATCTGAATTAGTTCTTCAGCATATGTCAGATCTGGCTGAATTTGAATTTCTGGGAATGGAACTAGATGTGAGGGATCTCTGAGACACTTCCTTAAAGATGACACATGGAATACATTATGAACTGCCGAAAAGTCATCTGGAAGATTTAATTGATAGGCGGAGGAACCTATTTTTGCCAATTTTTCAAATGGGCCAACATAACGAGGACTTAGCTTTCCTGCTATACCAAATCTGAAGACTCCTTTAATAAGACTGACTTTCAAATATGCAAAATCTCCAACTTTGAATTCTAAGGAACAATGATGCCCATCATGATATTTCTTTTGGCGATCTTGAGCTGCACGAATACGTTGTTGAATCAACTGAATCTTCTTATTTGTTTCTTCTACAAGTTCAGACCCGTACTGTTGCATACTACCAATTCCCTGACCATGCCAATGGTGTATTACACTTCCTGCCATATAATGCTTCGTATGGGGCCATTTTTATGCTAGCTTGAAAGCTATTGTTATAGACGAATTCTACTAATGGCAGATGATCTTCCCAATATCCAGCAAAATCAAGAATACATAATCTAAGTAAATCTTCCAGAACCTAATTTACTCGTTCTGTTTGTCCATCTGTTTGTGGATGAAAAGCTGTACTTAATGCTAGAGTTGTGCCTAGATCTTGATGTATAGCCTGCCAGAATCTGGAGGTAAATCGACTATCTCTATCGGATACTATTAATCTAGGAATTCCATGTAATCTGATCACTTCTTTAATGTAAAGTTTGGCAACTTTCTCCACATAATCAGTCTGATGAATGGGAATAAAATGAGCAGATTTAGTCAATCTATCAATAATCACCCAAATTGCATCATACCCAGATTTAAATTGGGGCAGTCTCATTACAAAGTCCATTGATATATCTAACCACTTCCACTCAGGTATCTCAAGTGGCTGAAGTAAGCCACCAGGCCTTTGATGTTCTGCCTTAACCAAGCTACATGCATGACATTTCTCAATGAACTCTGCCACACTTCTTTTCATCCCAGGCCACCAGAATGACTGTTTTAGATCTTGATACATTTTTGAGCTTCCGGGATGAATTTGATATCCCGAATTATGTCCTTCATTTAATACTTCCTGTTGCATGGATTTAGGAATCCATAAACAATTATTCTGATAAATTACTGACCCGTGTAATTGTAAATCATGATGGCGTCCTCCTTCAATATCCATCTTAAACTTTAAGTATTCTTCATCTTTGGTTTGAGAGATGAAAACATCCCTATGAAATGTAGGCTCTACATTTATGTTAGTTAGTATTGAGCTCATAACATCACTCTGAATAGGAACAATTTCCATCTTTTGAAATTCTTCTATCAGTGAACTTGTAGTGATTAATGTTGATAAAGTTGCACTACGGCTAAGGGCATCTGCCACCACATTTGCTTTACATGGGTGGTATTGACTTTCTACATCATAGTCACTTAACAACTCAATCCACCTTCTTTGGCGACAATTCAATTCACGTTGAGTGAATATATATTTCAGGCTTTGGTGATCAGTGAAAATGGAACATTGAACACCATATAAATAATGATGCCATATCTTTAATGCAAAAATTACCGCAGCAAGTTCTAGATCGTGTACTGGATAATTTTTCTCATGAGGCCTCAACTGTCTTGAAGCATATGCAATCACCTTCCCTTCTTGCATTAGCACATAGCCTAATCCAGTTCCTGAGGCATCTGTATATACTTGATAGTTCATACCTTCTTTTGGTAGAACCAACACTAGAGCAGTAGAAAGAGCATCTTTTAAGGTTTAAAATGCCTGTTCACATTCAGGAGCCCAGATAAATGGAACAGCTTTCTGAGTTAGCTTAGTTAATGGAGCAGCTATCTGAGAGAATCCTTTGACAAATTTTCTATAGTAGCCAGCAAGACCTAAGAAACTTCTTATATCAGTTACTGTCTTTGGCTGGTTCCATTCTTGAATAGCACAGATCTTCTGTTGATCAACTCAGATTCCCTGAGCATCTACAATATGCCCCAAGAATGCTACTGACTTCAACCAGAATTCACATTTTGAAAATTTAGCGTATAATTGATGTTCCTCAAGGTTTCTAATACTATTCTTAAATGATTTTCATGATCTTCCATAGACTTTGAATAGATGAGTATATCATCAATGAATACAATTACAAATTTATCTAAGAATGGTTTTAGGACTCGCTGCATTAAGTCCATGAAAATAGACAGTGCATTTGTGAGTCCAAAGGACATTACAAGAAATTCGTAGTGTCCATACAGGGTTCTAAATGCTGTCTTCTCCATATCAAAATCTTTTACTTAAAGTTGATGATATCCCGATCTTAAATCAATTTTCGAGAATACTATTACTCCGGATAACTGATCGAATAAATCATCGATTCTGGGAAGTGGGTATTTATTCTTAATATGACTTTATTTAATTCTCTATAGTCTATACACATTCGCATAGACCCATCTTTCTTCTTTACAAATAATACTGGAGCACCCCATAGTGACATACTTGGCTTAATAAACCCTTTATCCAATAGTTCTTTTAATTGCTCACTAAGTTCATGAAGTTCCTTAGGAGCCATTTTGTAAGGAGCTTTTGAAATTGGTTGGGTACCTGGTACTAAATTTATTGCCATTTCAACTTCTCTTGGTGGAGGTAACCCGGGTAATTCTTCAGGAAAAACATCAGCAAATTCATTGACTACCTTAATCTCAGAAAGTGGTATATCCTTTTTACTTTATCCTAGCATAGTAACTAGGTGTGTTGTACAACCCTTGTTCACTAGCTTACTTGCTGTTATTGCATTAATTAGTGAACTCAAAGTACTGAACTTCCCTATAAATGTTGATGTAGTGTCTGGTGATCGAAGTGATATCTTCTTTTGTTGACAATTAATAGTAGTATTGTGAGTACTAAGCCAGTTCATACCCAAGATTATATCAAAGTTTACTATTGGTAAAATTATTAACTTGGCTTGAAACACTTGCTCATTTAAGGGTACTTGAATATTACAGAAGTGGGTGGTATTGAGTTGAGTTCCGAATGGTAGCCCAACTGCTAAAGATCTTGCCATTTTGTAACGAGGCAAATTTAAACTTTTAACAAAATTTTCAGATATAAAGGAATGGCTTGCTCCCGTATCAAATAGAAGTTTGCACGGATGATCGTTAATACTTATGGTGCCTAAATAAAATAATAATTACTTAGAACTTATTAAGAGCTTGAAAGTAAATACAATATGAATTATATATACCTGATATCACATTATTATCCTCTGTAGCTTCCATAGGAGTAAGAGTATATACTTTAGCTGGTCCTGTAGACTTCTTAATAACCATCTGCTTTTGAGGATTTTGGGATGAGCTGGGTTGATTTGATCTTCCTTTATCATTTCTCTGAATAGTTCCTTCAATTTGTGGAGTAGGCATAATGGTCAGTGGTTGATTCCATTGATTGATTGGAGTTGGATTTAACATTTGATTGCATCTAGAATGATCAATATGAACTCCATCTATAGCCATCTCATAATTACATTGCTGATAGAAGTGTCCTTTGCAACCACATGTATAATAACATTGTTTATTGTGATAGCATCTTCCATATGGATGTGGTCGTGTACATCCATTGTAAGGATCTGTTGGTGAACTCTCAGCTTTCATTTGATACACTTTTCCTGAAGAAAGCCTAATTCTTCTGGGATCATTATTCTTTTGAGAAGACATATTGAAAGTTCTCTTACTTTCTTTTTGGGTTAGGTTTCGATCAATCACACGAGCTGTTTCTATAAGTTTCATAAAGTTGGATAGTCTTAATGGAATAATTTGATCTCTTATCGATTCTTTAAGACCGCTGAGGAATCGGTGACATCGAGATCCTTCTGTTTGTACCATGATTGGTGCAAATCTGGATAATCTTCTGAATTCTGTCTCATACTCTAATAAAGTCTGATTACCTTGCTTGAGATTTAGAAACATATCTCCCAAATTATTTTGTACAGAAGGAGGCACATACTCAGCCATGAATGCTTCTACAAACTTACTCCAGGGAATTGTATCAATCCGGTACCCGGCGAATACTGACTGGCGGATATGATCCCACCAAAATTCTGCTTCTTCTTGAAACATATGTATAGTTAAATGAACAGATTCTGACTCTGGACAATTCAAACTTGTAAGGTTCTTTTCAACTATTTTTATCCAATTAACTGTATCAATTGCAGACATAGTCCCATTGAATGCCGGGGTTCTTAATCTAATGAAACTATGCAACAATCCATCAGTAGTTTGTTGATATTGTTGAGAAGGGAGATTAGATGTTGGGTTAACTGAGGTAGGAGAGGGATTACTCTGTATAGCCAATAGCCTTTCTATTTTCTCTGCCTGCCTGGCATTGGTTTCCATTAATGTTTTGATAGTTTCTAATAACGCACTGATTTCGGATGATTGGCTGCTTGACGTAGCTGGAGCTGATGAAGATTGACCGGGGTTCATTATTATACATGTATTTAGATAATAACATTCTATTTAGAAAGAATGAAATGGTATTTTATTTAGTTATTCTAATCATGTAATATTAGAAAATATTTTTATGTTAATTTGTTCTTAGAGTTCCTACTAAGTTTAAGTATCTTTGTGTTCTTACTCTAAATGTTTTATTCCTGCTATTCTGAATATTGGATGATGAAAATATGGATGTTCATTCTAGTATTCATTTAGTGATTGTTTAGCAGAAGAACTATCCATTAGGTAGACAGGAATACAAAATTCCAATCTGAGACCTTATGGAGTTCTCTGATACCAAACTGTGGCGGCCGCCCCTTCTAATCACAAGGCTTAAGGAGTGGTCGTCACTAAGCACATCTCATACTTAACATTAGGTTGAAATTTAAGACTTCAACCCAATCTTAAGGAAAAGAGGTGCTTTTCTAAATAATGAAAAGATTAACAATCACTTAATGAGTATCAGAGTGCGGAAGAAAAGTAACAACTGAAGTAACCTCCATACAGTAAAATAAAGACATCCAGCTCAAAATATATATACAATGCAGGAAAGTAAAGTACAAATAGATCTGAATTATTACAAACGTTTAAAGTTTAAAGAAGACTGAAATCAAAAGAGTCAGTCATCCTCACAAAGTAAAAGTAAAGCAAACTAGTAAGACTAAGGTCCCTCAGTAGTCTGGACCTCCTCCTGGATCTGCTCCTCTGCAGGCTCAATCTCCTCAAAGATCTCAGAATCTACCATCATCAGTTTCATAATGGTAGGGCCCCAGCCAACAAAATAAAAATCTTGTTAGACAAAACGTCTAAGTACATTTTAAGGTAATGAATTTTAAAGTATTTTAATGACATCACAACTAAATTTAAGCAAAATATAGCGGTAAGCACAAAGAAAAGAAGAACAAGTATTGAGGTAGAAACATACCTCAACTCAGGCTGCAATACAAGGTAAGTAAAGTACAAGGTAAATCTACTAAGTACGAAGGAAAGTCCTAAAGAAGATGATCAAACTAATATGCTAGTATAGTATAAGTAAAAGTACTGTACTAAAAATATAAAGTCTAGCATCCTAACATGCTCTCAAGTAAGTAAAACGGCGATATACAAAAAGTTCTGAAATGTAAAGGAACTGCAAAAAATGAAAAAAATATGAAAGAAAGAAAAGTGTACTGAAACAGTAAGGTAAAGTAAGTGAAATGTAAGGAAAGTATGTAAAGTAACTAAAAAAGGTCTGAAATGTAAATGTAAGTAATGTTGATTAAATTACTGTACTTGTGAGATACTCTTAATTAGCCTGCCAAAAAGTAAAGTCAATATGGTAATCTAGGAGAAACATCCCAGATTAAAGTAAAGTTCTACCAAAAGAGGCATCTAGGAGAAACATCCTAGATCCTAAAGTAAATCCACAAAGTATCTAAAGGGCAAATAGGAGAAACATCCCAATGCTAAAGTAAAGTACCATAAGGGAATTCCCTAGGTAAAAGCAGTCCTAAAATAAAGTCATACTAAGTGGCAGGCTAAGTAAAATATAAACCACAAGTATATGTTGTTTATTAATGTTTCTTTTAATGTTATGTATATGACATGTGAATGAAACTCAAAGTATGTTATATAGTATGTATGAAGTATTTAAGTATGTCCAAAGGTGAAAAAGGCTCAAATGATAAGGAAAGCATAGCTGTTCAAATCAATGAAATAAGTTGCACTACACAAACTTTGAGATATCACCTATTTTCTAATTTAATCATTCTATCTACTCTAAGTTACATAAGATTCAGAATCCTCAATTCCTACACTGTCTGTAACTCAGAATCACAAACTTATAAGTTAAACATAAATAGGATTGGCCACATCCTAATTATAAATAAATCCAAGTCGCCTACAAGGTTAAATAAGTAAATTAATCATCCTAAGTCATTATTTTTAATAATACCAAACCCAATCTTGATTAGCCAAGTAAATATTTAAAGGATTAAGAATCAAACTCAAAGAATGAAGTTTAATTCTTAATCATAGGGTATTATCCAAAGGACTTAGGTTTAATCCCATCTCACAGATTAAATGTTAAGGCAAATCCTATTGAATTAAATTAAGTTCAATATGATAGATTTCTAATCCTAATTCTAATGTTAAAAGATCAAATAATCAATTAATAGACTATGAAAAATCTAACAAACTAGTAAGACCAAGGTTTCACCTTAATGAGTAACCTATTTTACCCATTAGATGAATTCTAACATAAGATCTAATCCTAATATTAGGAATTAAAGCTCTTAGATACTAAGAGTATCATTCGGACACACATCCTAACTAAGGTTATAATACATAAAGAATGATCTAAGAAGTTCAAAGGAATGGAGAAGAATTCATCTTTTCTTAAGATTTTCATTTAAGGCTAAATTTAGGGTTTTCCTTCTAATATCTAATTTAAGGATTAGAATTATTTAAATCAAGGTCTAAATCACTTTAATTACTATTTATTATGATTTAGAGATAATATTAGGACTTAGAAATATTAAACCCTAAATTTGGGCAAAATGACTATTTTGCCCCTACTTAAGGGTCTAAATCTTACCTTTATGAATTAGCACTAAATTCTAGATTTTAATGATGTGAAATGATTACTTACTATCTAATATGAGTTTAGACAGTAAGTTCTTTAAATTTGATTATGTATTAAACCTTATAAGGTCAAATTAAGAAATTTGACCTATAAGGGAATATTGGTAATTTTACCCTAATAACATATAATTTTTCTATCAATTTATTAAAGTTTACGCTCTATGGTTTCCATAGAACCTAAATTTATTGAATTCTGATGTGTATTAACTAAGTTATAGCCAATACAAGTTCTAGGTTTTAAAGGTAAGTAAAGATTCTTAATTAAGAATTAAAAACCCTAACTTTGTCATTTGGTGTCCAAATTAAATAATTTTAGTGGCTATAAGTCACAATTGATCCACTGATTCTAATGACTAGTGGTAGGTTCAATTTGGACTCCATTTGGCTAAGTTATGGCTTAATTAGGGTTTAGGGTGATTAGTGAGTGATTAGTATAATTAATCGCCCAATCACTAATCCAACCCTACAGTTAGGTTTTAATATGTTCAAAGAGTTTTCTGAGACTTAGTTTGTCCAATTTGGATTATTAAATTTGCTAATATTTACTAATCAAGTTTTAAGGTAATTAGGGGTGATTAGCAAATCTAACCATTGGATTTTAAATATTTTTGTAGATCTTTGTAGATTAGGTTTTGTTGATCTAAATTGGTGTTTGGATCACCTAATTTGGAGCTAAGATGACCAACTTATGATCATTTGAAGTTTTAGGTCAAATTAGGCTAATTAGGGTTAGGTCCTAAATGTCATTAGGCTTAAATTAATCCAAACAACAAGATTAGCCCAAATAAAATATTTCTTAGGATTTTGTGAGTATTTTAAGACCCATATTGGGTATGTTTGGATTAAGGGTTGCAAAGTTATTGTTAATTGAAGTTTTGGAACATATTTTGAATTATTTAATAACCTAAAATGTCACTATATTAAACATAGCTCCACTTGAAAATTTAATAGTGCCAAATTATTCTTTATAATTTTTTGAATACAATGATATATTTATTTGTTATATTTGGTCTTATATTTATTGAGATATGATTTTCCTAAAGTTTAAGATTTAATGGAATTAATTAAATACATGAATATACTTTAGTAATAGTTCTATTAATCTGTTATTAGTTATAATAATAAATTTTGTTTTTCTGCTTAATTAAACTATATGTATGTTTAAATTTACACACACACACACACACACACACACACATATATATATATATATATATATATATATATATATTTATTTACTTATTATACTATAATTTATTATTTATGATTAATCCATTTGCAGGGATTGGACAGCCGACGGGTCCCTCTCCATCCATGTGGCGTGAGCGTATTGGCCGAAGCGTCTGGACTGGGTCCCACCGCGTCAGACTGGACCTGACACTTCAGCCGAAATGAGTTCTACGAAAATCATCTCAGCAGTAGAGTAATCATACTGCGCGACAAGTGTCGGCACAGTAGGGATAGAGAAGACATGCGGGTCCCACCTCCTCAGCCAAACCATGCCGCGAACCAAACGACGCTCGGGTCGGGCCCGGGTCCCCTAGGGTTTGAAAGAAGACGGACTCCCCGACGCTTGCACGGTTTGGCCCTCATGCAACCCGCTAAGACAGCTCTAGATCGTCCCTCCAGAGGTTGAATCAGTACGGGGAAACCATATACCGAGCGTATAAGCATACCCTAACCCTAACTATACGCCAAGAAGAAGATTGATTTGAAATTTTTGGCTTAATCAAATCTTATTAATGCTTTATTAATTGCATATAATCAATTATTGAATCAATTGTGGAAGAAATGGATAATGAATCGAGTAGATGTGGGTACCTCAGACGAACAGTATGAAACTTAGGGCTTGATGAGATCACTTGAAGTTCAGATCGACTCCTTTTGCACAAAAACAAAACACAGAAAGGAGCTTAAAAATGCTTGGAGATCCTTAATAGAAGCTCTCAAGGATGAAGAGCGGCGGTGAGGAGTAGCAAAGAATGGCATCTGGCGCTCGATGCAGCCACGCGTCTGCGAGGGCGACACGTGCAGAGAACAGAGATGACGAAGTGTGGATCGTTCGATCATTCGATCGAACGGTCTACCTTTGCCATTTGGTTTGACAGTGAAGGTAAGAAGAATGAACGGCGGCTACTGTGGATTAACGGAGGCCGTTAAGTAAATTTAAAAATAATATTATTATTTAATTTAGCATATACTAATTTTATTAATTAAAACTATGTATTTAAACAAATCCAGAAAATTTCCAATAAATCTCCCCTAGCTAATTGAGAGGTGAGGAACGCAACGGTGCGATTGGATTTTTGATTTGATGAGTATTTAATTATTCGAATTTCCGGGTTATTTAAATAATATTAAAATATTTGTCGAAAATCAACGACTTCCAAATGCATCCAAAACTTCACCCTTGGCTAATTTGGGGGTGGCGAATGCAGTGGCGAAGTCAGATTTTTAATCTGAGATCTAAATAAAAAGTGAATTTCTAGGGTTTTGAGATTTTCTAGAAATCAAGTTTTGATCTATTTGATCCCTGATTTGATCCAAATCTTAGAGGTAGGTTCTAAATGTCTTAATTAAGCTACTAGAACCATAATTAAGACTTAAATCAGTCTTAATTGACCTAAGTAACAACTTGGGCTGTTACCGTAGCATTCTACACTATGTGTGCTGGCAGGAGGTCCGTCGTTCGCTTGAGTTTGGAGGCCTTGGGATTCGAGATTTGCGGCTATGGAGGATAGTCTTAGCTGCCCGCCACATTTTCAGCTTTGTCAGCAGTGAGGATCTCCTTTGGGTGAGAGCCATGGAGTTTCATTACCACCGCCGCGGTGAGGACTTTATAGTCCGACGCGCTGACTCAGCTGTTTGGAGACTTTTGGGTTATGGCTGTGTGGGGCCCCCGTACTGACAATAAGGAAGTACGATGCTCCAACTGTGGCAAATCCCCAACTTAAGTAAAGTTAGGCGAACCCAACTTGCTTTAAGGCAAGGACTTGTCACCAAGTACTGTAACATTCATCAATATAAATATCAAAGTGGCGGAAGCAATATAACATAGAGTAACATCCACAAGCATACATAGTAGGAAAAGAAAATGCAATATAGTAACTCATCACAATATAGAAAGTAAAGTACATCCAGAAAGTTTAATTATTACAAATTGAAATGAATAACTAAAGAATGAAAGACTCTCGTCCTCACTGGAATAACAAGGCAAAGCTAGCTAGACAGTAGCTGGAAGGTCCTCCTCCTGAACTGGCTCCTCCTCAGCGACACTGCCCACGAACAAGTCTGAATCTGACATTTGTCGGTATCATAAATGCCAGGGCCCCAGCCAACAAAATAAAAATGTTACAGTTAGACAATTGTCTAAGTACATTTTATGCTATTTAAAGTGAACTGAATTATAAAGGATATCACATTTAAATTTAACTATACATGCAGCAGTAAAGGGGTGCAATAAGCTATGAAAGAACTGGGATACTATAAACTATCTATTTATAGCATGCAACATGTATGTAAAGTAACATACAGACTCAAAATAAGCAAGGTAAGACTAAGAGCAAAAATAACTGCAACTACTGAATAAACATGATCCTAACATGATTATGATTGAAGTAAAACATGCTGAGTATAAAAGAACACGAGTACTGAATATAATAAAATTCTAGCATCCTAAACATGCCATTTATACATATATCTAAGCCATAAAATATACATACAACATGCAGATTAATATGAAAAGAAAGGCCACTGAGATATGTGGCGAAAAGCAAAGCAATATATGATAAGTGAAGCCACTGAGACATGTGGCAAAGCGAGCAAATACTGAAAATAAGGCCACTGAAGCATGTGGCAAAACAAACCAGAAATCAAAATAATACAATACATGTAAAGTAGTAATATGCCTAAGTTCTAGTACTGCCATACCAGCCAATAGGCCATACAGGGCCTCCAATATCAATCAATCAGTCAATCCCCAGCCTAGCCATCTAAATATGCTAGGTCTGAGTCCAGTCTATATAATACTACTACTGAAGAGGCAGACTAAACTAGGTCATATTCTACTAACTGTGACAAAACAAAACTGAATGATATGTAAATTCAATACTAGCTTAGGATACATTATCCTAAGTTTTCCTATTATACTCAAGAGCTAAAGCTCAAAATCCAAGGTATGCAAAGCAATCTAATCAAAGTAAGCAAGAGACTCAATCTAGACTTATGTGATATCTGTTGTTGTCTAATTTCCAAATCTAACTACTCTGAGAAAGTACAAGCTTAGGATCTCCGATATCCAGCTATCGAGTAGAATCTCAGATTTACGTCCTTAAAGTCAAATATTAGAACTTAACAAGTTCTAATAAAAAATCATGTGATGACTATATGGTTTAAATAAGCAAATCAACGACCTAATTTTATGAATATCTTACTCTCTTACCCAAATCTTGATCAAATAAATCAAGATTTAAGGATTTAGAACTTAAACCCTATGTTGAGTTCAAATTCTTAATCCAAGGTGATACTAAAATAGGATCTAGGTTACTCACTTAATCCCAAGGGTAAAGGATCCTATAAGTTGAAAGATTCAGGAACTACGATCTTAGTGAAAGGCTATTCCATTAATTATAAGATAAAATAATCAGTTAAGAACTTGAGACTCTAAGATCTATATTCAATCTTTAAGATAATTTCATTATCTTATTGATTGAATCATCCTATACCCGCATGGAAGGTTTCAAAAGATTAAACAATCAATCATTAAAAAATTTCAATTGGAGGTGGTTTGATTCAAATTGAAGATCTAAGTCTAAGATCTAAGATCCAAAGATCTGAGATTTGATCACTATAGACATTAAAACTAGATATTAGCTTAGGAGATTCTAATTGCATTTTTTTTAGCAATTAGGTTCAACATCTAGCTATATTGGGCTTATTACTATAAGGATTAATAGTTCTAAACATTAGGTTAACCATTAACTCATAATAATCTCCTTAGATTACTTAAGATCTAAGAGTCTAAGTTTGATCACTTTTAGATCTTAAGCTGGATTCTTAACTTAAACTTTTCCAATTCCTTATATTTTGATACTAAGCTCATAAGTTATCTTATCTGAGTTTATTAATGATATAATTGACAATTCTTATTATTATATTTCAATTTTCAGGTCAAATGATCCTTAAATGGAATGCTTAAGAGTTTAAGCATCTTATTTAAGGATTAAATGAAGATTTGATGATTTAAGGATCATATGAATAATATTATTGTTCTAAGACTTCAGAGAACATTTCCAATTTAATTTAAAGTATATTACTGAAACTTTCAATCCTTGAGGGACATTAATCCACATTTTGGTCAAAATGACCAAAATGCCCCTCTTAAGGCTAAAATTGGGATTTTATGGTTTACTTACCCAAATTGGTTCTAATCTATTTTAATATGTTTCACATGACTTAGTAAAGTGGGAAACACCCAAAATTTAGGTTTTGAAGACCTAATTGATCTTAATTAGCACTAATCACTTAATTAAGCCACTTTGGGTGATTAGTGAAATTAAGGTAATTTAGGGCAATCCAACTCTACACTTAGATTCTAATTGACTTAATATAAGGTTAGGAACAACCCTCACTCAATTCAAAGGCTTAATTAGGGTTAAGTTCACTAATCCTTAATTAGGGTGATTAAGGAGTGATTAAGAAAATTAATTACCTAAAATGGATTTTAAGGGTATGGAATTGTCCTTAGGTCATAAGGAGCAATCAGAGCACTTAAACTCACAATTTGGATAATTAGGTGATTTTATATGATTTATTTAAGAACAGAAAAGTTTCAGTTAATATTTTTAAATCAAACCATTAGATCTGGAATTTTATTTTAGATTCAGATTACTGGAATTTTTCTGATTCAAATGGTATATTGGATCATACCATTTGGATGTGTGGATCTAAAGTTATTCAATTAATTTATTCTGAATATTTATTTAAATTAAAACTATAGGTTTCAATTAATTTAAATCATAACTATTAAAAATACAATCCAATAAATATTAATTAACCGCGGCCCAAAATCAGAACCGCGCGGGTCGGGGCTCGGCCCGGCCCAAAATCGCGTCTTCGTCTTCCTCCCGATCGCGCCCGCAACCCTAATTCCCGAGGCGAACTTCCAGCGCCAAATTCGCCGCACTTCGGTCATGCCGCGCCGCGATTTCGACGGCTACACGTTTCCTGACCTCAGACGCATCGATTGAGCTAAGAAGCCCTCACTGGGACGCTCTGGTTCGCTGGATGCCTATTCAGCCTAAATCCTTCGGCTGGCACACCTGTGAGGAGATAATTCTCCTCACAGAGAGCACGGGTCGCCTTGATCTTGATCCCTACATGTTCAAGGATCAAGGAGGAAGTGATAGGGTGACACGCGAGGCTTTGGGGTGGTCCAGATCCTTGGGGTCTTACTCGGCATTTTCTGCTGTTCAGCGCTTCGACTAGATCGATCAAGTTCAGTCGAATTGATCAATCTGGTCGAACCCTACCCTCGATACCAGTTACAATTATTGCTCTGAGTGTTTCGATACTACTCAGATGGCTAAAATGGCTCAGGAGCACGCCGCATTCGCGCGGGTTGGCTCGACTGGCAGTGCATCCTCAGACGGTGCTTAGGCCATCTGGTGCACTGCCAAGGCTCATTGGAGGTCCAGGACGACCACTAGGAGCTAAGGAAAGGTCCTACCACAGCACCTAAGCTCAATTGAGAGCATAACGAGCTCAAACCAGCTCTACTGAGAATGGGGGAGGCTGTACCTCGGTTCAGAGACTCTCAGAGAATGCAAGCCTGTCTCGAGTGCACGCAGAGGTTCCAGGAGCTCTGCAAGGGGGTCTGAACTCTAGAACTCACCCTCTATCAGCAGCTGCAGCAGGAATGGCCGCATGGTTCACCGAGAAGTTCCAGAACCTTCAGTTGGCTAGCGCAGGGATCACAGTGAGCAAAGGAGCTCACTGTGATTCAGGGAGGGTATTTATAGGCTGAGGCAAAACTTAGGAGTGGAAACCGAAGCTGGGACAAGGCCTCGGGCTCGGACCAGAGGTTCCTTCAGCCAACCCAGAATGGGGTGATCCCACCCTCTGGGTTGCCTCGAAGGCTCGACCCTAAACAGGAAGGCGCTAACGACTTGGGTGAGCTGGCGGGAGAGTGGTAGACAAAATCGACATGGCGAATTTTTGCTGTCGGCCGAATCTCTACCAAGACGAAGATGAACAGCGACCGGGAGATCAGGGGCCGTCTGTTGCGTGGAGCCGTTGGGATTCGAGGGCTTGATGGAAGTCCTGGGTAACGGCCGCGCGGATTGAATCTCAGACGTCGGATCCCAGATGCCGATCGAGCGTCTGAGATCAAATCACGGGTGGAGTGACGCGGGCCGTTGGATCCTGCACTGTGATGTGCGCCAGAGATCCTGTTGGCTTAAAACCGTGCGCCGTTGTCGGGACCCCGCAGCGGATCTGCTGCGGTCCCGACAGCAAATCCCACAGAATTAATTTTCTTAAATAATTTAAGTTAATTAATTAAAATCCATTTAAATAAATATTAATTATTCTAAAATTTCCCAAATTCAATTTAGGACCAAATGAGCTCCAAAAATTCCCAAAAATTCACCCTTAGCTAATTTGGGTATGAGGAATTCAAAAATGAAATCAGATTTCAATTTAGAGATCAAAATAATTTAGGTATTTTTCAGGGCTTAAGAATAGCCAAAAATACCAAATTTTTCAATTTAGCTCCAATTGATTTCAAATTTCTAGGTTTAGGTTTAAATGACCCATTGAATCCAATAAAATCAAAATTCAAACCTTGGTTTAGCTTAATTACTCTAGTTGTAGCTAGGGTAACAACCTAGGTTGTTACAGGCTGGCCTGTGGTTCAGCGCCATACTCAGATGGAGGAGGGGACTCTGCAGTGGCAGGTTGATGACTTTTCTGAGAGTCGGGCCAGCCAGCTATACCGACTGGAGCGTGGGGGTCAGCCCTGGCAGTTTTCAGCTATGTGGGAGATGGATTTGGGCCACAGGGAGGCCTATTTTCTGTGGAAACTATTCAGTGATGCCATACCAACCAGTAGTTGGCTTTTCAGCAGAGGGCTGGCACAGTCGCCAGCTTGTGTTTGGGGCTATGATGAAGAGGAGGACATGGAGCATTTCGTTGTCCACTGCAGGTATACGAGAGCTATTCTGGAAACCTTTGTGAGCTGGAACTTGCTTCTGACCACTTTGACTACTTGAGACCAATTTATTGCACTTTTTATGACCTCTACAGTATCTCGTCACCGACGCTTCAGCTGCCAGGTTGTGGCCTACTCCTTGTACTAGGCCTGGAGGAGCAGGATGGAGTTGTGGCGGCCACCCCCAAATCACCTGGATTAGGAGGTGGTCTTCACTTAGCAAACCCTCACTTAACATTCAGATTAAGGAATGGACCTTCTTAATCAAATGTCAAGGGAGGATATGCCTTAATAAGCAAAGAGTAGCAACAGAAACAATCACTTAAATGAGTATACTATAATTTATTAGAGTGCGAAAGAAAAATAAGAGTAACATCCATACAATCCAGATAAAAACTATACAACTCAGAATACATAAGCATGAAAAGTAAAACAGTTAGATCCTGTATTATTACAAAATGATGTCAGAGTTTATGCAGTAAGAAGAGTAAAGTCTCTCATAACCTCACAATATCAGACATTAACTAATGATCTTTTCCTGTATGCTCCTCCTCCTGTATCGGATCTCCAGAAGTTCCCACAACCTCGAATAGCTCAGAATCTACCATTGTCGGTTTCACAATGGTAGGGGCCCAGCCAACAAAAGAAAAATCTAGTTAGACAAAATGTCTAAGTACATTTTAGGCTGTAAATTGTTAATTTTTAATGATATCACAATATTAAACAACATAGGAGCAGTAAGCATTAAGTAAAGATAACAAAGTTATAATTAACATAATTATAACTTAACAAGATGTGAGGTAAGCACATATCTCAACTCAAGCTGCAGAAAAGGTCAAGTAATGCATAAAGATGTCTACTAAATACAAGTGAAATTTCTAAATATATGATCAATATAAAACATGCTGCTTTTATAACTAATCTGAAAGTACGGAGCTGAAAGTAAAGATCTAACATCCTAACATGCCAAAAGTAAAAGTGACTGCTGAAAGGTGAACATGAATATTTCAAAGCTGTGAGTACAAAGGAACTGCAGAAAATGAAAATACAGTAGAAGGCGTACTGAACTTTAAGACAAGTAAGAACTGTAGAAAATGAAAATATAGCAAAATGCATTCTGAACTATAAGTCAAGTAAGAACTGTAGAAAATGAAAATATAGCAAGATGCATTCTGAACTATAAATCAAGTAAGAACTGCAAAAAATAAAAATGTAACAAGAAGTGAACTGAACTGTAAGGTAAGAGCTAGCCAAAACTATAAAGTGAACAAAAGATAACTGCAAAGTGACTGTAGTACAAATGAAGTAAACTAAAAAGTAACTGTCAGAAATGAGATATTCCTATTTAATCCTGCCACCAGTAAAGTCCATCTACTTATCTGGAAAAGTAGTCCTAGATTCCATCTGAAAAGTAACTACTAAACATCTAGAAAAGTAGTCCCAAATTAAAGTTAATTTCATCAAAAAGTACTACAAACCATCTGGAAAAGTAGTCCCAGATTCACTAGGAAAGTAGTCCTAGTCAGAAACATCCAGTATCTAGAAAAGTAGTTCCATATATACTAGGAAAGTAGTCCTAGTCAGAAACAGCAGGCACTAGGAAAGTAGTCCTAGTCCAAAACATAGGCACTAGAAAAGTAGTCCTAGCCCCAAAAGCTATCCTACAGGCATTAGGAAAGTAGTCCTAGCCCCAAAAGCTATCCTACAGGCACTAGAAAAGTAGTCCTAGTCTAAAACCATTCTGAAGTAAAGTCATACTACATGGCAGACTAAAAAGACATATCTCCTCAAGTTTAATAAAACTGTTTTCCACCAAATATCCTTCTAACAATATGAAATGCCATCAAAATCAACATAGAAATGATCATTCAATATTCTATTTTTAATGCAATGTATCCAAATGTAAAGAAATCCAAAGCAAAAAGGAAAGCATATCATACAATGTTTAATGTATATAGAATAGCACTAAACAATATTTGTGATATCACTTTGTTTTCTATTTAAGACGTTCTAACTAATCTGAACTTATACAAGTTTAGGATCTCCAATATCCAGCTATCGAGTATAAATCCAGAATATCATGCCTATAAGTCAAAAGAATGTTAGAACTAATAAAGTTTTAACACTTATAAATCATATGTCACTTAATTAAGTTAAAAGAATAAATCAAACATCCTAAGTTATTATTTTATAAATCCCAAACTAAATCTTGAGTAGCCAAACCAAGATTTAAAGGATTAAGAATCAAACTCCAAAGAATGAAGTTCAATTACTTAATCATAGGGTCATCTTAAGGACTAAGGTTTAATCCCATCTCACTGATTAAGGGTTAAGGCAAATTCCATTAAGTCAAATAGGATAGATTTCTAGACCTAATTCTAAGATTAAAAGATTAATTAATCAATTAATAAACTATGAAAAATCTAATAAATTAGTAAAATCAAGGTTTCACCTTAATGAGTAACCCACTTTACCCATTAGATGAATTCTAACATAAGATCTAATCCTAATATTAGGAATTAAAGCTCTTAAGTACTAAGAGTATCTCTCATGACACATCTCCTAACCAGTGTTATGAAACTTATGGAAACATCTAAGAATGTTAAGGAAAGAAGGATCACTCACTTTTTGCTTAAGGAATTCCTTAAGGACTTTAAAATTGAGATCTTAATCAAAATTCATACTAAGTCCTAAAATCACATAAATTATGATTTAAACCTTTAATATTACTATTTTATAATAATTAGAATGAGGATTTAGGATTTTAAAAGGCTAAACCCTAACTTTGTGCAAAATTACCATTTTTCCCCTACTAAAGGGTCTAAATCTCATCTTTATGAATTAGAGTTAAATTCTGAATTTTAACAAAGTGGACTGATTACTTACTGTCTAATATGAGTTTAGACAGTATGATCATTAATTTTGGTTAAGTATTAAGCCTTATAAGGTCAAATTTAGGAATTTGACCTATAAGGGCACATTGGTAATTTTACCTTAAGGACACCTAAATTTTATGTTAGTTTACTATAGGTTATATCCTAAGGTTTCTATAGAACCTAAAATTATTGATTTCTGACAAGTATTGGCCAAGTTATGGCCAATACAAGTTCTAGGGTTTTAAAAGGGGTAATTAAGGGATTCTTAATTAAGGGTCAAAAATCCTAACTTTGTCATTTGGTATCCAAATTGAATAATTTTAGTGGCTGTATGTCACAATTGATCCACTAATTCTAATGACTAGTGGTAGGCTCAATTTGGACTCCATTTGGCTAAGTTATGGCCTAATTAGGGTTTAGGGTGATTAGTGAGTGATTAGTAAAAATTAATCACCAATTTACTAATCCAACCCTACAGTTAGGTTCTAATAGGTTCTAGGGGTTCACTGAAACTTAATTTGTACAATTTGGATCATTAGATTTGCTAATATACACTAATCAATTTTTAGGATAATTAAGGGTAATTAGCAAATATAACCATTGGATTCTAAATATTTTTATAGATTACTATAAGTTAAGTGTTTTTGATCTAAATTGATATTTGGATCATCTAATTTGGAGTTAAATCAACCAACTTATGGTCAATTGAAGTTCTAGGATTAGTTTACCTAATTAGGGTTAGATCCTAAATGTGATTAGTCTGATTTTAATCCAAATAATGAAATGAATACTACTAAGTTAATCCTTAGGGTTTTCTGAGTTATTTGAGACCCATATTGTATAAGTTTGGGTTACTGGTTACGAAGTTATTGCTAATTGAAGTTTTGGAACATAATTTGAATTATTTAATACCCCTAAATTTCACTATGTTAAATATTTATCCAAATTGAAATTTGATAGTCTCAGATTATTCCTTAATTTTTGCTGATAATTTTGGTATACTTATTTGTTATAATTGGATTTATATTTGTTAAGATATTTATGTTATAAGTATTGTTATTTAATTATTTAAATTAAATATGTTTTTAAACATTTTCATTTTATAACTTATATATAATATACTTAAATATTTATATTTAAGTTCTCTGCAGGAGGTGGGCCCCACCAGGATGCGTCAGCGGCAGACGCGACCTCTCGGCGACACGCGTCGTCTCCTGATACGCTGAGGGGGCGCTAGTAGGTCTCACTGTCTCGGCAGAAACGGCGACTGTGGGCCCCGCCAAAGACACGCGGCGTGATAGCATATGCCCCACCTTAATTGTGGGTCCCACACCACAAAATTTTTTTCAGATGCGACAAAACCCATACGGAGACGGGTCGGGCTCGGGTCAACCTGACCCGGCCTAAAGACTCTTCGTCTCCTTCCTTTCGTTCTGACGTGATCCGACTAGGGTTTGTAGATTTACGACCTTCCCGCCAGTGGTTCGACCAAGACCGCCCAGCTTTGGATAGATCCCGATCTGACCTTCCCGTAGGTGGTGGGATCAAGATCTATAATGGCCTAGATTGATCGCAAATGCTAACCCTAGACGACCTTATCGCAGCTCACCCATTTTGTTTAACAGTAACAACTGTGTATAGGATAGTGATTTAGATCGATCACGATCAATTAAGCCTAATCCGAATCATTCAATCTCTAATCTAACTATTGCAATAAGGTTTCGAAATCATGCGATTGAAGATAAATGAGGGAATAGGTTGCAAAGAAGGGTACCTCAAATGGACGGCTCGGGTTATGTCAATCCTCGAATAAGAGCTCCTTCAACTTTCAGGGGTCCTCAATTGCGTAAACTCACGAGGAAGAGAGATCTGAGCCTTTAATTGAGCTTTGATCGAAGATTGATGGCGGTGAGAGGCGCATGGAGAGAAATTAGGGCGACGCGTGTTACTCGATCTCCACGCGGAGCTCTGGCGAAGGTGACGAAGCCATAGCCGTCTGATCGAACGATGAGACGGCAGGGATGATTCGTCTGGATAGACGGTGCCGATTAAAACGTAGGGAGACGGCGTCAATAATAGGCAACGGCGCCGTTAATATTATTTAAATAATCTAGAATTTTTTTTTAATTAATTTCCACTCCTTTTATTAATTAGAATTCATAAATTAAACGCATTCCAAAATTTTCCAATAAATCATGCCTAACTAATTGAGGGGTAAGGAATGCAACGGTGCGATCGGATTTTTAATTCGACGAATATTTAATTATGTGATTTTTCGGGGTATTTAAATATTATTAAAATATTCCTCGAAAATCCAATGATTTCCAAATGCTTCCAAAACTTCAACCCTAGCTAATTTGAAGGTTCTAAATGCAATGGCGAAGTCAGATATTCATTCTGAGGTTTAAATAAAAAGTCCATCTCTAGGGTTTGGGATTTTCCAGAATTTCTAATTTTTGATCTAGTTGACTCCTAGTTTGACCTAGGTTTTAGGGATGAGTTCTAAATTACTTGATTAGTGAATTAGAACCATAATTAAAACTAAGATTAGTCTTAATTAATCTAAGTAACAACCTGAATTGTTACAGACTCCCCCACTTAAGAACGATGTCGTCATCGACGTCACTCAAGTGAGAAGAATAAAGCAGATATAAAGTAAATGAATTGAAATAGGTTAGAGTTGAGGAATTACCTTGATTAAAAAGGTTTAGGTATTCTGACACATATCCACTTCTTTCTCCCAAGTGGCTTCATTGCATGAGCGGTTCTTCCACTGAATTTTTATCATTGAAATAGAACGATTCCTTAATTTCTTTTGATCTCGATCTAAAATTTTAACTGGTTCTTCAATATATGAAAGATCAGGTTGAATCTCTATTATTGGAAGTTGAATAAGATGGGAAGGATCTCAAAAACACTTTCTTGATGATGATACGTGGAACACATTATGAACAGTAGCAAAGTCTTCTGGTAGTTCTAGTTTATAAGCTGCTGATCCAATCTTCTGTATAATCTTGAAAGGCCCGACATACCTTGGACTGAGTTTCCCGCAAATTCCAAAACGATAAATTCTCTTCATCGGGCTCACTTTTAAATATGCTAAGTCTTCTTCTTTGAACTCAAGAGGACGGTGACGATTATTATGATATTTACTTTGTCTGTCTTGAGCTATTTTGATTCTTTGCTGGATGAGTTTCACTTTCTTGTTTATTTCTTCTACTAACTCAGAACCATATATCCATTGAAACTGCCAACTTTGCGTATCACATTTAATGCTAACCGATGTATTAATTAGGATAGCTAGTTAATAACAGTAAGTTAGTTTACTGACATTAGCTATACATATATATATATATATATATATATATATATATATATATATATATATATATATATATATGAAACAGTTAGATTAAATTCAAATAAAAATAAAGATATTTAGGTATATATTATATATATATATATACAGATTAATGCATATGTTTGCGAATATATAGATATATATATATATATATATATGTAACTATAATTAAAACAGGAAAGTGTAAATTAATTACTTAATAATTCATTAGCAGTTAAATAATTTACCCTTAGTTAATAAATTAATATTAATTTTAACGATGAACTAATCATAGTTGGATAGTTGGCATTAATTTAAGTAAATTAAAAGCAATGAAAATTAACCAATATTAAATTAGTAAATTCAATTAAAGTATAAATATTAATTAGTCTAATAGAAATAGTAATTATATTAATTAAATAAATATTGATGATGATTAAACTGCGTATTACTAATAAAAATAAAATTTAGTATAAAAACACAGAACCTAAGTTATATATATATATATATGAAAACATACATATATATATATATATATATATATATCAGTAATTAAATTAACTAGTATACATAAACTATATTAAAGGTTGGGTTACATTTAAGTATTTAGTCATAAGTCGATTATAGATTTAAGTAAAACAGATAGGATATTTATTTATAATATTAATTAAATCTAAGTTGATTTTAACAAATTAATTAAGTTTAGCCAAATCAATAGTTAATTTAGTTCATAATTATTTATACACAACCTTAGGATAACTATATGCACATATTTACATATCTAATTTTATAAACAACTAACATATATATATATATATATATATATATTAAAATAGAACATAATGAAATAATTCGTCTTAAATATTCTTTAGAGACAATGAATCCTTAATTCTGTAAACATTAATCGACAGTTAACAAAAAAATATATTAGTATATAGCTACATAATCATGAAGATAATAAACAAATATATATATAAAGGTATGGGCAAAATAACTACCTTAACTTAACTATAATTAGTAGACAAATTGGTATCTTTTGCAAATAATGGACAACATTTAATTAAGACAGTAAAATTTATAGATGACTTAATCGAATCTATAATTACTAGGATAGTATAATTTAATAAATTTAACTAATAAACAAGTAATAAACTAATTAAATAGCAAAACTAAAATATCTATAACGTAGTCAATTGACCTCAGAATGCAGTGTTCTTGGACTCTATGGAATCTTTGAGCAGTAATCTACAATAAACTGCATAAAAACTCAGTTTTCAGTAGAATAAAAATTACTTAAACGCCCTTAAGACAAAAACCTTAATTTGGACCTGTATGACCCGTTTCCCGTCCAAATTGAACATACTTACTGTCTATCTTCAAGTTAGACATTAAGAAATCATATGAAAAAGAGAAACCTCATTTTGGACACTTAAATCAAAAGTTGACTTTTTCGGACCCTTAAGTAGGGGCAAAATGGTCCTTTTCCCCAAAATTTAGAATAAAAACCCTTAACCTTTAATTAGTCTTTTAAAATACTAAAACTAACATTATAACCCTATTAGTGATATTTAAGTAAGTAAAATCAACAATTAGGTCAGATTTCAAAATTTTTCTAAGTCTTTACCACTACACCTTAAGGACCCTTTTTGAGACTAAGACTAGATCATAGGGTTGATTTTATTCATTAAAAAATAGGGTTTTTCAATAAATGAATCATTGGTTTTATTAGTTTCTAGAATTTTTCAACTTATTTTTGATTATTTTATCTTTTAACCTTAGATCTAAGATAGGAGATTCATCATATTAAGTTTGATTACTTAATATGATTGACCTAGATTATTAGATCACTTTTAGAATGAAACTTAGATCTTAGGTCTTATCCTTTTTGGATTATGTGATTAAACCCAATATCGTGGCGTTTAATCCATAATCTATAGGTTTAGAAGATCTTGATCAGATCTTAGATAGAACGTCTAAATTCACCAAAATTAGGACGTATTATTTATTGATTTAACTCATAGTTGTCTATCTGATTGAACTAGATTAGAACCTGATCAGTTCTAATCCTTTTTAACTTGTAAGGATGAATTTCTAAGTTACACTTGATATGTAGGAAAATGGTGATCCTGAACTTGCGTAACTTGGAATAGTTACAACAGATAATAGAAAATAGATGGTATCACCATATTAGTAGAGTCTCTTGCTTATTTTGATACTTTGTGCTACGTATTTCTTGTATATTTGAGCTTACTTCATTGGACATTTCATATAAGATAATTTTGTGCATAAAAATGAAAACTTAGAATAATAGGATAACAATTGCCTTGGGTCCGGTTTATGGAGATTATGGTGCATATTTGCCCCGATGGACAGGGGTAAGGTGAGATCAGGATGCCTAATATTCTCATTGAGGAGAGTGTGTTAGGCTTGGGACCCGTCTAGTCTTGCAGACGTGCTTGACTCCTCAGTTATTTCAAACAGTTATCCATAGAAACAAAAGTAAAATAACTAAAATATATTGCATAAGTATTGTTTGCCTCTTCAGTCATGCAATATGTTCAGTATGTTTACAGATTGAGATGTATATATATATATATATATATATATATATATGTGGGCCAGTTTGGCCAAGTTTTCTGATATGGCAGTCAGTACACAGAGTTTGATGTACAATTTTAGTATTTGGCTATATTTTAGCATTGCTTATTCAGTCAGCTATTTCCTTGTACAGCTTATATATAGTAGGATGTTAGATTTTATTACTATTTATAGGTATCACTGCTGAGATGTATTATTATAATTTGCATATTTCATTTGATCACCAGCATGTATTAGGATGTAGTATTTTCTTTTAGCATATGTTTAGTTACTTATATTATATGCTTTACCTTGTTTACCTCGCTTTTGAGGCATGTCTTAGCCTTCTTTGTTTAAGTTATAAATATTATTTATAGCTTTTCCTCTTTCTTATTGTATTGCCAGTCGCTCCTTTATATATTGTTGCTTAGGAAAATTGTGTAAAGTGGTGATATTATAAAACATATAAAAATGTATCAGCCTAAAATGTACTTAGACAAATTATCTAACCAAATTTTCTCTTTTTTGGCTGGGGCCTTACATTGTGAAATCGACAATGGCAGGCGTAGAGCAGGTAGAGGATCTAGTACCTGAGGGGGAGCCATACCTAGAGGAGGAGCGGTAGCTCAGACCAGAGCATATATAGTCCTTATATTTATTTGTGAGGATCAGTGCATTTGCATTTCCTTTTATTTGAATTTTAAATGTTGTAATAATACAGGTACTCTTAACTGTGTATTTGGACTTATATGCTTATATTCTGAGTCATATTTTGCACTCATGTTATATTGTGATGCTTGGATATCATTTATTACTTTCGCACTCTGTACGTTTACTTATATAGTGACTGTTAGATTGATTCTGTGTTAATCATTCCCTAATTAGGTTGATTGTGGAGTTTATCCTAATCCAATGGTAAGTAAGGGGTTAGCCAGAGTGACACTCTACCCTTAACCTAATCCTTTGGCGGATTAAGGGTGCGGGGCGCCACAGTTGGTATCAGAGAATTCCATAAGGTGTCAGATGAGAATTTGCATTCTTATCTATCTAATGGATGATTCTTCTGCCAATTCAGTCACTATATCAGAATACATTAGAGTCACATCCAAGACACCACAATATCAAAGCTTAGAATAATAAGAGTATAGAAATTAAAAAATGCAGTCATGGTACTACAACTTAAATGAGTACGAACTTAGGATAAATGAGTAATTAAGTAAACTAAATAAATCTTATAGGACCAAATCTAAGTATAATAATTCAAATTTAAAATTTTCATAAGAGTTGCAAGATCAAGAACTTAAGATGTTACGATTTAATTTTGTACAAGATATACAAATCCCTAAAGGATTTTTAAACCATCAAATAAGTCTTAAATCGCTCTTAGGTAGTTACCTTCCAATTTCTAAATTTTGTCTCATTAAAGATAACAACAATATAACTTAAGGCTAATAATATTTTGGTCAAACTACTAGAGCCTTAGTAGGTAATTATCTAAAGTAAGAAGATTAGGTTGAAGGACCATCCATTATATCAAATCACTACTAGCATTTATGACTTCTAGTTCACGAATGCCTTCCATCCCACGACTCTAGGTAGAAACTCAACATGATACGCTATGAGAAAGAGAACCTCATAATAATACATACAGTCACTTTTTGTCTATGTTAATAGATGGTTACCACCGTACCTCTTTCACCAATCATTTTATCAATAAATATAATCTTATTTAATTCTTCTTGGATTCTAATACCGTGGCACTTATACAGCTCATACTGAACTATGAATCCTGGGTCATCCCCTCCTTCTGCGGTCTCTAACAACTCCTCAATCGAGGCCACCACATTGCTAAAGATAATAAGAGTCTTGGTTAACTCCCAGGCCAAGCTATTCGAGGGGATGGAGAGAATAATAATCGCACTCACTAATCAAAATCTGCCTCCGTCATCAGTAGCCCCACTTAATGATTCATATAACGGCTGTACAAAGCCCCATCCCGATGGAAGGTGCTACCATGGCACGAGAGGCTGTTATACTTGTGGCCGACAGGGTCATAATGTCCAATAGTGCATACACAATAAAACCATCGATGACGCTTGCATTAATCGCTCCAAGCATCCTCGGACCGCATTATCAAAGAGAAAAAGAGGAAACTGGCCAACACACCTCGACCCATTTTGGCTAAGCCTCCACAAAAATGGAGATACAGCGATAGGCTTGCAGGAACCTGCACTCATTTAGGTGTGGCCAGAGGTAACGCTATTGTTTCAAGTACACCTATTCAATCGCCTAATTATTTTCATCATTTAAGTTTTACAGTCACTTCCTTATTACTTTTATTCTTAGTCATCCTCAAATCTTACTTGTACTATATTAGGGTGTCATGTTGGACAATTACTTATTCCTAGCTTAGGTAGTCAAACATTAAGATCTAGTCATGATTTCGTGACTCATAGCAATAATTCCTCTATTGAGTAGCAACTTACCTAGCTAGGTAGATGATCTCTCACCCTTTATATTAAACTGAATGATAGAATCTATTAATTAGGCAAGTCATAATTGTAACTCTAAATGCGAACTTAGCATTTAATCCATTACCCCATTGAAGTAAGCAGTCAAAAAGCTCAAGTCTTTGATGCCAAACCTTTAGATTCTAATAGTATCCTAGCATTTCTTAATTCGGGATAGGTCTTGTAAATGACTTATTCACCCTTGCTTAAGCCCTTAAGTGGTGAATATCACTTACATATAGAACCACAAGGATCCTCGATCCTTAAATCATCCTATGCTTAGTAGGAGGTACCACCTACTATGTGATAATCCTATCCCATAGTACTGAGTCTTATGATATAAATGAGTATTTAATCTGTAATCTTGGAAAGCCACATTCAACCCAGTTCAATGTCAACTTACCTCTCTTTACCTACATCCTCACTCAAGTGATAGTTAACTTTCAAATTAATTAAATTCTCTCTAATCTTAACAGTGAGATTGAATTTCGAAGGTTTAACCTTAAATCTTAAGTCCTAGAACTCTAAATGGTAAACCCTAGTGCTTTCACATTCCTTGCTTCTGCTTTGTCCCAAACTACTACTATTTCATTCTTCCTACTTAAGTGATATTGAGGACGACATCATTTTTAAGTGGGAGAGTCTGTAACAACTCAAGTTGTTACTGTAACAACCCAAAGGTTGTTACCTATCAATTAGTACTCTAATTGACTCTAAATCTCTTTTATTACTCTTACAATAAAGTTAAAAGTCTCCACCTCAAAATTCGTGCGAATTGGAGATCGTTTGTCGATTTTCAGCGTTTTCTGGTTTTCAAATAATTCTGAAGATACCTAAATTATTTAAACATCAGAATTAAAAACGGAATCTGCCATTGAACTCAGTAGCTTCAAATTAGCTAAGAGAATTATTCTGAGAATTTTTAGAAATCGTTGATTTTCCCGGATTTTCTGCTGAATATCGATCGCTTGATAATTTTCGTTAAAATTTGGATTCTGATTTAAGTCAAATAAAAATGTAATAAAAATATCCTCTTAAAATGCCTATTGAAAGGATCCTATTGCAAAAATTTGGGCTCATTTAGGATCCCGGATTGTCCTGAATAAATTCATGAAGTTTAAACTTCAAAGGCTAATAATATAAAAAATATAAATTGGAATTTGGAAATTTATGTATATCTAAGTCAAGCATCATATGAGGATGCTATGTTTCAAGTTTCGTTAATTTTTGAGTTTTGAATTTATCGTAATTAATTTTTTAAGTTTTTCGTTTAAAAAACAATATAAAATAAAATACTTGTTTAAATTCAATAATGTTTAGACGCGTGCGTTTGTCTCGTCGAGACGGTCGTTTAGATACCAAGTTTGTAATTTTTGGAGCTCAAATGACTTCAGATCTTGGCTCAGAAATTTCAGTCGTTTATTTTGATCCAACGGCTGATATAAATCACTAGATTTACTTATAATCTCCTCAAAAACCTAAAACCTATTTGAAAGGCAGCCAAAATTCTTTTATTTCCTTCGCAAGCTGAGTCCTCACACGATCAAGAAGAACCCCCTCGCCCTTATCGCTCGAGCGAGAGGAGAGAACGACGCGTGGATAGCACCGTTGATCTCTCCAATGGAAAGGCTCAAACCTGCCGATCCCTCTCCTTATCTTCGAGCATTCAACCTCTCGGCAGGAGCAGAGATCCAAAGATAGCAAAGCCTAGCCGAGTCCTCCTCCTTTGCCGAGAACCTTTCCAAGACGAGCCTTCCACTCGCGGAGTCCTCCCTCTTCGTCGAGCGCCTCATCCAGCCGAGTGCCTCACTAGCCGAACCCTCTTCACTCGCCAATTATTTCTTCTAGCCGCAAGGATTAAAGGTACTCCCTTCCTTTTTACCTTGCTCTATTTCTGATTTAATCGATGCTGAACTTCGATTTTTTTTTTGGTATTAATGAATATTTATGATGTGTTGGGGATCTTATACGTTTAATTAAAACATTGAGAGGCATATCAGATTTCTTCTATATGATGTAGGATTTCAGCCTTAATTTTTGTACGAATTTAAAACCGTTTAATTGTTCTCTGTTTAGTACCCTAACCTTCAAACTATACCATCGAAGTAGTAGGGTGTATTCAACGCCATTAAAAACATAATGGCTGCTTATTAATTTTTTTTTTTTTTGGATCAATCGATCCTAATGATGAGATATTGATTTCAGTATATTTCGAATTTCTCACATTTATCAACTATTAATAATGTCAAATTAACTTACTTGTGTACATTTCTTTTCTCCCTAATGGTTTGAGAAATTCAAAATAATACAAGTAAAAGGAAAAGTAATATCGCTATTATATGCATATGCAGAAATATGATCTTAATTACATTCATCTTTACTTTAAAATGAATGTCAAGCAAATACTTACATTGAAATCAGACCCTCTCTGATCAAGCATTCTTAAATTTTCTTTTATGAATCTATGGAGATTTCTGAACATGTAACACAAATTTTATATGAGTTAATCCAAATTTCTTTTAAGATTCTGAATTTATTCATTTAAATTTCTGATTTTAGTTTTGTATTATTTGCTTAATCTCTGCTTTCCCATTAAGTCTTACAAATAACTTATGAGTTTAAGTGAAGATTTATTGTGAAATCAGAGGGGATGCATTTTGTATTCTTCGACAGAAAACTTTTGCAATGTTCATAGTATCGGCTACTCTGAAATATCTATTATTTATTTAATTTGCACTTCCTCAATGAATGTTGTATTTCATATATATCTCCTGGAAAACATAATATTGTTGTTTTTATATTCAACATAAGATATAGATTATTACTTCTCTTATTTGGCTTTGATTTATTCAATAGCAACTTAATTTATGTTCTTAACTGAGTTTAGCATTTTGGGGTATCATAACATATGGCTGATAGTTAAGAATTGTGGGAACTAATACAAAACATAATTAGGCCCATTTTTTTTTACGATAGTGCTCATAGTTGAATACAAAAGGTATTTTATTTTATATTATGAAAATGATAAATGTTCAAAAATTCACTAAGATGTTTGATTAATAAGGATTATACTTAAATCCTGTATGTTGATGGCTGTCGAACAAACTTATATTAATATGATAGAGAATCATCTCCTTCTCAATTTTAAATTCATTTCAGTCTTATTTATAAGGTGGCAGAATTATAAAATCCATTTATTTGGGATCCTGTCGTCATTGTTATTTTCATAATTATTTAATTAGTATTTCGTTTAGAGAAATTGGTAATTGCTCATGGTGATTATGCCTCCTTGTAAGTTTAAAATAAGAGAAAAGAAAGATAGACAAATTTCCATCATCTAATGCAAGATAAGAGACAAATGATGAGGTCCATTTCAAGATTTAAATCAAATCATTGCCATTTATGCTGCCATGTATTTTTAAGAGATATAAATACTGTCATGTTGCAATGTGTTTTATGATATCTAAAAGTTACTAAGATAAATCAAAGGTTGTCCTTTCATTTATGTAAAGTGAATGATACTAGATAATCTGCATGACCAAATGTTATTAACTGATTTTATGGGCATTAATATTGTTATTCTTTTATAGAATCATATATTGTTGTACCTCAAATAAAGTCAATTGCTGCTATGTATTTCAAGTAAATAAAAAGTGTTGCTATTTATTTCAATAATTCTAATTGCTGTCATTTGTTACATAAAGTTCAATGAGGCCAATTAGTTTATAAAAGTCAAATGATGTTCTTAATTGCAAGTTGAATCAAACGCTACCGTTAATCATATAAAATTTAATGATGCTACTTAAACTCAAATGTTGTTAACGGGTTTAAGTAATTAAATGCTATTATCTATCATGAGTAGGATCCTATGTTGCCTTTCATTCTAATAAGAATAACAAGTGCTGCCTTATAAATTATGAGTGAGATCATAGGGTAATTTTTAAATGTACATAAGATCAGTTATTATCGTCTTTTATTTGTATCATATGTTACCAATAGGTATATGAAGTCAATTAAATACATACTACCATTTATCTCAATGTAATTAATGTTACTATATATTAAGGAGATCCAAATACTGTTATTTATTTGGGAAGATCAAAATACTGTTATCTACTTTAAAGAATCGAATGCTGCTATTTTGTTAGGTCAAATACATGTTGCCTTTATTTTAGAAGTGATAAGGTAAGATGCCGCCATCACATGTTGTCTTTCTTCCCAAATTGAATGAGATAAAATGCCGCCATGAAATGGGAGATATGTATTACCATTTATTTCAATATGAATCAAAGGATATCATGAGTCAAATACTAGCATCATTTATATCATAAGATTCAAATTACTGTCATGAATCAAATTGTTGCCATACTACTATGTGTTTTTAAGAAATATAATTTCTGTCTTTTATTTCTTTTTAATCAAATGCTGTCTTTTCAAAATCACAAAGATCAAATGCCATCTCTTATTATAAGAAAGGCTATCTGCTTTATACTAATGTAATCTATACATGCTGGGTTAAATTTCAACACTTAATACCAAATGAATATGATGCCATCAGATTTAATGTTTGTTATTTAAGTATGAATACTGCACTATATCTCATGAGATCTGAAAGTTTCTAAACGAAATCATTGCCGTACATTCATTTAAAGGAGATTAATTGCTGTCCATTCATTTAATAAATTAAATTGTTGCTATGTATCTTATAAGATTTATGTTGCCATTCAGTTTGTAAGATTCATATATATTTCCGTGTATCATTTAAGGATAAAATTACTGAAGATAAATCATATATTGTCAATTAATTCAATAAATAACAGATGTAAACTGCACGATATATTAAAATCAAAATGTTATCTCATGCTGCCATCCTTAAATGTTGTAATACCACTTCCATCTGTGCATATAAAGTCATAGCTCATTTATATTGTATTCTTCCATTGTCGAATTTCACATTGGTATCCATAAATTGTGAGTCCTTAATGCTGTAAATTATATCTGCTAATTCATATTTGTATTTTCATGAATGCTAACTTTAATGGTGATTCTTTGCAGGATAAGTTGTAAGAAATGCAGGATTGCTAAAATAAACGCTATGTGTGAAAAATCACATAAAGCTGCTTTTATAAATGCTAAATTTTTATTTCTACATTTCCTTTTTATTAGATATTTTATAAAGGATGTATAAATTGTTTAATTTAGTTTTGTATATTTGAAATTATATTAGAATTGGAAATGAGCAGTCTTGTAAAAAAGGACTGAACTTTAATGTAGAACTGGAAATGAGCAGTCCAGTAAAAAGGACTGAACTCTATTTTAGAACTGGAATTAAACTCTATTTTAGAATTGGAAATGAGCAATCCTATAAAAAGGATTGAACTCTACTTTAGAACTGGAGATAGTCAATAAAAATTGACTTATATTGATTGTGAGAAAAATTGTTTATTGAACAAAAATAAAGGAGACTCTGCCGAAATTTTCAAGAATTTTAAGACTTAAGAATATTTTAAAATTTTAGTATTCAAATCGATATATGCATTTCAAATGGTTCACTTTTAAACTTTAGTTTCTTTCCTTTTTAAGATTTGGATAAGTATTTCTTTTATTTAAATTATCTTTCTATGTTCAAAATTATATGGGAATGATTTTACATTCATTCTACTTCTATTAGAATTGACTTAAGATCTGATATCTATAAGTCAATGTGGAGTTTAATTAACTCCAATTAAAGAGTAAATCATTAAAAATTTAGATAACAAAAAGATATCACATACATTTATAATTTTTGTAATCTATTGAAAGTTTGTCTAGCTTTGAGCCTCTTTCCTTGAACATTCATTCAAGAGCATTGTGCATAACTAAATATTTTCTTAAAATTTTAAAGGGGAATGCCTTATGGCAAATCGAGTATAAAAGAAAGCACTTATATTAGAACTTCACATTTTAGAGAGGGTAAATGTGAATGGTCATCTTCCCCACTGTATCTGGTTAAGCAGACGTGCTTAACTCCTCACCCATTCTGTTGTGTACTCCTACAGAATGAGGTAGTTTCTAAATGTAATTTTAACTTAAAATATAAGAGATTTTCTTATAAATTGAAAAATCTCTTCATAACTGTTTAGTTATGCTTTCGTATCATAGTCTTAGACTATGATTATCTTAGATTGAGAATCTAAGATATTTCCTCATTTCCTTTAGCTTTACACTCTCTATTTTCAGTATTGTGTATTGCTTATTTCAGTTTAATTTAAATATAATGTATGTTGCTTAACTTCAATTAATGCTTCACTGTATATCAATTTCTTACTCAGCATAAATTTCATTTGATCATATATTGCTTTATTTTATGCACATAGCAGTTTTTAGCATTTAAAATGCCTTCCTTACCAATTTTCAGTAATAGGCTAGAACTTTATTAAAAGTTAGTATTTTTACTCAACTTATTTCATACTGTTTTCCTTACAGTTATGTTTACTTTACTTTCTCATACATTACAGCTTTTATAGCACCGCTGCTTACTTTAAATTGTAAATCATAAATTGTGATATCTTGTTAATCTAAAAACATAGCCAATTTTAAAATGTACTTAGACTAGTTTAGTCTAACTACACTTTTCTTTTTCTTGGCTTTGCTCTATCATATTTAAATACCAAAATATGATAGATCAAAAGCCCCTTTTTTTCAGGTGATGCAGGTCCAAGTAGTTGAAGGACTTATAAAGAATTCTGCTTCCGCTTAATTTTTAAATTACATGTATTACATGTATAAGTGAGAGAGAGTGATTTACTTACTGCATTTTTCTCTTACTTTTAAAGTTTGTAATAAACTATTTAATTTACTTTTGCCTACATTTACTAATATGTGTTGTATCTTCTATAAATTGCTTGGGATGAATGAGTGGATTTATCTAACTTCTAGTATTATAGATATTTGCAATATTGCATTTATATGTATCTTCATTTTCATTTAACTTAACAATTGCTCAAAAAGTGACTTGACCACTTAGCATCAACACTTGAATAGTTTTCTTCTAATCAAGTGTTGGGTGTTAAGGTAACACCCCAATATTTGGATTAATCTTCTATCCAATTATTGGGGCCGTTACAGTTACCACTATCAATTAAGACTAATTTCGGTCTTAATTTTGATCCTAAGTGCTAATTAAGTCAATAGGAGTCAACCCCTAAGTTTAGTCCAAATCAGGAGTCAAATGGATCGAATCCTGATTTCTGGAAAATCCAGAAACCCTAGAATTGACCTATCTAAATTGACCTCAGATCGAAAAACGGACTTCGTCATTGCGCTCATTGCCCCCAAATTAGCTAGGGGTGATGTTTTCATGTCAATCGGAAGTCATCGAAAATTTGACGAATATTTTAATAATATTTAAATGCCCGAAAATTGAGGAATCAAAATACTCGTCGGATCGAAAATCCGACCTTGCCGTTGCGTTCCTCGCACCTCCATTAGCTAAGGGTGAACATTTGAAATTTTTCTAGCCTCGATTTGATTATCTAAGTTAAATAAGGAATTTATTAGATTAAATTAAATAATATTATTACTTAAATTCCTATTAACGGCCCCGTCTTCCATCCCCACGCCGTCACGCCCACGCCGTTTGATCGAACGGCAAGCCTTAGCCGTTCGATCAATGATCGAACGGCTCGCCTGCATCTTCCCGCGCCTCACGCGATGCGCTGCGTGTGGCGGTCGCGCAATGGAGCTCCGCGAACCGCCTGCGGTGGCCACTCATCGGCACCTTCGAGAGCTCCGCCGAGCCCTCTTAAAACCCCAGCTGCAGTCATACCCAAAGGAAGAAGACTGTAGGTCCGACGGTCGCATCCTGGCGTCGATCCCGCGAACCCTAAGCCGCACCCGCTCACTTCAGGTACCTTCCTAACCTCCCGATTCGATTCCAAAGTCAGTTCCCGTTAATTGCATGCGTATTCCGTAGTCCTGATTGCATTATTGTGCGGTTCGATCGAGCAAAATTCGGTTCGATCCACAATTTTTGTCGATCGAATGCAGTAGGCCACCGTAGGGTTTGCCCGTCCCACCATGTCGAACTAGGGTTCGATGTGATCGGGGCTAGAGGCCACCTTCGGCACCGTTCCATGCCTAGTTGGGTAGCCCTCGCCGTCCCCCACCTGGCACCGTGCGATCCGAGCCCTATCATCGCCGGGAGGGCCGTCGTCAGGCAAGCCCTAGTTTCGGCTATCCCGACCGAAGGAGAGGAAGGGTCGTGGCGTGTCGGGCTGGGCCGGGTCAGCCCGCCCCACATGAGGACCGCTGCACGTTGGGACCCACTCGCGTACGCGCGGGTCAGCTGCGGTGCCCACCTTCTGGTGCCCCGTCGAGCCGCTGCCCGCCACGTGTTGAGGCGTGTCCCGCTTCAATAATTGCCTGCAGGAAATAAAAAAAAAATGTATATAATATATACATTTCCACTCCTTTTATTAATTAAAATTCATAAATTAAACGCATTCCAAAATTTTCCAATAATTCACGCCTAACTAATTGACGGGTAAGGAATGCAACGACGAGATCGGATTTTTGATTTGACGAATATTTAATTATGTGATTTTTCGGGGTATTTAAATATTATTAAAATATTCCTCGAAAATCTAACGATTTCCAAATGCCTCCAAAACTTCACCCCTAGCTAATTTGGGGGTTCTGAATGCAATGGCGAAGTCATATTTTTATTCTGAGGTTTAAATAAAAAGTCCATTTCTAGGGTTTGGGATTTTCCAGAATTTCTAATTTTTGATCTAATTGACTCCTAATTTGACCTAGGTTTTAGGGATGAGTTCTAAATTACTTAATTAATGAATTAGAACCTTAATTAAGACTAAGATTAGTCTTAATTAATCTAAGTAACAACCTGGGTTGTTACAGGAGTTCACGCACGGGCGGGCCCATCCTACGCTGCTGGTTTGCGCAGGCTCGATTCTTTCTGCCTTGGTTAGTGCTGGTTTGCACGACCGGTGCAACTACTGGGGTTCCACGACCCACCATTGCGCCGGCTGCTCCTTCAAGTGAAGGACAATCCTTGCTGCTCTCTGAGGATACAACTTTGTATCAGGATCCATCTCTTAAAATCGGCGTACCGTTCAATCATAGCCTGACGTCTCGATCCCTGGATGAAGAAAAATGGAATTTTCTTGAAGAAGAAAGCCAAAAAAAAAAAAAAAAAATCTGCGGTTACTGTAGCAACAGGAACACATGGGGTAATGGCAGATCCGCATGGAGGTGTAGCTGTAGACGAAACTTCACAAATGGATGGAGGAATATTGCATGGAGCTGTAGCTGTTAATCTGAATGGAAGGAACTGTAGCAAATGAAAATGGTTGTAGAGCGATTTTATTCAAAGTTTGGGAGTGCCTTTCTCAACCAATCCTTTAAGTCAAGGTACTAATCAATTATATTCTTTCGTGAATGCTGTGATTAAGTGTGGTAGTGGATCGAATGTGCCAAATGTTGTCCAACCCAGGAGCATGATATGCTATTATAGCGACGACAAGTGATAAATGTGCGGTGGCAGCTGCTCCAACCCATGATGACGAACTTGAAATTCCAGCAAGTACTATGGTAGATACAGCCTCAGGAAATGTGAAAAAAAATGCGTCGCAAGCTGGAATTGTTTCAATTGCAGCCTCCGAAATTGCAGCAGCAGGAAATGCAACAAAGAATGTATGGCAGCAACGCAAAAAAGTTATTCCATGCCCGCCCATTGGAAATTTAGTAGACTTTACAAGTGATGAAGGAGAAGCAATCATGTATATTGATGCTGAGGCTGAGCAAGACAAATTTATATGAAGGTTCGAGCTCATTGTTCGTTTATTTGGAAGGAAAATCTCCTATACTATACTCGAAAATCAACTCAAAATGAGATGGGAACGTTATGATGGCTTCACTATACATGTGCTGCGAGCTGATTGCCTTCTAGTAAAGTTTGCAAATGAGCACACAAGAGCAGAAATTTTAACGCACGGCCTATGGTTTGTCGGAGGCCAAGCTCTCGGCCTTGCAGAATGGGTTTCGGACTTCACACCCACCATGAAAGTGGGTTTCTCAACAACATTATGGGTGCGCTTGCCGGAACTTCCTATCAGCTTATGACATGAGACTAACCTCACTAGGATTGCTGCAATGATCGGCAAGCCACTATATATTGATAGCACAAAATGAGATGGGGGTGCCGCTAGTGGAGTGGCCGAAATGCTGGAGGGCCCCTACGCTGTAGGGCAATCTCGACCAACAGTCCGAACCGTAAGCATCTCATGCGCCACCGACGGTCTGCCGCCGCGGCGCATCGGCCCGCCCAGGAGATTCCCCGCATCGGGAGATCAGATTGGTCGAGGATCGATGGGGCGCAACGAGCTCCCGCGAGCCACGGAATGGAGCCGCGAACGCGAGCGGGCGGGGGCGCAGCGGCGGCGGCCGCGAGCGAAGCACGCCGGGGGAACCGGAGAAACCGGGGCAACTCGCGGAGGGCCGCCGCGGACCGGAGGGACGGCGCCGCGGCGGCCGCGGATTGCCCGCCCCAAGATTGCCCCAAGTTGCCCCAAGTGCCCCCGTGCCACCCCCCCCCCCCCCCCCCCCCCCCCGTGCGTGCGGGGCACAGGCGGGCGTGCGCGCGGGGGGTGGGGGGAAGAAGAGCTACCCGGCCGCGTCCTGCAAAATCAAAATGGCATAATCACCCCGGGGTGCGACATGAGCCAGCAAAGAGCACGCCCCGGTTCGTCTGCGGGGCAACCAGCCGCGGGCGGGAGCTCCGGCGCCGCAGCCTCTCGCAGAGCGCCGTGCGGTCGACGGATCCCGGGACCGCTCTGGCATGAGGATCCGAGCGCGGGATCGCACGGATGCCATCGTGGGGATCGCCGCGCCGCGGAGCAAGCTCCGGAGATCCGCGAGCTCGGGACCCGGGCGGGCCGACGGAGGAAGATCAGCGGGCCGCCGGAAGAGGGGCCGGGGGCGGTGCAGTTCCGGCGGCGGCGGCCGGCCGCCGCAGTCCGCTAGTGACGCGCGGGCGTCAAGGCCCGACCGCGCGGACTCGTCGGCGAACATTCACACCATCCTCGTAAAGGCGCACGCGCCCCTGCCAGGCCGGGGCCTCGAGCCAGGAAAAGCTTATGCCCATCATCACATCGGCATTCCATCACATCCCCATCATCTGACCACACTACCATCAATATTAATCTCCATCAGCACCCTAATTATTGTGCTCACCGCCATCACTGCCATCTTAATCAACACCACCGCCTTAATTATTGTCCTCACCGTCATCATTACAATCTTAATAGTCGCCCGCACCGCCGTACTCTCATCATTATCCTTCCCTATGCATCGTCATTGGCATCGTCGTCGCCATAATCATCCCCACCGTTGTGCCATCTCCGTTTTTCTCGTTGTCGATTTGACTCCAATGATCTTATTGCTAGAGGACTCCTCCTTTATTACTTTAGAGCCAAGTTCACTTCCAGAAAACCCTTGCCCCCTACACCCCGCCGGGGGATTCGCCTTCGCACTGGAAAATCAAGCAAACTTTTGCCCCTCTGTTCCGCACGAGGTTTCTGATCCCGTTGGGCTCATCATCCTCATCTTAAGTCATTTCACAGAGTCCGACCCAAGCCGCCCCCGACGGGGACCTCTTTCCCGCCGATCCCATTCCCTCCGGCGATCGAAGCACCGGCCAGAAATCACGCTGCGTGACCGGATATCCGCCGAGACCATCGCCCCGCCTCGCCTTAGTTAAACTACTCGGGCCAGCCATTCGTAGAACCGGGGAGCCAGGGGCCCGCCGCCGCAAGGAGGGCGGGCCCGGCCCGCGCGGCGCGCCCAGGAGATGAGCCCAGCGTGCCCGCGCGCCGCGCGCCCTCCGGCCTCAACGGTGCGGCGCTCACCCGACGTGCCCCCGAGTGCACGCGTGCCGCGTCCCCCGCGAGTCCCTCCGACCTCAGCTGCGCGGCGCTCGCCTGACGTGCGCCTCCGGCCTCGGCCCGCGCGGCGCTCCAGGGGCGAATCTGCTGCGATGCGGGGCCGAATCTCAGTGGATCGTGGCAGCAAAGACCACTCTGCCACGTACAATGCTCTATCGCGAATTTAAGTCGTCTGCAAAGGATTCTGCCCGTCCATCATTCGGAACTGCAATTCAGGGCCGCCGCGCCGATCTTTATGAGGAGAACGGCGCGGGCGCAGCCAGGCTCGCGTGCCCTTGGGGGCGATTGACGATCTGTAACAACTCGAGGTTATTACCTAGATTATTCTGTGCTTAATTAAGTCCTAAGCTTAGTTATTGCCGCAATAAATTTTGATTAATAATCAGTAGAAATTTAAAAGCCGTTTGGGACGGTGTAATGACCGTATTGGGTGGGCTTAGTTGCCCAAAGACCGGCTTCTACTTGCAAAAGATCCAAAATAAATTTAATATATTTTGTTTTTGTCCATATCTAATTTTACACATAAGACGTCTATATGCAAAATATTTTCTGTGCTTAAACGGCGAACGTCCCGTATAGGATAGGATGGGGAGATTTGACAAGTCGAAAAAGAAATCATTAATTAATGTGTTGCTGTATTATATGTTCCTCTATAAATACTAACACCGGCAGGCAGCAAAGTGTTCCATCAATTAATTCGTCATGGCTTCTTCATCTCTGCTTGCGGTTTCCTGCCTTATGATCATCCTAATCTCACTTCCCGTATACAGTTTGGACATTTCTTTGGAGATTATACACCGCAATTCAGAACACTCTCCTTTACGCGACACAGAGCCCAGCCTCATGGGAGCATACAAGCGCTCGTATGAGCGTGCCCGGTACCTCCAACAAGCCGCCATGAAAGGCACCACCACCTATAATTCCTACAACCTACAAACCACATTGATCCCCAGTTCCGGTGAGTATCTCATCAATCTAGGGGCACAATCTGAAACAAGTTTCCGTGCGATCGCCGACACCGGCAGTGATCTTATTTGGATACAATGCGTGCCGTGCGAGGGGTGTTCCCAAGAGGCTGCCCCCCTGTTCAATCCCAAGAAATCCTCCTCCTACAAAGTCATCAAATATGGCTCCCAGAATTGTTCGAGCTTACCGCAGAAATCTATCGGCCCTGATTCCTCCTGCCAATACAGCTACGGCTATGGGGATGGTTCCGCTGTTCAAGGCACTCTCTCCAAAGACACCTTCATCGTAGACCAACAGCAGTTTCCCAACATCGTATTCGGGTGCACTCATAGTACCAAAGGAAACTTTGCTCAAAAAGGTCTGGGGCTCGTCGGGCTCGGGGGAGGCCCCCTCTCTCTTGTCCGCCAGATTGGCAAGAGCATCGACCACAAATTCTCCTACTGCCTCCCTTCCGAAGACCAGAAAGATGCCAAGGGCCATATCCACTTCGGGGCTGAATCATTCGTTGCATCTGACTCCAGTAATGTCGTCACCACTCCATTGATTCAAGGATCCCCCAGCACATTCTACTACCTCAATCTTGAGTCGATTCAAGTGGCTGATGATACAGAATTCGTAACCGTCGAATCCGCAACGCCTGCAGAAGCCAACCAAGCTAAGGGAAACATCATCATTGATTCTGGCACCACACTCACCCTCCTTGATGCCGCAACCCTGAAAGCCGTTGAAGACAAGCTCAAGGCCATGGTTCGAGATACCCAAGTCCAAGATCCCAATAATCTGTTCACCCTTTGCTTCCAGCTCACCCAAGAAAGTGCAGAATTGCCTACCATCGTATTCCGCTTCACCGGCGCAAATGTTGTTTTGCCTCCGTCGAATACTTTTGTCCAATCCGCTCAGAATATAAAGTGCCTCAGCTTTGTATCCAGCAAGGGCATTGGACTCAACATCTTCGGCAATATTGCTCAGCACAACTTTCATATCGGCTACGATCTCAAAAATAAAAAGCTCTCTCTGGTTCCAAAAACATGTGCGTAGAGTGAATAATTCTTATGTCAAACACTCTGTGATTTCAATTGATGAAGCATATTTTATCTAATGATATTATAGTTTATATATATACATATTACTTTCATTCACCCGTGTAATACTTCAAAAATATATATATTTTTCTTTATTATCTATGTGATTTTTTTTTGTAACTTGATTATCATCATCTGCTCGATGGTTCATGCAGAAAAATCTTCTCTAAAAAAATGACTCAAGATTAGCTCCTGAAAAAAATGAACCAATGACCTTTTTGTTGCAAAATCCACACATTATCACTGTGCCAAAGCAGCCCTTCAAATATCACCATCCTCGTAAAGGCGCACGCGCCCCTACCCGGCCGGGGCCCGAGCCAGGAAATGCTTATGCCCATCATCACATCGGCATTCCATCATCCTTCCCTATGCCATCGTCATCGTCATCGCCGTAGCCATAATCATCCCCGCCGTTCTGCTCTCTGTTTTTCTCGTTGTCGATTTGACCCAATGATCTTATTACACTCCTTCTTTTATTACCCTAGAGTCAAGTTCACTTCCAAAAAACCCTCGCCCCCCACACCCTGTCGGGGGGTTCGTCTTCGCACTGGAAAATCAAGCAAGCTTTTGCCCCCCTCTGTCCCGCACGAGGTTTCTGATCCCGTTGGGCTCATCATCCACATCTCAAGTCATTTCACAGAGTCTAACCTGAGCCTCCCTTGACGGGACCATCGCCCCGCCGGGACCATCGCCCCGCCTCGCCTTAGTTTAACTGCGCGGGCTGGCCGTTCGTGGAATCGGGGAGCCGGGGGCCCGCCGCCTCAAGGAGGGCGGGACCGGCACGCGCGGCGCGCCCGAAGATGAGCCCAGCGTGATTGCGCGCCCCCAGGCCCGCGCAGCGCTCCTGGAGATGAGCCCAGCGTGATTGCGCGCGCCGGGGCCCGTGCGGCAGCCGCGCAGCGCTCGCCCGACGTGCCCCAGAGCGCACGCGTGCCGCATCCCCAGCGAGCCCCTCCGGCCTCAGCCGCGCGGCACTCGCCCGACTTGTCCCTCCGGCCTCGGCCGCGCGGCGCTCGCCCGACGTGCCCCCGAGCGCCCGCGCCCGCAGCGAGCCCCTCCGGCCTCGGCCGCGTGGTGCTCCAGGGGACGAATCTGCTGCGACGCGGGGCCGGATCTCAGTGGATCGTGGCAGTAAAGGCAACTCTGCCACGTACAATGCCCCGTCGCGAATTTAAGTCGTCTGCAAAGGATTCTGCCCGTCCATCGTTCGGAACTGCAATTCAGGGCCGCCACGCCGATCTTTATGAGGAGATCGACGCAGGCGCAGCCCGGCTCACGTGCCCTTGGGGGCGATGTCCCTACTGCCGGTCGGAGTGCGATCGACAAGCTCAGGCGCCGCATCATTAGCGTGGATTATGACTTAGAGACGTTCAGTCATAATGCTGCATACGGTAGATTTACGCCACTGGCTTTTCAACCAAGCGCGATGACCAATTGTGTGAATCAACGGTTCCTCTCATATTGGGTTGAATTACTATCACGGCACAATCATCAGTAGGGTAAAACTAACCTATCTCACAACGGTCTAAACTCAGTTCACGTTCCCTATTGGTGGGTGAACAATTCAACATTTGGTGAATTCTGCTTCACAATTATTGGAAGAGCCGACATCGAAGGATCAAAAGGCAACGTCACTATGAATGCTTGGCTGGCACAAGTCAGTTATCCCTGTGGTAACTTTTCTGACACCTCTAGCTTCAAACTCCGAATAACTAAAGGATCGATAGGCCACGCTTTCACGGTTCGTATTCACACTAGAAATCAGAATCAAGCAAGCGTTTACCCTTTTGTTCCATATGAGATTTCTGTTCTCGTTGAGCTCATCTTAAGACACATGCGTTATCTTTTAACAGATGTGCCGCCCCAGCCAAACTCCCCACTTGACAATGTCTTCCGCCCGAATCGACCCCCCGGAGCGGAACTTGAAAGCCAAAAGGAGGGGCAGCGCCCCGCCTCCGTCTCACGGAATAAGTAAAATAACGTTAAAAGTAATGGTATTTCACTTTCGCTGGTGTGCCGGCTCCCACTTATCCTACACCTCTCAAGTCATTTCACAAAGTTGGACTAGAGTCATGCTCAACTGGGTCTTCTTTCCCCGCTGATTCTGCCAAGCCCGTTCCCTTGGCTGTGGTTTCACTGGATAGTAGACAGGGATAGTGAGAATCTTGTTAATCCATTTACGCGCGTCACTAATTAGATGATGAGGCATTTGGCTACCTTAAGAGAGTCATAGTTATTCCTGCCGTTTACCCACGCTTGGTTGAATTTCTTCACTTTGACATTCAGACCACTGTGCAGAAATCACATTGTGTGAGCATTCGCTGGGACCATCGCAATGCTTTGTTTTATTTAAACAGTCGTATTCCCCTTGACTGTACCAGTTTTGAGTCGATTGTTCGACGCCCGGGGAAGGCCCCGTGGGGCCGTTCCCAATCCATCCCCCAGTCAACACGTGGCGACCCGCTCTCGATCGGACGCAGCTCAAGCAGTCCACCTGACAGCCGATGGATTCGAGGATGGGACCCCCGAGCCCAACCCTCAGAGATAATCTTTTTCCCAAAGTTACGTTCCGACTTCCCTTGCCTACATTGCTCCATCGACCAGAGGCTGTTCACCTTAGATACATGATACGGTTATGAGTACGACCGAGCGTGGACGACACTCGGCCCTCCGAATTTTTAAAGGCCGCTGAGGGCGCACCGGACGCCGCTCAATGTGCTGCGCTCTTCCAGCCGCTGGGCCCTACCTCCGGCTAAGCCGCTTCCAGGGTAGGCAGGCTGTTAAGCAGAAAAGATAACTCTTCCTGAGGCCATCAGCCACCACTACCTAATGTTGCCGTCAGTCGCCACATCCCGGCTCGGGAATTTTAACCCGACTCCCTTTCGAAGCTCGCACAAAGCGGCACTATCTTACGGGCCTTCACCGTCTCTTAGGATCGGCTAACCCATGTGCAAGTGCCATTCACATGGAACCTTCCCTCCCTTCGGCCTTCAAAGCTCTCATTTGAATATTTGCTACTAGCACCAAGATCCGCACCGACGGCCGCTCCGCACGGGCTCGCACCCCGAGTTTTGCGGTGGCCGCCACGCCCTCCTACTCATCCGGGCTTGGCCATTGCCTCGATGGCCGGGTGTGGGTTGTGCGCTTTAATGCCATCCATTTTCTGGGCTAATTGATTCGACAGGTGAGTTGTTACACACTCCTTAGCGGATTTCAACTTCCATGACCACCGTCCTGCTGTCTTAATCGACCAACACCCTTTGTGGGTTCTAGGTTAACGCGCAGTTGGGCACCGTAACCTGACTTCTGGTTCATCCCGCATTGCCAGTTCTGCTTACCAAAAATGGCCCGCTTGGAGCCCTCGATTCCGCGGCCCGGCTCAACGAAGCAGTGGGGCCGTCCTACCTATTTAAAGTTTGAGAATAGGTCGAGGGCATTGTGCCCTCGATGCCTCTAATCGTTGGCTTTACCCGATAGAACTCCGTCTGGGGATAAAGCTATCCTGAGGGAAACTTCAGAGGGAACCAGGTACTAGATGGTTCGATTAGTCTTTCGCCAGTATCGCTGCGGGCCTCCACCAGAGTTTCCTTTGGCTTCACCCCGCTCAGGCATAGTTCACCATCTTTCAGGTCCCAACACGCATGCTCTCACTCGAACCCTTCATACAAATATCAAGGTCGGTCAGCGGTGCACCTGCTTAGAGGATCCCGTGCATCAGCTTCCTTGGGCCCATCGGGCTTCGACACCCGTTGGCTCGTGTAACAACCTGAGTTGTTACCTTAGTCCATTATGACTAATCTTAGTCTTAAATCTAATCCTAAGTGCTAATCCAATCAATATGAGTCAACCTCTAAGACCTAGTCCAAATCAGGAGTCGAATGGATCAAATCCTGATTTCTTGAAAATCTAAAAACCCTAGAATTGACCTATCTAAATCGACCTTCGATTGAAAAATGGACTTCGTCATTGCGCTCATTGCCCTCGAATTAGCTAGGGGTGAAGTTTTCGTGTCAATCGGAAGACGCCGAAATTTTGACGAATATTTTAATAATATTTAAATACCTCGCAAATCGAGGAATTAAAATACTCATCGGATCAAAAATCCGACATCACCGTTGAGTTCCTCACCCCTCAATTAGCTTAAGGTGGATGTTTGAGAAACTTTTGGGAATCAAGTAATTATTTAGGGTTAATTAAATTTAATTAGGAATTTAAATTAATAATTTAACATTTAAATTTAATTTGTTTAAATTTTTATTTGCGCGACCGTTAATTAAGCGACGCCGTTAGGCCGTTTAGAGCGTGTCGTTTGCGTCACTGTCTGAAATCAGATGGTGAATCGAGCCGTCTGATCTTCGATCAGATGGTCTCAGGCCTTCGTTCCTCGGCATCTTCGCCCTCCTCGCCACGCGGCAGGCCACCGCCATCGCCGCCATATCCCCGCGCTCCCCGCCTCTCTAGCTCCGCCGGACACCCCCCTTAAGCCACCTTAGGAGCCCACGGCCCAGGACACACAAGCTCGTCCCGTCAATTCTCTGGAGATCGCGACTGCAAACCATAGCACCCTCGTCAACCGTTCGCCTTCAGGTACTCTCATCTTCAATCTATCCATTTGATTGCTAAATTTCTTAGTCAAATATTGATTTCATGGTCTGGATAAGGATTCGAACGGACCCGATTGTGTTCGATCGGGTCCGATCGACCCAATTTTGGGCAAGGACTACAGTCTTTACCGTTAGGCGTGAACCCTCGAAACCTAGAAATCTAGGGTTAGCATTAGGAGGCGTCGTAGGTAGCCGCAGATGCCAAACCAACCCTCGGTGGATAGCCCTCGTCGAGCTCGACTCAATGGGGTGCGAGTTGTCACCTAGCTCCGTCGGAAGGTCGCCCAAATCTTGTGCCCTAGCCAAGACGTCTCGAGCAACTGGAGGAGACGAAGCGTTTTGGGTCGGGCTGGGTCGGCTCGGCCCCGACCCGTCCTCGACCGGGTCTTGTCAGTTTCCGCGGACCGCTTAAGTGCGCGGGGCCCGCACGAATCGCAGAGCGAATAGGAAGCCGCAACATGTCGCATGTGGAGCCGCACCATTCTTCTACCTGAGACGGTGGGGCCCACTTCGGACGCCTCCACTAGTAGTGTCATGCCACGTGGCCGTGGGACCCGCCATTTCTGCCGACCCGTCTCATCCTACAGAAAATAAGAGTTAATAATATATATATATATAATACAAATCTGATATTACAAATTATGTTATGTATAGTTCTTAAATATATATATGCATATAATATATATATATATATCAAATCCAAATGAAAAAAAGGAATATTTAACAATAACATAATATATTAACTGAAGTTAAATTGATTAGTTAAATAAACAGTAAGGTGTAATGTAATAATTACATTTTTAAATTAATTAATTAATTCCAAATTTTAGGAATGCATAGCTTGTAAAATATATACTTAAATCATGCAAATAAATATATTAAATTAATCAAAAAAATTCAAGGAATTTATTGGTGCTATCAATTTTCTATTTGGACTAATATTTCACTTAGTGACATTTTATGTATTTAATTAATTACCAAAATTTCTATTTCGTTCAAACCCTCATATCTTTGCGCACACTAACCCAAACATAGCCAATATAAGTCTCATTTTAATCAAAAAATAAAATGGATCAAATGGTGTAGTATAAAAAATTAGTTTCGGGTAAGCATAATGATGTAGCATTTTAGGACTTATTTAAGACCCATAACTTTTAACTTAGATATCCAAACACAGCCAATATGAGTCTTAAAATACTCAGGAGAATAGCCCCATTACTGCAGTAGTATTAGTTTTCCTATTTGGATATCAGGATAAAAAATTAACACTGGATCTCATAGTTGACTTTAGGAAAAATTGACCAAAATGCCCCTATGGTTCAATTGGTCATAACTTAGTTAATTCAACTCTAAATCTAAAAATTCAAGATGCTAAATAGTTTAGAATTTTAATATCATCAATAAACTGAAATAAAATATAGAATCTGAACCCTAGAAAATTAGAAAATAACCAAAATATCATAAACCTTATTTAGGTCATAACTTGACCAATTGAAGTCCAAATCGGGTCTACTCCCTATCAACACACTCAGTATATTATAGGAAAACTATAGCAACTAAATTTGTTGAAATTAGACTTCAAACGAAAAAGTTTGATTTTTGTCACCCACTGACCGATCCAATTTACCGAATTTCTCTTAGAAATCAAAATGTTCATAACTTAGTCAATTGACCTCAGAATGTAGTGTTCTTGAACTCTATGGAATCCTTGAACTTACTCAACGGAAAAATTTAGGTTTTAGTAGAGTGAAAATTACTGAATTACCCTTAGGCCAAAAACTTTAATTTAAGAATGTAGGATCCGGTTCTCATCCAAGTTGGACGTACTTACTGTCTATCTTCAAGTTAGATAGTAAGGAATCATTTGGAATAAAGAAACATCAGTTTCGACCCTTGTGGGGCCCCGTACTGACAATAAGAAGTACGATACTCCAACTGTGGCAAATCCTCAACTTAAGTAAAATCGGTGAAAACCCAACTTGCCTTAAGCCAAAAATCTGTCACCAGAATTCTGTAACATTCATCAATATACATATATATATTAAAGTAGCGGAAGCAATAGGCAAATAGAAACATCCACAAGTATAACATAGTAGAAAGGAAAGCAGACTATATAGTAACTCGTCACAATGCAAAAATAAAATACATCCAGAATTAATTATTACAAATTGAATTTTTAAAAGAATGAAAATGTCTCTCAATCTCACTGAAATAAAATGCAAGATCTAATTAAACAGCAGCAGCACGATCTTCCTCCTGAACCTGCTCCTCTCCTGCAACACTGCCCACAAACAAGTTTGAATCTGATATTTGTCGGTATCACAAATGCCAAGGCCCCAGCCAACAGAATAAAAATGTTACAGTTAGACAATTATCTAAGTACATTTTAGGGTATTTTAATGAACTAATCATTTTAAAGATATCACATTTAAAATATCTAAACATGCGAGCAATACTGGGTGCGACAAGTTATGAAAGAAATGGGTAACTATAAACTATCTATTTATAGCCAACAACTAGTGTGAAAAGTAATATACACTGCCCAATAAATAAGGTGAAGCCAAGGCTAAGAGAAACAGCGAATGTAATATAAATTCTGAACCTAATATGCTTATGATCGTATTAACACATGCTGAGTATATAAAGGATACACATGCTGAAAATAAATATATAATTCTAGAATCCTAAATATGTCAATATGCATAAGTAAGCCATAAGAGTATACATACAACATGCTAATTAATATAAAAGAAAAGAAAAGGAAAAAGGGCCACTAAGACATATGGCAAAAGCTGAGCAATCTATGAAATGTAAGACCACTAAGACATGTGGCAAAAGCAAGACAAGTAATAGAATACAAAGCCACTGAGACATGTGGCAAAATGAGCAAGTACTGAAAGTAAGACCACTGAAGCGTGTGGCAGAACAAAATAGAAAATAATACTGAACAATCTAGCTAAAGTAGCAATGAGCCTAAGATATAGTACTGCCATACTAGTCAATAGGCCATCCAAGGCCCCCAATACTGAAATATCAATCAATACCCAGCTAATAGGCCATCCCAATCCTCTAAGCCTGGGTCAGTTCTATACAATACTATTATTGAAGAGGTAGACTACTCTAGGACATATTCTACCAACTGCAAGCAAGGTAAGAACTGAATGATATACAATTCAATTACTAACTTAGGATGTATCATTCATATCCTAAGTTCTCCTATTATGCCCAAGGAATAAGGCTCAATATCCAAGGTATGCCAAGCAAATCTAGTCAAAGTAAGTAAGAGACTCAATCTAGACTGATGTGATATCTGTTATTATCTAATTACCTAATCTAGCTACTCTGAGAAGGTACAAGCTTAGGATCTCCAATATCCGGCTATCAAGTAGAATCTCAGATTTACGTCCTTAAAATTAATATTATAACTTAACAAGTTCTAATCCAAAATCATGTGACGACTATATGGTTTAAGTAAATAAATCAACAAAATTTTTTTATTAATATTTTACTCTCTTACCCAGATCTTGAGTAAGTAAATCAAGATTTAAGGATTTAGGATATAAACTCTACTTCGGTGTTCAAATACTAAATCTAAGGTAAGAGTCTTACTAAGGATCTAGGGTTCACATTTACTACCCAAATTATAGGTAAAGAATCATACAAGATGAAAGATCCAGGAACTAAGAACCTAGTGAAAGGTTATTCTACTGATTATAAGATAAAATAATCAATTAAGAACTTGAAAATCTAAGATCTATATTCAACCTTTAAGATAATTTCATTATCCTATAGATTGAATCATCCTATACTTATATGGAAGGTTTCAAAGGATTAAATAATGAATCATTTAAAGAATTTCAATTGGAGATAGTTTGATTCAAGTAGAAGATCTAAAGTCTAAGATCTAGGATCTAAGATCTGATTACTTTAGACTTAACTAGTTTTCTAACATAAAATTTCCTAAATATGTCTCTTTTAGAATTTAAGCTCATAAACTAACTTAGTTGAGCTTATTAAACTAAAATTTAATATCTAAAATTATTAGATTCAAATATTAGGGCTAAGTGACTTCCTTAGGATCACTTAAGGTCTAAGTGTCTTAATTAAGGCTAATTGAGGATTTCTTACATAAACTTCTACATGATCAACATTATTAATTTAAGAATCCAGTAAAACATTTATAATCTATCTAAGGGTAGTTTACTAAATTTTTCTAAGGTTTAAGGGGTACTTAATACATTTTGGTCAAAATGACCAAAATACCCCTCAAGGCTAAAATTGGGATTTTAGGGTTAGTTATCTAAGTTGAATCTAATCTATTTTAATGTATTTCATATTAATTAATGAAGTGGGAAATACACTTAACTTAGGTTTTGGCAACCTAATTAAGCTAATTAACACTAATCACATTTTTAGGCCAATTAGAGTGATTAGTAAATTTAGGGCAGTCCAACCTTACACTTAGGTTCTAATAGGCTTACGATGGCATTAGGAACTAACATACTCAAAATCAGAGACCAATTTAGGGTTTAATTTACTAATCCTTAATTAGGGTGATTAATGAATAGAGAATTTATTATCCAAAATTAGTTTTAAGGGTTTACAATTATTCTTTAGGGTTTACTGAGCAATCAGAGCCCTTAATCCATTAGTTTGGTCATTAATTAAATTTATTAAGATTTAAATAAAAAAAAAAGTTTAAGCAATTATTTTAAATCCAATTATTAAATCTGTGATTTTAATTTATATTTAGATTCCTTGTATTTTTTTGATTCAAATGGTATATTGGATCATACAATTTGGATTAGTATAGCTAAAGCTATTCAATTAATTTAATCTGTATTTTTATTTAAATTGAAACTATATGATTCGATTTATTAAATTTATAACCATAGAAAATGTTGCTTTAAAATTCATATATAGCTGCAGCCCAAAATAAAAAAGGTGCGGGTCGGGGTCGACCTGACCTGGACTTCGTCTCCCACCTCTCGACGAGTCTGTTCCAGATGAATTTCAACGCAGAAATTCTCAGCATCCCGACGGCGGCGACGGCTCAACTCGATCCCTACTCGTTCTCGGAGTCGAGACGCATCGATTGGACTAAGAAACCCCATCAGGGATGCACCCAATCGATGGGGTGCTACTCGACCGAGGAACCCAATTTTCAGTCTATTAGGGTTTGCTGTGAGGAGATAATTCTGCTCACATAAGGTATTAATCGATCAGGGCTCAATGCCTACACCTTCAAGGAGGTGAGGCGAGTCGAACCCCCATTGTTTCATACCCCGGGGTGCAGCCGATTGCTGAGTCCTTACTCGAACTCAGCCATGGCTCGCCTGCTAGCACAATCGATCGATACGATCGATTTGAGCTAGCTTAGCCCCAGGCAACAATCATGACTGGTTCCATAAGTGGCTACAGCTAGTTAGGCGACATCCAGGAGCTCATTCAGAGACAGAATAGAGAATTGAATCCATGGAATTCAATGGCAGAAGGCTGTACCTGAAGTTAAGGTCGCAGGCTCGGCCGAGGGAATTGAAGTGCCTCCGAGCTTCCTGGATGACAGATGAAGGTTCACAGGGGGTTTGAATATTAGACGGGCCCTCTATCAGCAGTCATAAGCTCCAGAAATGCTGGGAAATCGCCGAGGTGACGGGAGCTCCAGCAGGCCTGCAGCTAGGCAATTGGGGATTCACAGTGAGAAAAGGGACTCACTGTGAAGTCCCTAGGGTATTTATAGGCGCCATAGAGTCCTAGGAATGGAGACCAGGGCTCGGGAAGGGAGCTTGGCTCGGCCCGAGGGTCCTCACCATTTCCTGAAATTGGGAGGGTCCAGGCCTCCCAGGTCGCCCTACTAGGCTCGGCCATTCTCGGAAGGTCCTAACGGTCTTGGTGACATGACGAGGGGAGTGGCAGACAAGGTTACATGGCTCCGTATGGCGAAATTCTCCTCTGTCAGGCCGAATCCTCGCGAGAACGAAGATCCACAGTGGTGGGGTTCGCCTCCGCCGTCAGATCCACGAAGCTGTTGGTGATAGACGGTCTGATGCGGCTCTTGATTAACGAAACCGCGAAGAAGATCTCATGCGTTGGATGCTAGATGCCGATCGGGCGGGTAGGATGCGATCGAGGCGCGCGGTATGTGAGCCGTTGGATCGAGGGCGCTAAGATGCGTGCTAGGCATCCTACGGGTCCATAGCTATGCGCCGCTGTCAGGACCCCGTAGCGAATCTGCCGTGGTCCAGACATCAAATCCTAACCTTAAATTTTAATTAAATAATTAATTAATTAATATAATTCAATTTAATAATTACATTAATTTCTATTAAATTTATAAATCCAATTTAGGACTAAATGAGCTCCAACAATTCCCAAAAATTTACACTTAGCTAATTTGGGGGTGAGGAATTCAAAAATGAAATTGGATTTTGATTTAGAGATCAATTTAATTTAGGTATTTTCTAGGGCTTAAAAATAGCCAAAAATATCAAATTTCTCATTTTAGCTCTGATTGATTCCAAACTTCTAGGGTTAGATTTAAATGGCCCATTGAGTCTAATGAAATCAAAATTAAAGCATGGATTTGCCTAATTAATCCAAATATAGCTAAGGTAACAACTATGGTTGTTATAGACTCTACCACTTAAGAACGATGTTATCCCCAACATCACTCAAGTGAAGAAAATCCTACTGGGACAGGACAAGTTCTAATTACAATAGATGAGAAAGAGAAGAACAATACCTAGTATTGCAAAGAGCTGTGGATATTTATTGCGCATATCCGCCTCTTTTTCCCAGGTATATTCCTCTAATGATTGATTTTTTCACTGAATCTTGACCATAGGAATTGAATGATTTCTTAGCTGCTTCTGATCATGAGCTAATATTCTGATAAGTTCTTCATCATATGAAAGATCAGGTTGAATCTCTACTGCTGGAAGTTGAACGAGATGAGAAGGGTCTCGGAGACATCTCCTCAATGACGATACATGAAATACGTTGTGAATAGCTGCAAAGCCATCAGGAAGATTTAACCGATAGGCAGATGATCCTATTTTGGCCAAAATCTTAAAAGGTCCAACATAGCGGTGACTGAGTTTCCCAGCTACGTCAAATTTGAAGACACCCTTCATTGGACTGACCTTTAGATAAGTAGAATCTCTCACATTGAATTCTAGGAGATGGTGATGAGAATCATGATACTTGCTCTGACGATCTTGAGCTGAATGAATTCTCTGCTGAATTAATTTGATCTTGCTACTAATTTCTTTAACTAATTCTGAACCAAAGAGCTGAACTGTGGTGGCTGCCCCTTAATCGAATGAGTGTTAAGAGGTGGTTGTCACTAGTACCACTGACATTTCACTAATAACATATCTGTGATACTAATCAACTAGATGAGCAAGACTTAACAGAAACATACATATAGTATAGCAGTGCAAAATAGGTAAAATAAAAGAGGCATCCAAATAGTCCATATTAATTCATTCACATACAATACAAGTAAGAATAAAAAACATAGTTATTATAATTTTACTAAATGCAGGCCAAGGAGATAGAAGCATATCTCCTTCAGTGAGCTGCACTTTACTTTAACCTGCTAGCAACTAAATCCTCAAGCACTGGATCTGACCTATACTCCTGATCTGTCATATGTATATATATGACAGGGCACAACCAAAAAAAGAAAATTTGGTTAGACTTTCATAAGTCTAAGTATAATTTAAGCTATTAAAATTGCATGAATTTAAAGATATCACCATTTTATTGATACTACTAAGCGAGCAAAGTAAATAGGTGCAACAAGCTATACAAAGAACGGGATAACTATAAACTATCCATTTATAACATTCAATATGTATGTGAAATAACATACCAAGATACGAAAGTAAGCAAGGTAAAGCTAAAAGCAAAAGTGACTGCAACTACAAAAGTAAAATTGATCCTAACATGGTTATGATCATATTAAATATGCTGAGTATAAAAGAACACAAGTACTGAACAAATCCAAAAAATCTAACATCCTAAACATGCCATTTATGCTTATATAATTCATAAGAACATACATACAACATGCATATTAATATAAAAGAAAGGTCATTGAGACATGTGACAAAAGCAATTAAATCTGAAAATAGAAAACCACTGAAACATATGGTAAAGTCAACTAAAATTGTAAGCAGAGCTACTGAAATATGTGGCAAAATCATACAATATATACTGATCCGAACTAGAGTAGCAATAAGCCTAAGATATAGCACTGCCATCCCAGCCCAAAAATCATTAAAATACTCAGCCATTAGGCCATCCCTGTTCCTCTCTGAGGCCTGGGTAACTTCTATACTGTACTGAATACAGGAGGTGGCAACACTATACTCAGAGCCTATCATACTAACTGAAAATTCTATAAAAACTTGATGAAATGATATATGCTTTACAAATTCTAACTTAGGATGATCATCCATATCCTAAGTGTTCCTATTATGCTCAAGGAATAAAGCTCAAAATCCAAGGTATGCAAAGCAATCTAGTCAAAGTAAGCAAGAGACTCAATCTAGACTTATGTGATATCCATTATTATCTAATTCAGTCATTCTAACTATCCCAAGTCATACAACTTAGAAGCACGGCCTTATAAGTTAAAAATAATCAGGACTGATTAGGTCCCAATTTAGTACAGTCAAAATTGACTATAAGTTAAATAATAAATCATCACATCCTAATTGATAATTTATGATATCTTAAGTTAAGATCAGATCCAGATCTATTAAGCTAAGGATTATAAATTAAACACCACAAACTTGGGTTCAATCACATGATCCAAAGGTAAGCTAAAGATCTATGGTTCAATCTACAAGTGAACTGATGATTAAGGCTTATTCTATTAAGTAACAAATCAAGCTTAATATAATAGATCTCTATTCTTAATCTAAAATTAAAAGACAAAATAATCAAAATGAAATTAGGAAAAATCAAGAAAACTACTAAAACCAAGGTTTCATTCATTGAATAAATCACTTATTCAATGAATGAGATCTAATTTAGTGTCTAATCCTAATCTTAAGGAAAGAGCCTAAGGTGAAGTGAAGTTCCTAAGGAAGCACCTTATTTTGACTCTAGGTTCTAATCCATGTCCACATAATTTACAATTTTCAACTAAGTTAATGATTACAACTTAGTTAGCAAAAGCTCATATATCTTAATGTCATAGTTTTTAAATAATAAACAAATCCTAATGATGCTAAGATCTATGCAAGTGGTGTACGCACTGTATATAGAGCTCAAGAAAATAACATAATTAAAAAAAAATAGAACTTCAATAAAGTTCTAAGTACGAAACGTACCTTTAAGGCGATTAGAACTTTAAGTTTGACGATCGATGGGAAAGAGACAACATTCGCAACACCTGAAATAATTGGGCAAGGAACATCTATATCAGACTCTTTGATACTTTTGTTTACCCCTAAACAAACATGGATTTCAATTAATTCTTCCTCCAGTACATATGATAGAAGATTAAGCTACAATATCCTAGAGATAGAATCTACAAGATGGAATGTAATAATTAATAACAATTAATTTCTTGAGGAAGGTGGAATTACAAGGATATGATTCCTAAAAATGAACTCAAGAGAATTATTGAATCACAATAAGGAGTATTACTTTATGAATAATAAAATATTAATATTAGATCTCAATCAAATTAACATGAGAGTTGATCCATTCTAATGAGCAAACAACATAACCTAAGTAAAATGAAAATCTCAGAAAAATGTCTTTGTTCAAAATAATTTTGTTTTAATATAATTGAATACAGAAATTTGAAAACAATTTATCAAGATAAAATGTGAGATGTAAAATGATGATTTAATGAAAACAATAAGCAGATGGTTCATTGCCATCGCTATAACACAAAAAATGAATGTATATTATAAATATACTTTTGATACTTATCATCCAGAAATTTCTTTAATGTATTTTTAATGCTTAACATTTATCAAAGTGAAATTAATTAGTTGATGGTGAAGTTATAAATGGCATATAGATGCAAAGATTTATATGGAGCAATCTTGAAGGTTGATGGTGTAAGGACGATGTGAGATGAAATTCTCAAGATAAAGAGGGTCTTGTAAGGATTGAATCGAGCTCAAAAAGCAAAGCAAGATCAAGCCAACCTCTGCTTCTTAAATAAAAGACTTAAATTTCACGAACTTATAGAAAATAATCAGCGATATGATGCATGCAACAAGAAATAAATATTGATCTAGAACAATGCACAAAATGATATGCAAATCAAGAATTACTAGTAATTAACATAGTGATCAACAATAACTTGTATGCAACGATATTATAACCACCATTTAGAAATCAAAGCATGAAGTGATATGAATGCATAAGAAAATTGGATATCGCTTCAAGCCCTTACGGTAGAGACATTTGATGACGCTTCAATAGGCATAAAATCACAACGTGCAAAAACAAAAGCAAGAAGAAAAAAAAATACAAATGAGTTTGATAGATAACTATGTCTCAAATAAATGGAACTTTTTTTTTTGTTTAATTGCAAATAAAGGGTATATCATAATGTTAAGGCTTTCATTATTGTCAAATATATATATATATATATATACATATATATATATTGAACTCAACGCCATTGAATAAATCGGTATTTACTTAATATCGAAGCTTTTCTCGCCTGGACTTGGATTAAACGGACTTGCGGAGCAGCCAAATAAGCAATTTATCTATTTCATGTAGCAGTTCGATAATCTAAATTAGCTCATTATAATGGTATTGTGTTACATAGACTTAGATTGGTTTATAAATAAATAAATATATATATATATATATATGCCTACATTTGCATGGTCCACATGATAATGTTTTTAATGAGCATAATCAACCATGTACATATGCTAGTGACATTGGCCTTTCTCACAACATAAGCTTTATGAGCATATCAGTGCATCTCATTATTCAAAATAAAGTGGGTGGTAGAGTTATTGTGTACAAACAGCACAATTGTAACCAAATCAGTAATGTTAATGAACTTAAGCTTAAGATTCAATTAAGTATAAAAGAAAAATCCAATACCTTAATGGACTTTGATTGAGGAAGATGAGTTGATAAAACCGCAGCGGCGATAGGAGCCTCTCAGCCTTTTGCCGAGAGTAGAGAGGCGCAGCCTCTCGGCCTTTTGCCGAGAGATGGAGATGCTAGCTACCGAGAGAAGAGAGGGATGGATCGGCAACCAACTAATGCATACCGTGCTACTACCTCATGCGCGCGCACGAGAGGGTTGCTGTTTTCGGCCTTGGAAGAGGAGGAAGGGCTGTTCGGCCTTGGGAGGAGGAAGGAGGAGAGGCTTGCATTGATCGAGAGAGGGAGGGGCTGCTCGAGCCCGGCCATGGAGAAGAAGAGCTGTTGCTCGGTCATGAGGAGGGCTGCAGCTTGGTCGGCCAAGAGGAAGAGAGGAGGGCTCTCAGCTTGGAGGAAGGAAGAAGAGGAGAGGAAGTGCTCTCGGCTTGGAGGAAGGAAGAGGAGAGGAGGTGCCCTCGGCTTGCAGGAAGGAAGAGTCGACGGCTGATGGAGAAGAGGAATTTTCAGATGGGCTGCTTTGAAGAGAAGGAATGGAAAAAAAATTAGGTTTTAGGAAGATTTAGAGAGTCCAAAAAACCAATTTAACGACTGAAACTTTGCAAGCCTTGATCTAAGTCGATTGAACTTCAAAAATTACAAACTTGGTATCGAATCGACTGTCTTGACGAGACGAACGCAAGCATACAAAAATTATTGAATTTGGACAAATATTTTATTTTATATTAATTTTTAAGTGAAAAACTTTAAAAAGTTCGCTACGATTAATCCGGAGCTCGAAAAATTACGATTGAAACATAGAGTCCTCTTATAATGCTTAACTCAACTATACAAAAATTTCTGAAATCCGACTTGTATTTTATCTTTTATTGACTCTGAAAATTTAAACTTTCCGAATTTATTTAGGACGATCCGGGATCCCGATTGCGCTCAAATTTTGGCAAGAAAATTCTCTCAATATGCTTTATTTGAGGATATTTTTATTTGATTTTTATTAGACTTAAATTAGGATCTTATATTTTCTCTTAATCTGATTAGGTTTAGGCCTAATCGGCTCAGTAACAACGCCGTGTTGTTACAGACTCTCCCACTTAAGAACGATGCCGTCATCGATATCACTGCTTTAATCAAACGGGCAAGAGTCAAATTCAATAATAGCAACTAGCACAAGAAGAATCCTAACATCCTTACTCTGTATAATTGAGTTTGATAAAGATTGGTAGAATATACAAAATTGATATCGATAACTATAAAAAAAAATATCAAAGCTCCAAATTTTATCACGAATTCTAATACATTGATTCCCATACCTTCCACAATCACATAACTCAATCACAATTTTATCTCCTCAAAATTTCTTAGTTCCCAACACTTACTATAAGGAAGAATTAAGTCTTTCAACATAAGCTTAAGGAAGGTCTTCCGTTACATGCAAATTTTAAATTCGATTAGTATACGATCAATAAATCCTTTTCTTCAACATTGATATTTTTACGCTCTTTGATAGACCCATCAATATAGTTTATAACAAATCATTCAGCTTTCAAAGATCAAGATATAGAATTCAATTCTTTGATTGCATTTTGCATTTGTCTACTAAGACTTCGATTTACTATAATCAACTTAAGGCAAACTTATAAAATGATAGAGCATATCCTCCTTATCTCGCTATTGAAAAATCAAAGAAAGCAGCTTTAAGATTCAACATCCACAAATCCCAACAAGTAACCTTTATTAATTCGACTAATTAATAGAGCATCTAACAAATAGGGTAAGCTCACTAAAATTTCCTAATAAGAGGGTGTGCTGCTCTCATTCCACCAAACTAAAAGTTTTAGATTATACAACTAATTAACAACAAGAAGAATTTTACTAACCTCAAGATAGGCAACTTCTTATCATTCTTAAGCTTACTTCACTTTGAGATGCGACTTGGAAGTGCTACAGATTTCAGCCATACATGTCTAAGCCTACCACATTTATATACAAGGATTTTCCTCTAATGGACATTCAACTCAATTCAATTAGATCATTGAAATGAATATTTCGAAATGAATACTAAAATTTTCTAAAAAATTTCTAAGTCTTAAAATTCTTAGAAATTCCGGCAGAGTCTCCTTTGTTTTTGTTCAAATACACAATTTTTCACAATCAACATCAGACAATTTTATTGACTATCTCCAGTTCTAAAATAGAGTTCAATCCTTTTTATAGGATTGCTCATTTCCAGTTCTATAATAGAGTTCAATCCTTTTTATAGGATTGCTCATTTCCAGTTCTACAACAATTTCAAATACATAAAACTAAACTAAGCAGTTTATTCATCCTATATAAAACATCTAATAAAAAAGAAAATGCAAAAATAAAATTAGCATTTATAATAGCAGTATTATGTGACTTTCTGCACATAACATTTAGTTTAGCATTCCTATATTGATTTTACAACTCATCCTACAAAGAAAATAGAATTTAGCATTTTATTTCATCCTGCAAAGAAAGAAAGAAAAAGCAGAGTTTAGCTTTTATTCATATTGATAACCACATATGAATTTACTTAATAAGGAATTTAGCATTTGATTCACTTTAAATAAATGATAGCATCTAATTTTATATTACCATTTGATCAATGTATTTTTTTTCCATTAAACCTTATGCATGAAGCATTGATATTACCAATCCATTAACTCCCCATGTTAAGAGATAGAATTCAATCATCTTAAGCAAGTAAGCCTCTATTATTTTGATTCAAGTTCTGCTAAATCTGACAAATTAAAATAATAAGATTTACAAATCATTGATTCAATTTAACATTCAATCAAATCTACTACAACCACGAGCCTCAAGGATTCGAATTGCAAACAAATCAATTTACAAATGATACTAAGATAGGATTAGAATAAATCATCTTTCAAATAATGAGAAACAATAGCTCAACTGTTATCTTAAGCACCGAATTTATACTACGAATATGGTTAAGTATTATGTTTTATTTTGCAAGATCATTCGATAAATTGATATTCAATGCGTCTCCAATTAAAACTCTACATCACTAAGCATATTTTGAACATCAAATAGTATAGCATTCAAAACTCTCTTCATCCTTGCATCAATTCAGCTCTTACAAAAACCATCAAAGCATGACAAGTTAATTATACACCTACAATAGATGATTGCCAAGAAATTAAATGCATTAAGAAATACTTAAAAGGTACAAGAAACACTTGGAATCAAATTAGACCAATTTACAAATTTAACAATCACGGCATATAGTGATGTTGATTGGGCAAAAATATAGAAAATAGAAAATCGACTAGTGACTATTACATATTTCTAAATTCAGCACTAACATTATGGTGCTCAATGAAACAACAACCCATTGATTTTTCAAGCATCAAGGCATAATAAAAGGAATAGCAAATACGACAAGTGGACCAATGTGGTTTATATCATTACTCAAATAACTACAACAATCATTAGAAACCACTCTTACCATCTTATGCGGCAGCTCAAATTCAACATAACTAGTAGCTAAGCCTATTCTACACAAAAGAATGAAAAGTGTTGAAGTTGATTTTCACTTTGTTCGTGATCTTGTTCATCAAAAGAAACTTTCAATCCAATACATTCCAACACACTAATAACTTGTAAGAAATCTAACAAAGGCACCCCGAACAACTTTATTTGAGAAGATCAAGCTTAAGCTTATTGTTAAACCATCATAAGCTTAAGGTGGCGCATAAACAGAAAGTAAGAAGCTATTATAAAATTATACTTTAAATTTTTAAATTTGAATATTATAAATTGGAATCTTCATTGAGCTAGGATTTCATAATTTATATAATACTGCCATAAAGATAATTGATTAAGTTGCCAATAATATAATAAGGAAACACATCCAAAATGCAATTTCTATAAATTCTTCTACAGCCGAATTCACCAATTATGTATTTGTCGCTTCCTTTCCTATTATTGGTGATATAATTTCTAGCTTAGAGATACTCTTAGGCTTAATTTATAACTTCCCCATCTTATCTCCACAATTGATTTAAGTGCTTCGCTATGTAAGAATATCTTTCCTAAATCCACACAGCCTTAAGGAAACCTAAAAATTATGCAAGACAAGTTTGCAAGTTAAATCTTAATTTCTACATTATTTTGTTTTCCACACTGATTGGGTCAAATTTAATAATCAAAATTTACTTGACATGTTTAAGTTGGAAGCGAATGTAGTGATAACCTAAGGAAATGAATCATCAGGATAAATGGAGTAGTTAAGATGGTTAAGTACATCATTGCACATGCCACTTTATTCTTCCAACATATTTTATTTTTCTAACACCTTTAAGAGTGACTCTATTCTAAGTCCTATAAGATCTATGTTGCTTTCTCAAGATGTTCTCATCATTCTAACATTTCAATATTGTATTGAATGAACTATGGATCCAAATACTACTATACTCATGTTTGCCAAATTCTGCTCAACATAAGAACGAACCATTAGGTAGATAGAAGTATAGCCTCTATCTGACACACATGGGTTTCTCTAATACCAACTGTGGCGACCGCCCCTTAATCGAATGAGTGTTAAGAGGTGGTCGTCATTAGTACTACGGACATTACACTAATAACATATCTGTGATACTAATCAACTAGCTGAGCAAGACTTAACAGAAACATACATATAATATAGCAGTGCAAAATAGGTAAAATAAAAGAGGCATCCAGACAGTCCACATTAATTCATTCATATACAATACATTAAATGCTGAATAGTAAGAATAAGAAAACATAGTTATTACAATTTTACTAAATGCAGGCTAAGGAGATGGAAGCATATCTCCTTCAGTGAGCTGCACTTTACTTTAACCTGCTAGCAACTAAATCCTCAAGCGCTGGATCTGACCTATACTCCTGATCTGCCATATGTACATATATGACAGGGCACAGCCGAAAAAAAAAAATCTGGTTAGACTTTAATAAGTCTAAGTACAATTTAAGCTATTAAAATTGCATGAATTTAAAGATATCACCATTTTATTGATACTACAAAGCGAGCAAAGTAAACAGGTGCAACAAGCTATACAAAGAACGGGATAACTATAAATTATCCATTTATAGCATTCAACTATATGTGAAATAACATACCAAGACACGAAAGTAAGCAAGGTAAAGCTAAAAGCAAAAGTGACTGCAACTACAAAAGTAAAATTGATCCTAATATGGTTATGATCACATTAAACATGTTGAGTATAAAAGAACATAAGTACAGAACAAATCCAGAAAATCTAACATCTTAAACATGCCATTTATGCTTATATAATTCATAAGAACATACATACACCATGCATATTAATATAAAAGGAAGGTCATTGAGACATGTGACAAAAGCAATTAAATCTAAAAATAGAAAACCACTAAAACATATGGTAAAGTCAACTGAAACTGCAAGCAGAGCCACTGAAACATGTGGCAAAATCATACAATCTGTACTGAACTGAACTAGAGTAGCAATAAGCCTAGGATATATCTCCATCCCAGCCCAAAAATCATCAAAATACCTAGCTATTAGGCCATCCATGTTCCTCTCTGAGATCTGGGTAACTTCCATACTGTATTGAATACTGGAGGTGGCAACACTATACTCAGAGCCTATCCTACTAACTAAAAATTCTGTAGAAATAATATATGCTTTACAAATTCTAACTTAGGATGTACCATCCATATCCTAAGTGTTCCTATTATGCTCAAGGAATAAAGTTTAAAATCCAAGGTATGCAAAGCAATCTAGTCAAAGTAAGCAAGAGACTCAATATAAACTTATGTGATATCCATTGTTATCTAATTCAGTTGTTCTAACTATCCCAAGTCATACAACTTAGAAGCACGATCTTATAAGTTAAAAACAATCAGGACTGATCAGGTCCCAATGTAGTTCAATCAAAATTGACTATAAGTTATATAATAAATCATTAGTCATAATTGATGATTTGAGACATCCTAGGTTAAGATCTGATCCAGATCTACTAAGCTAAGGATTATGAATTAAATACTACAAACTTGGGTTCAATCACATGATCCAAAGGTAAGCTAAAGATCTATGGTTCAATCTACAAGTGAACTGATGATTAAGGCTTATTCTATTAAGTAATAATCAAGCTTAATATAATAGATCTCTATTCTTAATCTAAAATTGAAAGACAAAATAATCAAAATGAAATTAGGAAAAATCTAGAAAACTACTAAAACTAAGGTTTCATTCATTGAATAAATTACTTATTCAATGAATGAGATCTAACTTAGTGTCTAATCCTAATCTTAAGGAAGGAGCCTAAGGTGAAGTGAAGTTCCTAAGGAAGCACTTTATTTTGACTCTAAGTTCTAATCCATGTTCGCATAATTTACAGTTTTCAACTAAGTTAATGATTACAACTTAGTTAGCAAAAACTCATATATCCTAATGTCATAGTTTTTAAATAATAAACAAATCCTAATGATGCTAAGATCTATGCAAGTGGTGTACGCACTGTACATAGAGCTCAAGAAAATAACATAATTAAAAGAATACAGAACTTCAATAAAGTTCTAAGTACGAAACGTACCTTTAAGGCGATTCGAACTTTAAGCTCGATGATCGATTGGAAAGAGACGACATTCACAACACCTGAAATAATTGGGCAAGGAACATCTATATCAGACTCTTTGATACTTTTGCTTACCCCTAAACAAACATGGATTTCAATTAATTCTTCCTCCAGTACATATGATAGAAGATTAAGCTACAATATCCTAGAGATAGAATCTACAAGATAAAATGTAATAATTAATATGATTAATTTCTTGAGGAAGGTGGAATTACAAGGATATGAGTCCTAAGAATGAACTCAAGAGAATCATTGAATCACAATAAAGAGTATTACTTCATGAATAATAAAACATTAATATTAGATCTCAATCAAATTAACATGAGAGTTGATCCATTCTAATGAGCAAACAATATAACCTAAGTAAAATGAAAATCTCAGAAAAATGTCTTTGTTCAAAATAATTTTTTTTAATATAATTGAATATAGAATTTTGAAAACAAATTATCAAGATAAAATGTGAGATGTAAAATGATGATTTAATGAAAACAATAAGTAGATGGTTCATTGCTATCGCTATAACAAAAAAAATGAATGTATATTATAAATATACTTTTGATACTTATCATCCAGAAATTTTCTTAAATGTATTTTAATGCTTAACATTTATCAAAGTGAAATTAATTAGTTGACTGTGAAGTTATAAATGGCATATAGATGCAAGGATTTATAAGGAGCAATCTCAAAGGTTGATGGTGTAAGGACGATGTGAGATGAAATTCTCAAGATAAAGAGGGTCTTGTAAGGATTGAATCGAGCTCAAAAAGAATAGCAAGGTCAAGCCAATCTCTGCTTCATAAATAAAATACTTAAATTTCTCGAACTTATAGAAAATAATCAGCGATATGATGCATGCAACAAGAAATAAATATTGATCTAGAACAATGCACAAAATGATATGCAAATCAAAAATTACCAGTAATTAACATAGTGATCAACAATAACTTGTATGCAACGATATTATAACAACCATTTAGAAATCAAAGCATGAAGTGATATGAATGCACAAGAAAATTTGATATCGCTTCAAGCCCTTACGGTAGAGACATTTGATGACGCTTCAATAGACACAAAATCACAACGTGCAAAAACTCAAGCAAGAAGAAAAAAAAAATACAAATGAGTTTGATAGATAACTATGTCTCAAATAAATGGAACTTTTTTTTTTGTTTAATTGCAAATGAAGGGTATATCATAATGTTAAGGCTTTCATTATTGTCATATATATATATATATATATATATATATATATATATATATATATATATATATATATATATATATATATATATATATATATTGAACTCAATGCCATTGAATAAATCAGTATTTACTTAATATCGAAGCTTTTCTCGCTCGGACTTGTATTAAGCGGACTTGCGGAGCAGCCAAATACGCAACTTTTCTATTTCAAGCAGCAGTTGGATAATCTAAATTAGCTCATTATAATGGTATTGTGTTACATAGACTTAGATTGGTTTATAAATATATATATGCCTACATTTGCATGGTCCACATGATAATGCTTTTAATGAGCATAATCCACCATGTACATATGCTAGTGACATTGGCCTTTCTCACAACATAAGCTTGATGAGCATATCAATGCATCTCATTATTTAAAATATAGCGGGTGGTAGAGTTATTGTGTACAAACAGCACAATTGTAACCAAATCAGTAATGTTAATGAACTTAAGCTTAAGATTCAATTAAGTATAAAAGAAAAATCCAATACCTTAATGGACTTTGATTGAGGAAGATGCGTTGATAAAACCGCAGTAGCGATAGGAGCCTCTCAGCCTTTTGCCGAGACTAGAGAGGCACAGTCTCTCGGCCTTTTACCGAGAGATGGAGATGCCAGCTACCGAGAGAAGAGAGGGATGGATCGGCGACCAACTAATGCATACCGGGCTGCTACCTCATGCGCGTGCACGAGAGGATTGCTGTTTTCGGCCTTGGAAGAGGAGGAAGGGCTGTTCGGCCTTGGGAAGAGGAAGGAGGAGAGGCTTGCCTTGATCGAGAGAGGGAGGGGCTGCTAGAGCCCGGCCATGGAGAAGAAGAGCTGCAGCTTGGTCGGCCAAGAGGAGGAGAGGAGGGCCCTCGGCTTGGAGGAAGGAAGAAGAGGAGAGGAGGTTCTCTCGGCTTGGAGGAAGAAAGAGGAGAGTAGGTGCCCTCGGCTTGGAGGAAGGAAGAGTCAACGGCTGATGGAGAAGAGGAATTTTCAGATGGGCTGCTTTGAAGAGAAGGAATGGAAAAAAAATTAGGTTTTAGGAAGATTTAGAGAGTCCAAAAAACCAATCCAACGACTGAAACTTCACAAGCCTTGATCTAAGTCGATTAAACTTCAAAAATTACAAACTTGGTATCAAATTGACCGTCTCGATGAGACAAACGCAAGCGTTTAAAAATTATTGAATTTGGACGTGTATTTTATTTTAAATTAATTTTTAAGTGAAAAACTTTAAATCATTCGCTGCAATTAATCCAGAGCCCGAAAAATTAAAAAACTTGAAACATAGAGTCCTCTTATAATGCTTAACTCAACTATACAAAAATTTCTAAAATTCGACTTTTATTTTATCTTTTATTGACTCCGAAGATTTAAACTTCTCGAGTTTATTTAGGATGATCCGGGACCCCGATTGCGCTCAAATTTTGGCAAGTGGATCCCCTCAATGTGCTTTATTTGAGGATATTTTTATTTGATTTTTATTTGACTTAAATTAGGATCTTATATTTTCTCTTAATCTGATTAGGTTAAGGCCTAATCGGCTCAGTAACAACGTCGGGTTGTTACAAACTTCTAGGGTATTTTAATTGAAAAATAAAATTGGATTTTGATTTGGAGATCAATTTAATTTAGGTATTTTTGTGGCGACTCTCACCCTTAACCCTCAATAGGTTTAGATTAAGGGTGGTGTGTCACTCTGGCTAACCCCTCACTTAGCATTGGATTAGGATAAACTCCACAATCCACTTGATTAGAGAAAGGTTAACTCAGAATCAATCAAGTAGTCACTATATAAGTAAAAATACAGAGTGCGGAAGCGATAAATAAATGATATCCAAGCATCATAATGTATATAAGAAGAGAAATATAACTCAGAAAGGTAGCATAGTGAAATCTGAACACACAGTCACAGGTACCTGTATTATTACATTAATTAAAATTTAACAAAATAAATATTCAAAATCCACTCATCCTCACAAGTAGTAAATGACTAGATATCTTCTGGCCCCAACTGCTGCACCTCCTCTAAGTAAGACTCCTCCTCGGGTGCAGGCTCCTCAAACTGCTCTAAGCCTGACATTGTCGGTTTCACAATGTAGGGCCCCAGCAAAAAAAAAAGAAAATCTGGTTAGACAATTGTCTAAGTACATTTTAAGCTGAATTTTTAATAAGGTTATATAATATCACAATTTTACCATTTACTTCTAAGCATGATATGTAAATACAGGAGCAGTAAGCAACACAAGTAAAAAGGTAAACTATAGACTATGCTCTATAGTATAAACAAGGCAAAGAAATGAGGCTGAAGCATGCCTCGCATAACAAGTAATCAAGGAAAGGCATATAAGTGTAAATATAATTGAATAATGCTGGAAGAAAAATTCTACATCCTAAATATGCTGGTGATCAATAAAAATAACATGCTAATTAAAAATGAATAACTCAGCAGTGATATATACATATAGCAGCAAGATTCTACATCCTAGATATATATAAAGCAGTACAAGGAAATAGCTGACTGAAAAAGAATATACTGAAACAACCACAACTGCATATAAAACTATAATACATCCACTGCCATACAGAAAAGAGCTACACTAGCTCGCCAAAAGAAACTGAAGATCTTAGCACGATACGGCTAGGGCTACTCCTAGCTCGATACGACTAAGCCAACAACAGTCACATATATGGCCCTAACACGATACGACTAGGGCTACTCCTAGCTCGATACGGTTAGGTCACCAACTATCATACCGAAATATCCTAGCACAGTACGGCTAGGGCAACTCCTAGCATGATACGGCTAGGGCAACATTCGGTATGATCAAAAGAACACTGAGAGGCAGCTCAATCACATCAATTCATTATCATTTCACTTATTTACTTTAATATTTTCATAAGGAATCTAAGGAGTCTCCATAATTTCCTAACATTTTATTTATGCATCAAATGTCTTATATGATATGTTCAAAGAAAATATAAGGCACAAAATTACAAGGTATGCGTAGCAACAAATAACAAGTAAGCAAGAGACTCGACTAAATATGATGATATCATTTGTTTTCTACTTAACCAGCTAACTATTCCAAGTTACACAAGTTCAGGATCACCATTTTCTTACTATCGAGTGTAACTCAGAAATTCGTCCTTATAAGTTAAAAAGGATTGGAACTGATCAGGTTCCAATCTAGTTCAATCAGATAGACGACTATGAATTAAACAAATAAATCATACGTCCTAATTTTGTGAATTTAGACGTTCTAACTAAGATCTGATCAAGATCTTCTACACCTATAGATTATGGATTAAACACTACGAGATTTTAGGTTTAATCACATAATCCAAACTGGATAAGACCTAAGTTCTAGGTTTTATACTATAAGTGATCTACTAGTTAAGACAGATCCTATTAAGTAATCAAACTTAATAGGATGAATCTCTTATCTTAAATCTAAAGTTAAAAGATAAACTAATCAGAATGGGTTGTAAAACAAAATAATATCTAGAAACTATTAAAACTAAGGTTTCACCCATAGGGTATCCCAATTTACCCCAATGAATGAACACTAACCTATGATCTAGTCCTACTCTCAGGAAAGGTCCTTAAGGGGGGATGCTTAAGACTTAGGAAAAAAAATTATTGGAATTCAATTTAATGACTTATTTTATTTACTTACATGGTACTAATATGATTACATTATTAAACCTAGTATTCTAAGATTTTAATTAAGGGCTAAAGTTGCGCATTTCCAATTTTAAGGTAAAATAACTATTTTGCCCCTACTTTATGGGTCAATCAACTTTTGATTTAGGGGTCCAAACTGAGTTTTATCTTCTCCAACTAATTCCTTACTGTCTAACTTGAAGATAGACAGTAAGTACGTCCAATTTGGACGAGAAACGGCCGAGTTATGGCTAAAATAATGCTAGGGGTATTTTGGTCATTTCCCTAAATTTTAGGGTTCAAATCCTAAATATTATTTCTGTGAAAATGATGACATTGAAATTCTAAACTAGGTAGCTTCTTGAATTTTTGTATTTGGAGTTAAATTGACCAAGTTATGGCCATTTGAAGTCCAAGGGCATTTTGGTCATTTTTCACTACAGTCAACTCTAAATTCTAGAGTTGACTTTTTGTCCTGATGTCCAAATTGGAAAACTAATACTACCACGGTGATGGGGCCGCTCTCCTGAGCATTTTAAGACCCATATTGACTATGTTTTGATAATCGGGTAAAAAGTTATGGGGTCTTAAAGAGGCTCTAAAATGCTACCTCGTTATGCGTACCCCAAAACAAAATTTAACATTATGCCATTTGATCCTAAATATTTTTCTGAGTATTTTAAGACCCATATTGGCTATGTTTGGATCATCCTACAAAAAGTTATTAAACTTTTAAGATTTACTATTCAAAAATACAATTTGAATTAATTTACTATTCATTTATTCAAATTGAATGATTTTACTGTTCATTCATAAAGTTTTTATTTAATTAATCACTGTTTAATTATTAATTAATTAATTAATTAATTTTACTGTAGTAAAGTAATTAGTGCTAATTACTATTTAATTAATCTTAATTAATCTCTAATTATATTTATTTATTTAAAATTACTTTTCATTCATAAAGTTTTTATTTAATTAATTACTATTTAATTATTAATTAATTAATTAAATAATTTTACCGTAGTAAAGTAATTAGTGCTAATTACTGTTTAATTAATATTAATTAATCTCTAATTATATTTAATTATTTAAATTTACTATTCATTCCTAAAGTTTTTATTTAATTAATCACTATTTAATTATTAATTAATTAATTAAATAATTTTACTGTTCAAAAGTAATTAATTATCCTAATTACTGTTTAAGATTTAATTAACAGTTAATTAATCCTTAATTAATCTTTAATTATAATTATTTAATTAAAATTACTGTTTAAAAGTAATTAGTACTAACCCTAACTTAATTAACCACTAACAGTAATTAATTAGGGCTAAACAGTAATTAATTAACACTAACATTAATTTAATTAATTTCTAATTAACAGACAGTGGGCCCCACTGACACGTGGCACCTTCAGAGGCTGCCACGTGGCACAGTGGACCCCACGGGCTGCTGACTCAGCTCGGGTGACTGGGCAGTGGGTCCCACCTGACACGTGGCACTGCCAGAGGCTGCCACGTGGCTTTGTGGGTCCCACGGGCTGCTGACTCAGCCCGGGCTGACTGGACAGTGGGCCCACCTGACACGTGGCACTGCCAGAGGCTGCCACGTGGCACTGTGGGTCCCACGGCTGCTGACTCAGCCTGGCTGACGGGGCTGTGGGCCCCACATGACACGTGGCGGGCCCGTAGGCTGCCACGTGGCCAGGTGGGCCCCACCCGCGCTGACGCGGACCCGACCCGAAGGCGTGACCCTTCGCCTTCCGGGGGTTCGGCGGACCGAATCCAGTCCACTTCGGGGACCTGGTGCACCCGATCGGGTGGGGTTTAGCCCGATCGGAACGGTGGATGTGAAGAGGACATGTTGATCTACCTATCATACAATTTTTGCAACGATCGAACGGTAAACGAGGGAGATCGGGGTACCTGAAGTTTGGATCGGCGAAGGATTCGGCGAAAAAAAAGGGCTGACTTCCGGGCTTGATTCCGGCTCGATCCGGGCTCCGATCGGTGAAAACTCGGAGCCTAGGGGTAGGCCGAGGTCTTATAGACCGGACGGCGACCTTGCCGAGGCCTGGATGTGGCCGGATTGGCCAGAAAATGCGACGGGCCGCCGCGTGTCACGCGGGCGGAGAGGGCGAGGAAGACGCCTCCGGACCGTCGGATCTGTGCGATCGCGGACGGTCCGGATCGCTCTAGACCACGCGACGCGGATCGCGGCCGAGGGCCGTCAGATCCGCGCGTGATCGGACGGTCTGGATCGCTCCAGACCGCGTGACGCGGATCGCGGCCGAGAGCCGTTGGATCCGCGCGCGATCGGACGGTCCGGATGGATCCGTCCGATCTAACGGCGCCTGTTAACTGGAGTTAACGGCGTCGTACGGCGCCGTTAATTAATTAATTAATAATTAATTAATTAATTAATTAATTATTATTATTACTTTTTTTTTTTTTTAAAAAAAAAAACATTTTCAGAAAAAAAGAAATTTTGAACATGTTTTTCCTAGCTAATTTGGGGTTAAGGAATTCAATGGCACAGTGGGATTTTCGATCCGACGAGTATTTTGACACCTCGATTTCCGTGATATTTTTATTATTAAAATATTCGTTGAAATTTCGATGACTTCCGATTGACATGAAAACTTCACCCCAAGCTAATTTGGGGTCAAGGAACGCAATGGCGGTGTCCATTTTTCGATCGGAGGTCAATTTAAATATGTCAATTTTTCGAGGTTCATGAAATTCTCAAAATAAAGATTTAATCCATTTGACCTCTGGTTTGGACCGGATCTTGGTAGTTAACTCCAAATGACCTAATTAGCACTTAAGATTATGTTTAAGACTTAGGGTTAGTCTTAATCAATCATGGTAACAACTTGGGTTATTACAATTTTCTAGGGCTTAAAAATAGTCAAAAATATTAAATTTCTCATTTTAGCTCTGATTGATTTCAAACTTCTAGGATTAGATTTAAATAGCCCTTGAGTCTAATGGAATCAAAATCAAAGCTTGGATTTGCCTAATTAATCCAAATTTGGATAGGGTAACAACTATGGTTGTTGCAAACTCTGTCACTTAAGAACGATATCATCCCCAACATCACTCAAGTGAAGAAAATCCTACTGGGACAGAACAAGTTCTAATTACAATAGATGAGAAAGAGAAGAACAATACCTGGTATTACAAAGAGCTGTGGATATTTATTGCGCATATCTGCCTCTTTATCCCAAGTATATTCCTCTAAGGATCGATTCTTCCACTGAATCTTGACCATAGGAATTGAACAATTTCTTATCTGCTTCTGATCATGAGCTAATATTCTAATAGGTTCTTCGTCATACGAAAGATCAGGTTGAATCTCTACTGCCGGAAGTTGAATGAGATGAGAAGGGTCTCGGAGACATCTCCTCAATGACGATACATGAAATACGTTGTGAACAGCTGCAAAGCCATTAGGAAGATTTAACCGATAGGCAGATGATTCTATTTTGGCCAAAATCTTAAAAGGTCCAACATAGCGGTGACTGAGTTTCCCAGCTACGCCAAATTCGAAGACACCCTTCATTGGACTGACCTTTAGATAAGCAGAATCTCCCACATTGAATTCTAGGAGATGGTGATGAGAATCATGATACTTGCTCTGACGATCTTGAGCTGAATGAATTCTCTGCTGAATTAATTTGATCTTGCTACTGATTTCTTCAACTAATTCTGAACCAAAGAGCTGAACGCTTCCTATTTCTGACCAAGCTAGCGGAGTACTACATTTTCTACCATACAGCGTTTCATAAGGAGCCATCTTAATACTGGCTTGAAAGCTATTATTATAGGCAAATTCCACTAACGGGATGTGATCTTTCTAGGAACCAGCAAAATCAAGAATACAGAGCCTAAGCAAATCTTCCAAAACTTGATTTACTCTTTTAGTCTGACCATCTATTTGAGGATGAAAAGCTGTACTCATGGCTAGAGTAGTAACCAGATCTTGATGCACAGCTTGCCAAAACTTGGAAGTAAATCTGCTATCTCTATCAGATACAATTGACTTCAGAATCCCATGCAATCTGACAATTTCTTTGATGTAGAGTTTTGCTAACTTCTTTATACAATTAGCTTGACGGACGAGAAGAAAATGCGCTAATTTAGTTAAGCAGTCTACTATCACCCAGATCGCATCGGCACTTGATTTTGCACGAGGCAATCCCATGACAAAATCCATAAATATATCGAACAATTTCCATTCACAGATATCTAATAGATGCATAAGACCACCAGGTCTTTGGTGTTCAGCCTTTACTAAATTACAGGCATGACGTTTAGCTACAAAGTTAGCTACATCTCTCTTCATACTTGGCCACCAGAATGATTATTTTAGGTCCTGGTACATCTTAGTACTGCTTGGGTGAATATGATATCCCGAATTATGGCCTTCAATTAATACCTCATGATGCATGGACTTAGGAATCCATAATTGATTTTCTTGGTAAATTACACCATTCTGCAACTGCAGATCATGACGAAGATCACCTTCAATATCCGCTTTAAATTTTAGATACTCATCATCTTTAGTTTGCGAGATAGAGACATCTCGGTGGAAAGTGGGTTCCACATTAATATTTGCTAATAGCGAACTCAGCATATCGCCACTGACTGGAGAAATTCCGAGCTTACAAAATTCGTGTTCTAAAGAACTGAATGCGATCATAGAGGTTAAAGTAGCACGACGACTAAGAGCATCAGCCACTACGTTTGCTTTTCCTGGATGATATTGAATGCTGAGATCATAATCGCTGATGAGCTCCAACCATCTTCTTTGGCGGCAATTCAATTCTCTATTGGTGAAGATGTACTTCAAACTTTGATGATCGGTGAAAATTGAATATTGCACTCCGTACAGATAATGACGCCATATTTTCAAGGCAAATATCACGGCTGCAAGTTCAAGATCATGAACTGGATAATTTCACTTGTGGGGTTTTAACTGATGAGAGATGTAGGCAATTACCTTACCCTCTTGCATTAACACATAACCTAGATTGATTACAGAGGTATCAGTATATACTTGATAGTTCAAACCTTCTTTAGGTAAAACAAGAACTAGAGCGGTAGAAAGTGCCTCTTTTAGAGTTTGAAATGCTTCATCGCATTCAGGACTCCAAATGAACGGAACGGCCTTTTGAGTCAATTTAGCCAGCGGTGAAGCAATCTAGGAAAAGCCTTTAACAAACTTCCTATAATATCCTGCTAATCCCAGGAAACTTCTAATGTCAATGACAGACTTAGGTTGAGCCCAATTCTGAATAGCAATTACTTTACTATTATCTACTCGAATACCCTAAGCATCGACTATGTGCCCCAAGAATGCAATGGAATCAAGCCAGAACTTGCACTTGGAGAACTTGGCATACAGTTGATGCTCGTGCAGAGTTTCTAACACTAACCTCAGATGTTCTTCATGATCTCTCAGAGTTTTGGAAGAAATGAGGATATCATAAATGTAGACGATCACAAACTTGTCCAAATATAGTTTTAGCACTCGTTGCATCAAATCCATAAAGATTGATGGCGCATTGGTGAGTCCGAATGACATCACCAAAAACTCAAAGTGGCTATAATGAGTACGGAAAGCAGTCTTCCCTACATCGTCTTCTTTTACTCGTAGTTGATAGTATCCATACCTTAAATTGATCTTGGAAAATATAACGACTTCGGATAATTGGTCGAACAAATCATCAATTCTAGGCAGTGGGTACTTATTCTTTATGGTGACCTTATTTAATTTACGATAATCTATACATATACGCATAGATCCATCCTTCTTTTTCACAAATAAAATTGGCACTCCCCAAGGAGACATACTTAGCCTGACGAAGCCTTTATTCAAGAGCTCTTGCAATTGCTTGTTGAGCTCTTGAAGCTCCTTAGGTGCCATTCTATAAGGTGCTTTGGATATCGGTTGGGTACTGGGGATTAATTTAATAGAGAATTCTACTTCTCTGAGAGGAGGTACACCAGGCAAATCTTCTGGAAATATATCGGTAAATTCCTTGACTACCTTACAATCATAAAGAGAGATAGTCTCTTTTGATTTTCCTATCATGGTAACTAGGTAAGCATTACAACCCTTAACAATCAACTATTCAGCTTTAATTGCATTTATTAAGGATAACTGCGTGCTGATTTTTCCTATAAATATTTCAGGCTTGCCCTGGGAATGGAGAGTGACTTTCTTCTTATGGCAGTTTATCACGGCATTATTGTCACTGAGCCAATTCATCCCAAAGATGATATCAAAGTTTGCTATTGGCAGGACGATTAGTTTGGCATGGAATTCTTGATCATTTATCGGGACTTTGATATTACAGAACTTATGGGCACTTAGTTGGGTTCCATATGGAAGCCCAACACTCAACATTTGTGCTAAGTTGCATGCGTGAAGTTTAAGATTGTTGGTAAATCATTCAGAGATAAATGAGTGACTAGCACCGGTATTAAATAATACATTACAAGGTTGGTTATTGAAATAAAGTGTGCCTAATTTATATGAATTTCATTAATGACTTGTAAGGATTTAGAGTATAGCAATGCAATTATCAAAGGAAAAATTCAGAGATATGTACTTGAAACGACATTGTTATCTTCTACGGCTTCAATAGGAGGTAAGGCATATACTCGTGCAGGACCAATAGGATGATTGTTAGTCTGCCTTCGCAGATAGTTCTGAGCATTAGCAGCTGGTGGCTGCATATGAGCAACTTCAGAAGTAGGTGCTGGCATTATAGTCAGATTTGGTTCTCTTCAATTTAGTGGAGTTGCTCGGAACACTTGCTTCTTCTGGTAAGGCTTCATTGGAACCCCATCCACTGTTTCCGTGTGGTCGCACTGGTAGAACCTATGACATGTACACCCACAATTGAAACACCTTTGGCCAGTGTGGTAACACTTGCAGTATGGGTGTGGCCTATCGCAGCCTTGAACATGTTCTGAGGTTGGTGCAACTTCTAGTTGATAGACCTTTGCAAGATTAGACCTGTGCCTCTTGAAGGTTTCCTGTGGATTCTGGGTCGTTTGTGCCCACCGCTTGAGATTATCCTCAGATTGGTGGTGCTCAATTACTTTAGCTATTTCCACTAACTTGAAGAAGCTAGTTAAGCAGAGTGGTACTATCTGATTTTTCAGCGAATCTTGAAGTCCACAGAGAAAGCGGTGGCATTTAGCTGATTCAGATTGAGTGACTTCTGACGTAAAGCGGATCAATCTACGAAACTCCCTTTCGTATTCAGCAACTGAATGACTCCCTTGAGTCAACCTTATGATCGTGCCAGCGATAATGTTTTGTGCATATGGGGGAATAAATACAGCCTTAAAGGCTTCAACAAATGCATCCCACAGAATGTCGTCTAGTTCATAATCGATGAACTGGGTGTTCCGGACTTCTTCCCACCAATATTCTGCCCTGGCATGGAACAGATGGGTGGTGAGATGGACGGCTTTGGAGTTCGAGATCTTCAGACTAATCAGATCTTTTTCTATAGCCTTCAGCCAATCGGCTGTATCCATTGGCGTCAGAGTCCCACCAAAGGTTGGAGGCCTTAACCTCAGGAAATTGTGAAGGAGATTATCCGCCGGGTGATGTGAAGAAAAAGCAGCTTGTGGAGCATGAACTGTTGGAGCAGCAACAGTGACTGGAGTTGCACGATCATTTAGAAATTTTTGTACGATAATTGCCTATTGAGCTTGATTTTCTAACAGAGTTGCCACCATGGCTCGCAGATGAGCCACCTCATTATTAGAGCTACTAGAGGCAACAGTGTTCTTGATAGGAGTAACAGTAGGTGGTGATTCGGAATCCATTCTAATTAAATAATTGCAAAACCAAACTCAGAATTTACTTTAAGGAGGAAAAATCAAAAATCTTTTATTAATTATAGGAATGAATGATTACAATGCCAAAATTGTAATTCTACTAAGGTTGTTTGAGAATAAGATGACAATTATCCTAACTAGCACTCAGACATTATCAATATATTCTACCCTAAATGCTACACAGAAGTCCTCAAAAGTTACTTCATGACGCTTTCTATTACGCTTCTTCTCGAGCATTGCAAGGGTCTCATACCACCAAACTCTAGCGTAGTCCAACATCAAGTCTGTTACAATATCTACATAAAGTAACTCAGGACACTCTATGTGTATCAGAATGGACTCCACTCGGCTCAACCATTCTTATGCGTATATGGGAAAGTTGAGCCCTCGATATACTGCTTGCTGTAGAAGCGTCTCCAGGACCAAGATCCCTTTTTCTGAAACTCCTTCAATCTGCTAGTTGCTTTTCTGCCTCCACTTGAAGCTACGATTCCAAGCTTTCTTGAAATCATGCAGATAATAGTCTACATCGGACTCTCAAGAATTTATTTGACTCTGAGGACAGAATTTTATTAAGTTTTTATTAGACTCAAGATGACTAAATTATTAGGATAGGAGTATTATCCTTCTACACTTTACATAGAGTTACTGATACTACTATGTTATGGATGTTACTTATACATATCAATGTTTGTATTTCAGAAGAACGGTCCATTATGTGGAAAGGAATCATAGATCCCATTATGACACCTTATGGTGCTCTCTGATACCAACTGTGCTGCCCTCGTACTGACAATAGGAAGTACAGTGCTCCAACTGTGGCAAATCCTCAACTTAAGTAAAATCAGTAAAAACTTAACTTGCCTTAAGCCAAGAATCTGTCACCAGAATACTGTAACATTCATCAATATACATACAGATATCAAAGTAGCGGAAGCAATAGGCGAATAGTAACATCCACAAGTATAACATAGTAGAAATGAAAGCAGACTATATAGTAACTCATCACAATGCAGAAACGAAATACATCCAAAATTATTTATTACAAACTGAATTTTTAAGAGAATGAAAATGTCTCTCAATCTTATTGAAATAAAATGCAAGATCTAATTAAACAGCAGCAGCACGATCCTCCTCCTGAACCTGCTCCTCTCCTGCAACACTGGCCACGAACAAATCTAAATCTGACATTTGTCGGTATCACAAATGTCAGGGCCCCAGCCAACAAAACAAAAATGTTACAGTTAGACAATTGTCTAAGTACATTTTAGGCTATTTTAATAAACTGATCATTTTAAAGATATCACATTTAAATTATCTAAACATGCGAGCAATACTGGGTGTGACAAGCTATGAAAGAAATAGGTAACTATAAACTATCCATTTGTAGCCAATAACTAGTGTGAAAAGTAATATACACTACCCAATAAACAAGGTGAAGCCAAAGCTAAAAGAAACAGCGACTGTAATACAAATTCTGAACCTAACATGCTTATGATCATATTAACACATGCTGAGTACATAAAGGATACACATGCTAAAAATAAATATACAATTCTAGCATCCTAAAAATGCCAATATACATAAGTAAGCCATAAGAGTATACATATAACATGCTAATTAATACAAAAGAAAAGAAAAGGAAAAATGGCCACTAAGACATGTGGTAAAAGCTGAGCAATCTATGCAATGTAAGACCACTGAGATATGTGGCAAAAGCAAGGCAAGTAATAGAATGCAAAGCCACTGAGACATGTGGCAAAATGAGTAAGTACAGACCACTGAAGCATGTGGCAGAACAAAACAAAAAATAATACTGAATAATCTAGCTAAAGTAGCAATAAGCCTAAGACATAGTACTGTCATACCAGCCAATAGGCCATCTAGGGCCCCCAATACTGAAATATCAATCAATACCCAGCCAATAGGCCATCCCAATCCTTTAGGCCTGGGTCAATTCTACACAATACAATTACTGAAGAGGCAGACTACGCTAGGACATATTCTACCAACTGCAAACAAGGCATGGACTAAATAATATGCAATTCAATTACTAACTTAGGATGTATCATCCATACCCTAAGTTCTCCTATTATGCCCAAGGAATAAGGCTCAATATCCAAGGTATGCCAAGCAAATCTAGTCAAAGTAAGCAAGAGACTCAATATAGACTGATGTGATATCTATTATTATCTAATTACCCAATCTAGCTACTCTGAGAAGGTACAAGCTTAGGATCTCCAATATCTAGCTATCGAGTAGAATCTCAGATTTACATCCTTAAAATTAATATTAGAACTTAACAAATTCTAATCCAAAATCATGTGACGACTATATGGTTTAAGTAAATAAATCAACGACCTAATTTATTAATATTTTACTCTCTTACCCAAATCTTGAGTAAGTAAATCAAGATTTAAGGATTTATGACATAAACTCCACTTCGGTGTTCAAATCCTAAATCCAAGGTAAAAGTGTGGCGGCCGCCCCTTCTGATCACAAGGCTTAAGGAGTGGTCGTCACTAAGCACATCTCATACTTAACATTAGGTTGGAAGAAGAAGATGGAGGTTCGAAGCTAAAGACCTTCCATTAGAGGATTCGATTTATAGCCGACAATCTTTTAGTTTTAGAATTGATATTGAAAGCTTGGAGGGACGCCACGCATCGAGTCACAGACACTGCGTGTCGCGCGAGTGACACGCGCAGGTGTGACAGGGGTGAAGTTCACGGGCCGGGCTGATGCTTGAATTTATGGGCCAAGAGCGGACCTAGATTCAGCCCGACGAGCTTCACGGGCCAGACCAAAAAATGATGGATTCGGCCCAATAATCCAAGGCTGAAGAAGTTAATGGTGGGCCTCATAATAAGAAATATAATAAAAATTTTAAAAAAATGCTAATTATCTATTTAATAGTATTCATTTATTAAATTGGATTTCCTAATTAATTTGGGCTTTAAACTATGCTAAAAAAATTCCAATAATTTGCCCATAGCTAATTGAGAGGTGAAGAACTCAACGGCGAAGTCGGATTTTGATTTCAACGAGTATTTAATTTTCTCATTTTCGAGTATTTAAATAATATTAAAATTTTCATCGAAATTTTGACGAATTCCGATTACCACCAAAACATCACCCCTAGCTAATTTGGGGATGGTGAATGCAATGACGATGACCAATTTTTGATCTGAAGTCAAAATGAGTAGGTGAATTTCCAGGGTTTAGGATTTTCCCAGAAGTCCGAATTTGATCCAATTGATTCCAAAATAAATCTAAGTCTTAGCGATGAGTTCTAAGTGACTTAATTAGTATACTAAAACCATAATTAAGGCTTTGATTAGTCTTAATAGACCTATGTAAAACCTTGGTTGTTACAGACTCCCCCACTTAAGAACGATGTCGTCCTCGACATCACTCAGGTGGAAAGAATAAAATATAATGATATGATAATTTGAAATGTATTGATGATAAGGATGTATGATTATAGAATTTTTAAATGAGTATCCAATTGAGATGGAAGAATCATCAATTAGATTATTTTGATTTTTATCCAGAATTTTGGACAAGCCTTAAGTTTGGTTAAATTCTTACTAGAAAAGATGAAGGTTTCAGGCACATAAAGTCCTACATTCATTGAACTGCAATTATGGCACCTCACCACTAATGCAGATATGGATTTAGAAATGTAATTCTTAGCAGATAGGCATTATCTTAAGAGTTTGAAAACCTTGAGTGATGATCAAGAATTCTAAGAGTAAAATTAAGATTTAAACTATCCAAAAGAATTAAAACTTATGGTTAATTGAAGGATCAGGGATTCATAATTGAGAATCCCTTATCAACTTATGATTTAAGGCTGGACCTTCAAAATTTTACATGAAAGGCTAGGAACTTTAAGCTAGTTTCTAAGCTTAAGCTAGTTAACCAAACTAAGGGATAATCATCAAGTAATAAAAGAAAGAGAAGCTAATATTCATCCAATCTGAATACAACTTCAAAGATTTGAAGGTTAACTTAAATTCATGATTTATGACTTATCACTATAGAATTAGACTATTATTTAGCAGGTGATATTACATACTATGTATATAATATTATAAGGATCAAAGATCTTGAAGGTTTTACACTTAAGGGATATTCTCCACTTAAGAAAATTTAGATAAACTAGACTAAGTCATTATAAGATTTAACAAAGATTAAAGGATAATACAAATTCTAATCCAAGGACTTGGCATCAAAGAATTAACATTCTTTGATTACTTATTCTTTTAGAATTTTAGGGTTTGGACAAAAATCCATCATTAAAATTTAAATTTAATGATGAATTCAATTGGTTTGGCTTATAATTTCTAAGGACAGGATGCGGATGGATTAACTATATGAATAAGTCCATACTAGGTTTGAACTAATAAAGAGACATTCAACTCTTACAAAAAGGTTTTGATTAAGCAAAAAGGGACGATATCCAATTAGGATACATAATCTTTAAGGTTTTAAGGAAGGACTTAGGTTGTTTTAGTCACACATGATGACTTAACACCCAAGATCTAGAGAAATCAATATTAACACAAGTCATAATCTTTATCTTGATAATGGCAAGGAATTCACTTATCCATATAGATAAGTGTTAGGAGATTCAACAATAACTAAGGCTACGATCATAGATCACATTCTATGACTTATGTTAGAGTTTCTAGGTCTGGTTCTTAAGATTCAAGTCACAGTATGTGGCTTAGGAATCTAATGCTTATATTTAATTCATCTTTGAATGAGAATTCAATTCAAAGGAAGAATCAATAAATGCTCAAGGCATATTACGACTTAGGCACACATTCAAAGATTGAACTCAAACTAATTGTGAAGTAAAATTTTTTTATTAAAAAGGGATTGGACTTTCTACAATTAGATTGTGTATTTAAGTGACATTCATCACTTGATTATAGTAAGGAGATAGAATTTCTATCCAATTCAAATAGACAGGAAAATTACACAATCAATTCATTAAGTTACTATAAGTAACTTAACTAAGAAGAAGTTTTCAAAAGATTAACTACAAATTTTAAATCCAAAAATTAGAATTCAAAGAGTTTTGCAATTTAAAGGAAGGTCTAATTCTTAAAAGAACATAGGTTCTTTGACTTAGAACAAGTTCTATGTTTACATCTAAATAGAATATCCTCATAAAGCTAGGACTTAAGAATGAACAATGTTCATTATAGCTAACTTATGAGTGTACTCATACAGGTTAGAATAATCTAACCATTATATAATCTTTCCTTAAGAAATATAGGGTAAACTAATTATACAACTAATTCACTCTAAGACTTCTATTATTAACCAAGTGATCATACTTGGTTAAGGAATGATACTTAGGTAAAGAGGGTGATTATTCAACTTGGGTATTTAATGTTACAAGAGAGGGAAGTCTACAGCATCTAGTCACATAAGATGACTTGATACTTTAATAAATCAAACAATTGATTGCTTATCATTTATGACAAGATACAATCATTGGTTATTACTAAGAGTTTTATTGTTAACTATACAAGGTTCTATAATTATAATTTCTCATTCCAAAGAAAATGAGAAATGCTTATGCTTAAGAAAATGATATACTTGGAATTTAAAGAATAATATAGGCAGATAATTTAAGTCGTAATTGTGACTTATTCAACCATAGATTCAAGGATCTGAGTCAATTCAACCCAAGGAATGAGAAGTTACTCACCTAACTGGGTAAGTCACTTCTTAGAAAAGAATTATTTCTAGAGTTACAAAGGTATGAAATTGATTATGTTAAGGAATCAGGTATATATTAAATTAATGATAACACACTAGTTCAAGAATATTCAGTGTATCCAAAGTTAGGGATTTATCCTACCAAGATAGGGTAGAATTATCTACACTATAATATTTGAGTTAAATCAAATTGACCTAACATCAAAGCTTGTAAATGGTTAGGGATCAAAGTCTAAACTATAGGACCTAATTTTATTTTAGTCTAAAGAGTGAAATATTTCTCAAAAAATAAAACTTATGTTTGAATCACATGGTTCTAAATTTAAAGGTTACGTATAAATCACAGTTTAAGATTATTTATAAAATCATGAATATTGTTGTATTTTGAGATTCTATAAGTTCTTCTGAGATTGCTAAGCCTAGTGTTTAAAGTCAAACTCTATCCAAATCCATATGAGATTTGTTATCTTCAATTTATTAAAAGAAGACTCTGTGTTCTAATTAGGATCCTTACAGTTGTGCAGAATTTATCAATGAATTAGTAATAAAATTTTGGGGGAATAATAGAGCATGAAGTTATAAATATTGATAACAATAGTTTTAGTTGCATTAAGCCACAAATGGTCTTTCAATTGTTCTATTTACTTTAATTTCTTCTAAGATGGATTCTATGCACTTTTATTTATATTTTAGTCAAATGATAAATATCTATTATTCTAAAGATGAGATGGTATACTAAAGAGTTTGTCAACTACACAATCTTGAATTTCTACCTCTTTGATTTATTGACATTAGAATTCCTAATATTAACTCAACTCTTATAAAGGCCAAAGTTTAATCATTTAATTTATCTAATCCTAAGGATCTTTTAAATATTCTTTTTAGAAGAATGAAAGAGTATTTTATTCAATTATTTCAGTCATGTAATCTTAGGAAATAGCTTTATATTTATTTGTTATTAGAGTTCCTAATATATGAGTTTGAGTATCTTTGAGTTCTTACTCTAAGTGTTTTATTACTGCTATTCTGAATATTGGATGATGGAAATATGGATGTTATTCTAGTATTCATTTAGTGATTGTAAGGCAAAAGAACTATCCATTAGGTAGATGGGAATACAAATTCCAATCTGACACCTTATGGAGTTCTCTGATACCAACTGTGGCGGCCACCCCTTCTGATCACAAGGCTTAAGGAGTGGTCGTCACTAAACACATCTCATACTTAACATTAGGTTGGAATTTAAGACTCCAATCCAATCTTAAGAAAAAGAGGTGCTTTTCTAGATAAGGTAAGGATTAACAATCACTTAATGAGTATCAGAGTGCGGAAGAAAAGTAGCAACTAAAAAGTAAATATCCATACTATAAAATAAAGACATCCAGCTCAGAATATATATAATGCAGGAAAGTAAAGTACAAATAGTCCTATATTATTACAAACATTTAAAGTTTAAAGAAAACTGAAATGAAAAGAGTCACTCATCCTCACAATATAAAAGTAAAGAAGAGCAATCTAATCAGTAGACTAAGGTCCCTCAGTAGTCTGGACCACCTCCTGGATCTGCTCCTCAGTAGGCTTTATCTCCTCAAAAAGCTCAGAATCTACCATTATCGATTTCATAATGGTAGAGCCCCAGCCAACAAAATAAAAATCTTGTTAAACAAAATATCTAAGTACATTTTAAGGTAATGAATTTTAATGTATTTTAATGACATCACAACTTAAATTAAGCATAATATAGCGGTAAAGCACAAAGAAAGGAAGAACAAATATTGAGGTAGAAACATACCTCAACTCAGGCTGCAAAACAATATAAGTAAAGTACAAGGTAAATCTACTAAGTACAAATAAAGGTCCTAAAGAATATGATCAAATTAACATGCTAGTTATAGAATAAGTAAAAGTACTGTACTGAAAATATAAAGACTAGCATCCTAACATGCTCTCAAGTAAGTAAGACGGCTGACATTCAAAAAGTTCTGAAATGTAAAGGAACTGCAGAAAATGAAAAATATGAAAGAAAGAAAACTGTACTGAAACGGTAAAGTAAAGTAAGTCTGAAGTGTAAGAAAGTATGTAAAGTAACTGTAAAGAGTCTGAAAAGTAAATGTAAGTAATGTAGTTTAAAGTCTTGCACGTGTGAGATACTCTTACTTAGTCTGCCAAAAATTAAAGTCCATCTGGTAATCTAGGAGAAACATCCCATATTAAAGTAAATTTCATCAAAAGAGGCATCTAGGAGAAACATCCTAGATCCTAAAGTAAAATCCACAAAGTATCTAAAGGGCATATAGGAGAAACATCCCAATGCCAAAGTAAAGTACCATAGGGGAAATTCCTTAGACAAAAGCAGTCCTAAAGTAAAGTCATACTAAGTGACAGGCTAAGTAAAAGATAAACCACAAGTATAATGTTGTTTATTAATATTTCTTTTAAAATTATGCATATAATATGTGAATGAAATTCAAAGTATAATATAAAGTAAGTATCAAGTATTTAGATATGTCCAAAGGTGTAAAAAGGTTCAAAAGCAAGGAAAAGTATTGCATTTCAAATTCAAAGAACTAATTTGTACTATCCAAACTTTGTGATATCATCTGTTTTCTAATTTAATCATTATAACTACTCTAAGTTATATAAGATTCAGAATCCTCAATTCCTACACTGTCTGTAACTTAGAATCATGAACCTACAGGTTAAACATAATTAGGATTGGCCACATCCTAATTATAACTGAATCAAAGTTGCCTAAGAGGTTAAATAAGTAAATTAATCATCCTAAGTTGTTATTTTATACATCCCAAATAAATCTTGATTAGCCAAATCAAGATTTAAAGGAATAAGAATCAAACTCCAAAGAATGAGGTTTAATTCTTTAATTATAAGTCTATCCTAAAGGACTAGGGTTTAATCCTATCTCACAGATTAAATATTTAAAGCAAATCCTATTGAATTAAGTCAAGTTCAATAGGATAGATTTCTAAATCTAATTCTAATGTTAAAAGATTAAATAATCAATTAATAAACTATGAAAATCTAATAAACTAGTAAGATCAAGGTTTCACCTTAATGAGTAACCCACTTTACCCATTAGATGAATTCTAACCTAAGATCTAATCATAATCTTAAGAATTAAGGCTCTTAGATACTAAGAGTATCACTCAAACACACATCCTAACTAAAGTTATAAGACCTACAGGATGATCTAAGAAATTCAAAGGAATGGAGAAGAATTCATATATACTTAAGATTTTCACTTAAGGCTAAATTTAGGGTTTTCCTTCTAATATCTAATTTAAGGCTTATAATTATTTAAATTATAGTTTAAATCACTTAAATTACTATTTGATATGATTTAGTGATAAAATTAGGACTTAGAAATATTAAACCCTAAATTTGGGCAAAATGCCCTACTTAAGGATCAAAATTTCACCTTTATGAATTAGGGTTTAATTCTAGATTTTATTGATGTGGAATGATTACTTACTGTCTAATATGAGTTTAGATAGTAAGTTCATTAATTTTGGTTAAGTATTGAGCCTTATAAGGTCAATTTGAGGAATTTGACCTATAAGGGTATTTTGGTAAATTTACCCTAACAACATATAATTTTTCTGTTAGTTTATTAAAGGTTATGTCCTATGGTTTTTATATAATCTAAAATTATCAAATTCTGATGTGTATTGGCTAAGTTATAGCTAATACAAATTCTAGGGTTTAAAGGGTAATTAAGGATTCTTAATTAAAGGTCAAAAATTCTAATTTCTCTAATTGGTGTCCAAATTGAATAATTTTAGTGGCTGTATGTCACAATTGATCCACTGATTCTAATGACTAGTGGTAGGTTCAATTTGGATTCCATTTGGCTAAGTTATGGCTTAATTAGGATTTAGAGTGATTAGTGAGTGATTAGTGAAATTAATCACCCAATTACTAATCCAAGCCTACAATTAGATTTTAATAGGTTCTAGGAGTTCTCTAAAACTTAGTTTGTCCAATTTGGATTATTAAATTTGCCAATATTCACTAATCAAGTTTTAGGGTAATTAGGAGTGATTAGCAAATCTAACTGTTAAATCCTAAATATTTTTGTAGATCACTATATATTAGGTTTTGCTGATCTAAATTGATGTTTGGATCACCTAATTTGGAGCTAAGATGACCAACTTATGGTCATTTGAAGTTCTAGGTCAAATTAGGCTAATTAGGGTTAGGTCCTAAATATCATTAGGCTCAAATTAATCCAAACAGCAAGATTAACCCTACTAAAATGTTATTTAGGGTTTTGTGAGTATTTTAAGACCCATATTTAATAGGTTTGGATTAGTGTGTGCAAAGATATGAGGGTTTAATATTTTGTGACATTTTTGTAGTTAAAAAAATATCACTATGTGATTCATATCTACAAATGGAAATTTGATAGCACTAATAAATTCCTTACATTTTTTTTGATTAATTTGGTATATTTAATTATATGATTTGGACTCATATTTATCAAGATATGGTTGGTCAAAGTTTGGAGTTTAATTTGAATTAATTAACATAATTCGTACTAGATAATTAGACTTATTATAAACCTATTATTAATTTTTAGAATTCTTATTTTCTGATGATATATGGATATATTTATTTGTGTAAATTGGACATATATTTTGTAAGTTATGAATACTTATAGTTTGACGATTAACTGAATTAATTAATTACATAAATATTATTGTTTAATTTTAAATAATCAAATATTATAATTTATCAATAATTTAGTCCCATATATGATTACATATATATATATATATATATATATATATATATATGTAATGAATATACTTTAGTATATATATTATAAATAACACATATGTTTACATCTATTTGCATACCTATATATGTATACTACACTATGATTAACCGCAGGAAAATGACAAAATCATACTGCTGACTCAATGTGACTGAGCCCGGCCCACCATACACCCTGTGGAATACACATGTCGCGGGACCCACCTTCTCAGCGAAAGATGCCACACGGACATCGCCTCCCTCGCTCGGATCGCACAGCATCTTCACGAACGGGGCGCAATTTTGTTTTTTTTAGGGTTTCTTACAGATTCATGCTCAGCGCGATCTTAGACTCGACTCGCATCACCTTTGGAAGCCCTCGATGACCTCCTTAATTAGAACTCAGCATCGATTAGTTAGAAGATTATTATCAGTTGAAAAGATGATGCCCCAGAATCGATCTTAGGATTAGGAAAAACACTCTATTTGGCCGATCACAAAAAGTAATATCGAGCTTCATTGAGTTTGATGAGGTCACAAAACAAACATACTTTCAACAATCACTTGATTGAAATTAACTTAAACATCTGCTAATTAAATATGATTGAATGAAAACAGAGGAAGTATTGGGTACGGAGGTACCTGATAAACACCGGAAGAAGGAGATGGAGGTTCGAAGCTAAAGACCTTCCATTAGAGGATTCGATTTATAACCGACAATATTTTAGTTTTAGGATTGATATTGAAAGCTTGGAGGGACGCCACGCATCGAGTCGCAGCCACCGCGTATCGCGCGAGTGACACGTGCAAGCGTGACAGGGGTGAAGTTCACGGGCCGAGCTGATGCTTGAATGTATGGGCCAAGAGCGGGCCTAGATTCAGCCCGATGAGCTTCACGGGTCAGACCAAAATATGATGGATTCGGCCCAATAATCCAAGGCTGAAGAAGTTAATGGCGGGCCTCATAATAAGAAATATAATAAAAATTTTTAAAAAATGCTAATTATCTATTTAATATTATTCATTTGTTAAATTGGATTTCCTAATTAATTTGGGCTATAAACTATGCTAAAAAAATTCCAATAATTTGCCCCTAGCTAATTAAGAGGTGAAGAACTCAACGGTGAAGTCGGATTTTGATTCCAACGAGTATATAATTTTCTCATTTTTGAGTATTTAAATAATATTAAAATTTTCATCGAAATTTCGACGAATTCCGATTGCCACCAAAATATAATCCCTAGCTAATTTGGGGGTGGTGAATGCAATGACGATGACCGATTTTTGATCTGAAATCAAAATGAGTAGGTGAATTTCCAGGGTTTAGGATTTTCCCAAAAGTCCGAATTTGATCCAATTGATTCCAGAATGAATCTAAGTCTTAGCGATGAGTTCTATGTGACTTAATTAGTATACTAGAACCATAATTAAGGCTTTTATTAGTCTTAATAGACCTAAGTAACAACCTTGGTTGTTACAAAAAGTCTTACTAAGGATCTAGGGTTCATATTTACTACCCAAAATAAAGGTAAAGAATCATATAAGCTGAAAGATCCAGGAACTAAGAACCTAGTGAAAGGTTATTTTACTGATTATAAAATAAAATAATCAATTAAGAACTTGAGAATCTAATATCTATATTCAACCTTTAAGATAATTTTATTATCCTATAGATTGAATCATCCTATACCCATATGGAAGGTTTCAAAGGATTAAACAATGAATCATTTAAAGAATTTCAATTGGAGATAGTTTAATTTAAGTAGAAGATCTAAAGTCTAAGATCTATGATCTAAGATCTGATCTCTTTAGACTTAACTAGTTTTCTAACATAGGCTTTCCTAAATATGTCTCTTTTAGAATTTAAGCTCGTAAACTAACTTAGTTGAGCTTATTAAACTGAAATTTAACATTTAAAATTATTAGATTCAAATATTAGGGCCAAGTGACTTCCTTAGGATCACTTAAGGTATAAGTGTCTTAATTAAGGCTAATTGAGGATTTCTTACATAAACTTCCACATGATCAATATTATTAATCTAAGAATCCAATAAAATATTTATAATCTATCTAAGGGTAGTTTACTGAATTTTTCCAAGGTTTAAGGGGTACTTAAACACATTTTGGTCAAAATGACCAAAATACCCCTCAAGGCTAAAATTAGGATTTTAGGGTTTAGTTATCTAAGTTGAGTCTAATATATTTTGATGTATTTCATATTGATTAATGAAGTGGGAAACACACATAACTTAGGTTTTGGCAACCTAATTAAGCTAATTAATACTAATCATATTTTTAGGCCAATTAGAGTGATTAGTGGATTTAAGGCATTCTAGGGCAGTCCAACCTTACACTTAGGTTCTAATAAGCTTAAGATGGCATTAGGAACTAACCTACTCAAAATCAGAGACCAATTTAGGGTTTAATTTACTAATCCTTAATTAGGGTGATTAAGGAGTGATTAAGAAAATTTATTATCTAAAATTGGTTTTAAGGGTTTACAATTATTCTTTAGGGTTTACTGAGCAATCAGAGCCCTTAATCTATTAGTTCGGCCCGACCTGGACTTCGTCTCCTACCTCTCGACGGGTCTGTTCTAGACGAATTTTAGCGCAAAAATTCTCGGCATCCTGATGGCTGCGGCAGCTCAACTTGATCCCTACATGTTCCCTGGAGTCGAGACACATCGATTGGACCAAGAAATCCCATCAGGGATGCACCCAATTGATGGGGTGCTACTCGACCGAGGCACCCAATTTTCAGTCGATTAGGTTTGCTGTGAGGAGATAATTCTCCTCAAAGGAGGTATTAACCGATCGGGGCTCAATGCCTACACCTTCAGAAAGGTGAGGCGAGTCGAACTCCCATAGTTTCATAACTCGGGGTGCAGCCGATCACTGGGTCCTTACTTGGACACAGCCATGGCTCGCCTGCTAGCTCAATCGATCGATGACAGACTGTAAATGCACATCTGTGCTCACACGCAAGTGTATGTGGTCTGAAGTAATAAGTGAAAAGTGTTAATTTCTGAGATTCATCGATCCTCAGAGAATTGGTTGTTTTGACAATAAGGTGTATCTATTCTCACTAATGTTTAAGCTACAATTGATTAGTTGAGTTGGTCCTAGATTTAGCACAATAATCACTATGTGAAGATAAGTTAGATAAAAGAGAGATGAGAGTTGGGTTCATCCCACATGTGATGAGAAATTTATGAATACGTGTTGAACTCTCAAGCTTTGTCTCTTAATCTTTTAGATTTAATCAAGTTCACATTGTTCTTTCTTGAGTTTTACCTCAAGGGTTCACAAGTTCAAATCTTATGCACAAAATGAACACACATTCGATTCTATTTGGCACAAAGATTCCTATAAAATTTTAGGTTTAGTGTTTTTATCTTATCTCTTGATCAAGGAGACATCGATTATTAAGTCTTTTTAAATCTTATAAGCATTGATTCCACTATGAGCATCACTCGCATTCCACATAGTTGAGATGAGGGATCAATATGTTAGGCTCATTGACTATGTCACTTAGTTCATGAGCACTCAACTATTTCTTCCTCTACCTCAATTATGTTGAGCTAAGGAGCTCATTTAGTGGGTCTTAGCATCACATGTATCAACACTTTGATTGAGCTTAGATTAAGGTGCATTAAGCTCAAGAACTTTGTCACATAGTTCTAAGCTTTCATGCACTCATAAACCTAGCATCCAACCTAAGGTGAACTATTGAGCACAAGACAACTTAGTTCTTGAAGTTATTAGTTTATTTTCTTTTTATCCACATTCAAGACCAAATACTAAAAAATATCTCTTAACAAGGCATTGAGTTCTTTACAATTTAATTTTGCTTGAGGAAAACTTCATACATTAATAATAACTCATACACATGGGATTTCCCCAACCCTCCCCAAGGGAGATTTAGCTACTCATTACAAAGGAAATGAAGAAAAACACATACATGGATAAAGATCCTTTCATGATCAACTAAGAAAAGAAATTACAAGAGTAAGGGTTAGAAGATACTAGGAACGTTCCTTGAAAGTTCTCCAGAATTCTTCTTCTCCTTCTTCAAGCTCCTCCATTAGGTCGCTAGTGCTGCCTTTTTTCTTCTCTTCCTTAGCAAGAGCTTGCCTTGCCACCCTTGGGGAGTTCCTCACTTCTCCTTATGCACTCCTCCTCCTTACTTAGTGTGTTGAGCAAAATTGTGAACTCTCCTTTAGTCAAGAGGAGGTGTATTTATAGTAGAGGGGCTGCATGCTCCTTCATCCTCTCCATAACCAGTATTTGACAATTAAAAATTCTGAAGTCATGATGGCAAATCCAAAATTAAGGGTGAAGTGGCCAATATCCTTCTTTATTTATCCTTCTTATCACATCAAGAGGCCACTTTCTATTAAAAATTGGAGCTGCTGCAGGGAATGATGGCTGGGGACAAGATGCAGGTTGGGGGCCTTGTCCCAGCCACAATATATGCTCCTAACTGGCAAAAAATGCGGTGGCCACTGCAGCGCGATACGGCACGCAATGGAGCAGGCAAAATAAGCTAAGTCTCCTGCTGCCGCGCTCTACCGCGTCTACATTTCGCAAAATTACCCGCTGCAGCGCGCTATAGCGGTTCATTTTGCAAATTGTACCGCTGCAGCGCGAGTAGCAGCTCAATTTGCAAAACGTCCCACTGCAGTGCACTATAACAGGAGCATTTCGCAAAGTGCTCTGCTGCAGTGCGCTGTAGCGGGAGCATTTCACAAAATGCTCCACTGCAGCACGCAGGAGCGGCTCAATTTGCAAAATGTCCTGTTGCAAGCGCGCTACCACGCCCACGGTTCGCAAATGGATTCGCTGCAACGCACTACCGCGCCCGCAGTTCACAAATGGACCCGCTGCAGCGCGCTATAGCGTCCCATTTGCAAAATGATCCGCTGTAGCGCGTTGCAGCGCGCTGCAGCGGAGTCTTTTGAAAAAATTTGGAATTTTGCAAAAATTGTCTCAAAACTCCTTTGGATGCCATTTTTCTGAAAAAGATAGATAAATTTTGATTTAGGAGCAGTTTAAAGGTCAGAAATGAATGAGTTTCTTTTATTTTAGATATAATTTATGGATTCATCACACCCCCATACTTAAATTCTTGCTCATTTTCAAGTAATCTCAAAATGGTATTTTTTCTGTTACGTAGGGATGATATTCATAAAAATTCAATTAGAGTCAATATAAGTCAATGTACGTGCATAGCAAAAATGAAACGAAATATTTAGCAACAAGTTAATGTTTTAATAGTGGCAAGAAGGGTGGTTAATTAATTAATTTCCAAATATTTTAATTTTCATGCTAGATACTAGGGGATGGAGAGAGTTTATATTGGACCTTAGACTCGAGAGGTGGTGAAAAGACTCCAAGAGTTTTGTCATATGTGCTCCTTCTTATGAATTACAAAGATGAAAAGATTAAAGAATATATATTTTTCTTCATCCTTTTATATTTTGATCATTTTTTAAAGATATTTTTCATCATCCTTTTTAAAATATATATTTTGTTCTTTTCATTCTTAGGGAGAGACACTTTTCTTCATCCCCAATATGCATTTTTGTGATCATGAAGTCCTACGGGAGCCTAGCACACTCTTTTTTAGAGTACTCACCAAATTTCTAGTCTAAATCCAATGCCTTCCCCCACACTTAGTTCAAGGCATTATGTTGAATTTTTGGAGATTAAATTATCCTCCATTCACTTCATAATTAAAACACTTTAGTGCATATTATGTAATTGTTCATTTTTGATAAGCACCCTTTTACTTAATTAAATTCTATCTTGACAATTTTGTGATTTTCATTTCCTTGAAAAATTTAGGAAAAAAAATATGTCAATTAAGAATATCATAAAAATGAGGGGATATGAAAATTCATAGATTAAAATCTTAAAATAAAACAAACAAAAAGAAAAATACAAAGAAAACATATTAAGGTACACAAAAGAAAAATTCAACCTAATTAATTTTTCTCTTCCTCTTCTTCGTCCACCTCATCTACGTACGTCATTTCGCAAGGGTAGCGCGACTCCATAATGGGAGCACCAACAGGAGGCCTTGGCAACACGAAGGCATCCGGTCCACCTTGCAAACTCCAATCCTCAAACATCATCCCAAGGGCTTCATGGAAGTCGGATTGAAACATGCGCCGCTGGACGAGTTCTTATTTGAAGAACCCCATGTCGGTAGCAAGAGCCTTGCTAAGCTCTGCTTGCTGATTGTGGAGACGTACCAAAAGCATGTTCGTGAGATTCGGGTCGGGCGGCACGGATGCTTCCCCCGATGCGCCCCTTCTTTTCTTGGGCAGCTTTCGTTCGCTTGCCCGGACATTCAAATTTGAAGGATTTAAGGTGCCACCGGGGGGAATGATGGTGTCTGAGGAGAGAATCTTGACCCCTTGGGTCTCACACAGCCCTAATATCAAAGACTTAAAGGCCAATGCAGCGCAGGGACCCTTGAGAGCTTTCCAAAGCTGCTCAAAAATAATGTTAGAAATGCGGATCTCGCCTGGCCTAACCAACGAGCACAAGAGGAGTGCTCGGGCATGGGTCACCTCAGTCAAGTGACTCGTAGGTATGACAAAGCTAGAAATGAAAACTAGCCAAGCACTACTCATGTCCGTTAATTCGGAACGAGAAATGTTGGCTAATCCTCCTTCCCATTCGGTGTCATCATGGACGAGTTCCGCCACAAGATCAACGGGGGCATGGCGAGATTCGAAATGTTCCAAGTACAAGCATGAGTGTACCTCCTCGAGCCCATAGAATTGCTCAATTTGAGCAATCCCAAGGGTGACACCCTTACCTCGATAGAATATCCGCTGCCCGGTCGCATCGATTGCATTCGCATAAATCTCCTGGACAATCACCGGGTACGTACGGGATCTCTTAGTCACAAACTCTCTCCATCCTCGAGGGTTGACTTGTTCAACCGGAATGGGTAAGGCGGGGCTGAAACTTCTCTCCGGAATTAATTTCCGCTGAGAATTGATTGAATAAAAATATAGTTCAGCCTCAGCGGAAGAAAACATTTTCTTATTAAAGTTCCCCCGGATGAAGAGGCTTCGGCCTCCCTCCTTGGAATGGCTTTCTTTCCGGAAAACATGGTGAGATAAGAGAGCAAGAGAAATCAAGAGTGTGAGGAAGAAGGAGAGTTAAGAATGGTGCAAGGATAACCTCCCCATTACCGCCCTATTTATAGCCTAGAAAAATCCAAGGAAAGAGAAGATGGTCAAATGGTCTTCCCCATACCATTAATATGGTGATCCATGTGGAAGGGGGGGGGGGGCAGCTTTTTCAGCATGCTTTTTGACTTCTTGGGAAACCTAAATGTTATCACTTTTTGACTGCATGGTTCCCAAGACAGAAAAAATTTGCAGTTGGAGCAAACCGCTGCACTGCGCGGTAGCGGGTTTTCCGCTACAACGCGCTATCGCAGATTTTCCGTTGCAGCACACTGTAGCGAAATTTCCGCTACAGCGCGCCTTCGCAGAATTTTCACAAATGCGCGGCTTACCCGCTGCAGCGCGCTGTCGCGGAATTTCCACTGCAGCGCACTGTAGTGCGAATTTTTTTTTTTTTTTTTGACAATGGGTTGCCTTCTAATAAGCGTTTAATTTAACGTCCTTAGCTAGACTCGATAACGATCAACTAGTTGGATCCGGTGGTTTCCTCTTCCATAAGCAAAAGATGCTAGAGTGAGCACAATACTCATGGTGGCTCGAACTCCTACTATCTTCCACTTCCTTTAGCGGATCCACTGTTTCAATTTCAAGCTTAGGGGGAATCTTCTTTTTTTCTTTTTCTTCATCTTGTTTTTCTCTTTCTTACTCCTTCCTTGCTCCCCTTTTCTGAGGAAGGAGTTGAGCTATTATCAGAATTTGTTTCTTCTATCATGAGATCCTCTAGAACATTGTCAACCCATAGTTTTTCTTCTCTTACCTTTCTTCTCACTTCATCTTCCATCTCTCTACACTTAAAGATGGTTGGTTTAAGATCAATCAATTTAGTTTTTCCTTATACACTTACACTCATAACCCCGTGACCTATATCAATAACTACTTTTACACTTATTAGAAAAGGTCTCCCAAAGATAATTGTGGAATTCTTATTCCATTGATCCCATTCATAAACCACAAAATCAGTTGGAACTATAAAATTTCATAATTCGACTGTAACATTATTTTATCATTCCAAGAGGGGTAAGGGATTCTAAATTGGCAAATTCCAAAATCATTGAGGTATATTTCATCCCTCCTACCCTTAGATATTCATAAATATGGTATGGCATAATGTTCATCGAAGCACCTAGATCACACAAGAGATCTACAAATACTTCATTTCTGATTATGCAAGGGATGCTCAACCTCCCTGGGTCTTCACATTTAGGAGCCGTTAGCTTCTCACTATCGTTCCCCAATTTTTCTTTCCCTTCCTCTAGCTTATAATCTGTTGCACTCGTACCTTTAGTATTAATTCCTCCTAATACAACTTTCGAATGTATCACACTAACCAACTCCCTATGGTTTATTTCGGTCGAACTGGGTAGGGCCCCTTGCTGCCGAGAGGTCAGCTACTTGGAGATCTGCCCCAATTGGGTCTCTATATTCCTCAGGGAAATTTCTATTCCTTGGATAGAAGCATCATGGCGAGTGATAGTGGCTTCGGTGCGACGCATAAATTGTATCGTTTCAGCCTTAAATGAGTTGAAGGCCCATTCTAAATTTTGATGTTGGTTGCTATTGTTATTTATGTTATTAATGCCTTGTTGGTTGGATGGATTTCCCCCATATTGATTTGATTATTATTATTGTTACTCCAAGAAAAATTGGGGTAGTTTTTCCACCCTGGGTTGTAGGTGTTGGAGTAAGGGTTATTCATCGAGTTGTTGTTTCTTATGTAATTAACTTGTTCAGTGTTAGTCTGTACAAAGGGATTTTTTAAGTTGCAATTTTCACTATTATGCCTACCCCCGCACAAATCACAATGTGCCTCTAAAATAATGTTAACATTCATTTTTTATATCCTTTCATTCAAGGCATGTATTTCTTGCTGTAATTTTGTTATTTTGTTGGACTCGTTTACTTTTATAGCATCCTTTTTTAGCCTTTCGGAGGGCCATTAATATGCATTATTTGTCATTTCCTCCAAGAGGTCGTAAGCTTCCTCTTAGGTTTTTCCACTAATAGAATCACCGGCGGCTGCATCAATAAGTGTCCTCGTAGGAGCATTCAAACCATTGTAAAAGGTTTGCACTTGCATCCATAGAGGGAACCCATGATGCGGGCAATGCCTGAGGCATTCCTTAAAATGGTCCCACCCATCATAAAGAGTCTCACCTTCCAACTGAGTGAAGTTGGTGATCTCAATCCTCAACCTAGTGGTTTTTGCCGGAGGAAAATATTTGACTAAGAATTTCTTAGCCAAATCATCCCATGTCCGAATGGAATCGCTAGGTAGAGAGCTGAGCCAACTCTTGGCTTTATCTCTTAAAGAGAATAAGAAAGCTACAATTTAATTGCGTCTTCAGAGATGCCATTAAACCTGTAGGTGTCACATATTTCAAGGAAAGTTGAAATATGTGAGTTTGGATCTTCAGTGGCTAATCCCCCAAACTAATTATTCTGAACCATGCTCAGTATGGAAGGTTTGATTTCAAAATTATGGGCTTTCATATTTGATCTTACAATTATATGGGGGATTCCCCTAATAGTGGGTAGTGCATAGTCTCTTAGTGCTCTTCCCCTAAGCTCTCTTTCATTTTCATTATAATTGCCCATAACAGTTTGTTCCATAACAGTTTATTGAGTTGAAAGGTTTTGTTCTCTCCTAGCCTGTAAGTAAGTTCTCTCAATTTCAGGATCAAAAAGATATTTAGTGCTAACTCTTTTACTCATACAACTAATAATGTGGCTATCAGGAATAATTTTAGCAATAGTGTTTAAAAAGTTAGCAAAAATAAGATAAGCAGAAATATAATATGTTAGTTTCTATAATTACAAAAATCAAAAACTAAAAATATATGCAATGAAATGCTTAAATTGCTAGCTACTTATAGATTATCCTTAGTACGAAACAAGTACAAATTCCTCAGCAACGGTGCCAAAAACTTGACAGACTGTAAATACACGTCTGCGCTCACACGCAAGTGTACGTGGTCTGAAGTAATAAGTGGAAAGTGTTAATTTCCGGGATTTATCGATCCTCAGAGAATTGGTTATTTTGACACTAAGGTCTATCTATTCTCACTAATGTTTAAGCTACAATTGATTGGTTGAGTTGGTCCTAGATTTAGCACAATAATCACTATGTGAAGATAAGTTAGATAAAAGAGAGAGGAGAGTTAGGTTCATCCCACATGTGATGAGAAATTTAGGAATGTATGTTGAATTCTCAAGCTTTGTCTTTTAATCTTTTAGATTTAATCAAGTGCACTCATAAACCTAGCATCCAACCTAAGGTGAGCTATGGAGCAAAAGATAACTTAGTTCTTGAAGTCATTAGTTCATTTTTCTTTTATCAACATTCAAAACCAAATAATAAAAAAAATCTCTTAACAAGGCATTGAGTTCTTTACAATTTAATTTTTCTTGAGGAAAACTTCATACATTAATAATAACTCATACACATGGGATTTCCTCAACCCTCCCCAAGGGAGATTTAGCTACTTATTACAAAGAAAATGAAGAAAAATACATACATGGATAAAGATCCTTTCATGATCAACTAAGAAAAGAAATTATAACAGTAAGGGTTAGAAGATACTAGGAACGTTCCTTGGAAGTTCTCCAGAATTTTTCTTCTCCTTCTTCAAGCTCCTCCCTTAGGTCGCTAGTGCTGCATTCTTTCTTCTCTTCCTTAGCAAGAGCTTGCCTTGCCACCCTTGGGGAGTTCCTCACTTCTCCTTATGCACTCCTCCTCCTTACTTAGTGTGTTAAGCAAAATTATGAACTCTCCTCTAGTCAAGAGGAGGTGTATTTATAGTAGAGGGGCTGCATCATCCTTCACCCTCTCCATAACCAGCATTTGACAATTAAAAACTTCTGAAGTCATGATGGCAAATCCAAAATTAAGGGTGAAGTGACCAATATCCTTCTTTGTTTATCCTTCTTATCACATCAAGAGGCCACTTTCCATTAAAAATTGAAGCTACTGCAGGAAATGATGGCTGGGGACAAGATGCAGGTTTGGGTCTTGTCCCAGCCGCAATAAATGCTCCTAACTGACAAAAAATGCGGCGGCCGCTGCGCACAGCAGCACGCTTCGGCGCGCAATGGAGCAGGCAAAATAAGCTAAGTCTCCAGCTGCCGCGCGCTATCGCATCCACATTTTACAAAATTACCTGCTGCAGCGCGCTATAGCGGTTCCTTTTGCAAATCGTACCGCTGCAGCGCGCTGGAGCGGGAGCATTTCGCAAAATGCTCCGCTGCAGCGCGCGGTAGCGGCTCAATTTGCAAAATGTCCCGCTGTAGCGCTCTATTGCGGGAACATTTCGCAAAATGCTCCGTTACAGCTTGCGATAGCGGCTCAATTTGCAAAACGTCTCGCTGCAGCGCGCTCCCGCACCCACGGTTCGCAAATGGATCTGCAGCAGCGCGCTACCGTGCCTGCGGTTTGCAAATGGACTCGCTGCGGTGCGCTATAGCGTCCCCATTTGCAAAATGACCCGCTGCAGCGTGCGGCAGCGAACTCTTTTGAAAATTTTTAGAATTTTGTAAAAACTGTTTCAGAACTCCTTTGGATGCCATTTTCTTGAAAAAGATAGATAAAATTTGATTTATGAGCAGTTTAAAAGTTAGAAATAAATAAGTTTTCCTTTATTTTAGATATAATTTATGGATTCATCAATCAATACAATCGATTCGAGCTAGCTTAGCCCGAGGCGACAATCATGATTGGTTCCCTAAGTGGCTACGGCTAGTTAGGCGACATCCATGAGCTCATTCAGAGACAGAATGGAGAATTGAATCCATGGAATTCCTTGGTGGAAGGCTGTACCTGAAGTCAAGGTCACAGGCTCGATCGAGGGAATTGAAGTGCCTTTGAGCTTTCTGGATGACAGACGAAGGTTCATAAGGGGTCTAAACACCAGACTGGCCCTCTATCAGCAGTCATAAGCTCCAAAAATGCTGGGAAATCACTGAGGAGATGGAAGCTCCAGTAGGCCTTCAGCTAGGCAATTGGGGATTCACAGTGAGCAAAGGGACTCACTATGAAGTATCGAGGGTATTTATAGGCGCCATGAAGTCCTAGGAATGGAGACCAGGGCTCAGGAAGGGAGCTTGGCTCAGCCCGAGGGTCCTCACCGTTTCCTAAATTTGGGAGGGTCCAGGCCTCCCAGGTTGCCCTACTAGGCTCGGCCATTCTCGGAAGGTCCTAACGGTCTTGGTGGCCTGGTGAGGGGAGTGGCAGACAAGGTTAGGTGGCTCAGTACAATAAAATTCTCCTCTGTCGGGCCGAATCCTTGCGAGAACGAAGATCCACAGTGGTGGCGTTCACCTCCGCCGTCTGATCCACGAAGCCATTGGTGATAGACGGTCTGATGCATCTCCTGATTAATGAAACCACATAGAAGATCTCGTGTGTTGGATGCTAGTTGCCGATCGGGAGGGTAGGATGCGATCAAGGCGCGCGATATGTGAGCCGTTGGATCGAGAGCGCTAAGATGCATGCTAGGCATCCTACGGGTCCATAGCTATGCGCCGTTGTCGGGACCCCGAAGCGGATCTGTCGCGGTCACGACAGCAAATCCTAACCTTAAATTTTAATTAAATAATTAAATTAATTAATATAATTCAATTTAATAATTACATTAATTCCTATTAAATTTATAAATCCAATTTAGGACTAAAAGAGCTCCAAAAATTCCTAAAAATTTACCCTTAACTAATTTGGGGGTGAGGAATCCAAAAATAAAATTGGATTTTGATTTGGAGATCAATTTAATTTAGGTATTTTCTAGGGCTTAAAAATAACCAAAAATACCAAATTTCTCATTTTAGCTCCGATTGATTCCAAACTTCTAGGTTAGGTTTAAATGGCCCATTAGTTTAATGGAATCAAAATCAAAGCTTAGATTTTCCTAATTAATCCAAATTTGGCTAGAGTAACAACTATGGTTATTACAACCCTTAAATATCACGACATCCATCGTCAACCCTTGGAATTTCAGGAATGAGACTCAGTATATTTAAAGGTTAGCCCCATGAAATGTGTATATCATTTTAGAGTTGTAGGCAAACTCAGCGTGAGGCATGTTGGACCATTCATGGTCTTGAAGAGAATTGGAGCGGCAGCTTACCAGTTGGAACTACCAGTAGATTTGGCTGTAGTGCATAATGTATTCCATGTATCATCCTTAAAAAAGTGCCTTAGAGACCCATCTTACCTCATGCAGTTCCCAGAAATCCAAATCCAGCCAGATCTGTATTGTGCCGATGAGTCAATCCAAATCCTAGCTCGCGATCGCAAACAGCTTAGAAATCGTGCTATTGACATGATCAAAGTCCAGTGGAAGAATCATTCTTGCAACGAATCCACTTGGGAGAAGGAATTTGATATGCGATCTAAATATCCTAAACTTTTTGAAAATCCAAGTAATTCCATTCCAAATTCTTATTCAAGTCATATTTTATTCTTGCTTTTAATTCCACTTGAGTGATATCGAGGATGACATCGTTCTTAAGTGGGGAAGCCTGTAACAACCCGAGTTGTTACCTTAGTCCATTAGGACTAATCTTAGTAAGTGCTAATCCAGTCAATATGAGTCAACTTCTAAGACCTGGTCCAAATTAGGAGTCAAATGGATCGAATCCTAATTTTTAGAAAATCTAGAAACCCTAGAATTGACCTATCTAAATTGACCTCCGATCAAAAAATGGACATTGCCAATGCACTCATTGCCCCCGAATTAGCTAGGGGTGAATTTTTCGTGTCAATCGGAAGACGTCAAAATTTTGACGAATATTTTAATAATATTTAAATACCTCACAAATCGAGGAATTAAAATACTCGTCGGATCAAAAATCTGACCTCACCGTTGAGTTCCTCACCCCTCAATTAGCTAAGGATGGATGTTTGGAAAATTTTTGGGAATCAATTAATTATTTATAGTTAATTAAATTTAATTAGGAATTTAAATTAATAATTTAACATTTAAATTTTATATATTTAAATTTTTATTTGCGCGGCCGTTAATTAGGCGACGCTGTTAGGCCGTTTAGGGCTCGCTGTTTGCATCACCGTCTAAAATCAGACGGTGAATTTGAGCCATCTGATCTTCGATCAGACGGTCTCAAACCTTCGTCCCTCGGCATCTCCGTCCTCCTCGCCGCGCGGCAGGCCACAGCCATCGCCGCCCTTATCCATGTGCTCCCCACCTCGCTAGCTCCGCCGGACACCCCCCTTAAGCCACCTTAGGAGCCCACCGCCCAGGACACGCAAGCTCATCCCGTCAATTCTCTGGAGGTCGCGACTGCAAACCCTAGCACCCTCGTCAGTCGTTCGCCTTCAGGTACTCTCATCTTCAATCTATACATTTGATTGCTAAATTTCTTAGTCAAATATTTATTTCATGGTCTGGATAAGGATTCAAGCGGACCCGATTGTGTTCGATCGGGTCCAATCGACCCAATTTTGGGCAAGGACTACAGTCTTTACCGTTAGGCGTGAACCCTCGAAACCTAGAAATCTAGGGTTATCATTAGGAGGCGCCATAGGTAGCCGCAGATGCCAAACCAACCCTCGATGGATAGCCCTCGTCGAGCTCTACTCAATGGGGTGCGAGTTGTCACCTAGCTCCATCGGAAGGTCGCCCAAATCTTGTGCCCTAGCCAGGACGTCTCGGGCGACTGGAGGAGATGAAGCGTTTTGGGTCGGGCTGGGTCGGCCCGGGCTCGACCCGTCCTCGACTGGGTCTTGTTGGTTTCCGCGGATAGCTTAAGTGTGCGGGGCCTGCACGAATTGCAGAGCGAATAGGAAGCCGCCGCGTGTCGCATGTGGAGCCGCGCCGGTCTTCTGCCCGAGACTGTGGGGCCCACTTCGGACGTCTCCGCCAGTAGCGTCATGCCACGTGGCCGTGGGACCCGCCATTTCTGCCGACCCGTCTCATCCTGCAGAAAATAAGAGTTAATATATATATATATATATATATATATATCAAATCGAAATGATAAAAAGGAATATTTTACAATAACAGAATATATTAACTGAAATTAAATTGATTAGTTAATAAAATAGTAAGGTGTAATGTAATAATTACACTTTTAAATTAATTAATTTAATTATAGATTTTAGGAATGCATAACTTGTAAAATATATACTTAAATCATGCAAATAAATATATCAAATTAATCAGAAAAATTCAAGGAATTTATTGGTGCTGTCAATTTTCCATTTGGACTAATATTTCACTTAGTGACATTTTATGTATTTAATTAATTACCAAAATTTCTATTTCGTTCAAACCCTCATATATTTGCGCACACTAACCCAAACATAGCCAATATAGGTCTCATTTTAATCAAAAAATAAAAGGGATCAAATGGTGTAATGTATAAAATAAGTTTCAAGGTAAGCATAACGAAGTAACATTTTGACCTATTTAAGATCTCATAACTTTTAACCTAGATATTCAAACATAGCCAATGTAGGTCTTAAAATACTCAAGAGAACAGCCTCATCACTGTAATAGTATTAATTTTCCCATTTGAACATCAGGATAAAAAGTCAACCCTGGATCTCACAGTTGACTTTAGGGAAAATTGACTAAAATGCCTTTATGATTCAATTGGTCATAACTTGGTCAATTAAACTCCAAATCTAAAAATTCAAGATGCTAAATAGTTTAGAATTTCAATGTCATCAATAAACTGAAATAAAATATAGAATTTGAACCCTAAAAAATTAGAAAATGACCAAAATACCCATAACCTTATTTAGGTCATAACTTGACCAATTGAAGTCCAAATCAGGTCTACTCCCTGTCAACACACTCAGTAAGTTATAGGGAAGCTATAGCAACTGAGTTTGCTGAAATTAGACTTCAAACAGAAAAGTTCAGTTTTTGTCACCCATTGACCGATCTAATTTACCGAATTGCCCTTAGAAATCAAAGCATCCATAACTTAATCAATTGACCTCAGAATGCAGTGTTCTTGGACTCTATGAAATCCTTGAACAGTCACCAATATTAAACTGCATGAAAATTAAGGTTTTAGTAGAGTGAAAATTACTGAATTACCCTTAAGCCAAAAATCTTAATTTAGGCTTGTAGGATCCGGTTATCGTCCAAGTTAGACGTACTTACTGTCTATCTTCAAGTTAGATAATAAGGAATCATTTAAAACTAAGAAACTTCAGTTTTGACCCTTAAGTCAGAAGTTGATTTTTTAGACCCTTAAGTAAGAGCAAAATGGACATTTTGCCCAAAAGTTAACTTAAGTACCTTTAAACTTTAAATAATCTTTTAATTCACTAAAACCAACATTAAAACTATCTTAGGATCATTTAAGTAAGAAAAATTAGTATTTAGGTCAATTCATCAAATACTTGAAAATTCTTCTAAATCCTTTCTTAGGATCTTTACACCTCACTTAAGGATTATTCCTGAGACTAGGACTAGGTCATAGGTTAGAGTTCATTCATTGGGTAAATGAGTTACTCAATGGATGAAACATTGGTTTTATTAGCTTTTAGAACTTCTTAACTTATTTTGATCATTTTGTCTTTTAACCTTAGATTTAAGGTAGGAGATTCATCCTATTAAGTTGATTTCTTAATAGGATTTACCTTAACCAGTAGATCATTTTTAGAATGAAAACATAGATCTTAGGTTTTATCCTTTTTGGATTATGTGATTAATCCCAATCTCGATGTGTTTAATCCTTAATCCATAGCTTAGTAGTTTGATTAGAACTTAGTTTAGAACGTCTAAAATCATTAATTAGATCGTGATGATTTATTATTTAACTCTTATAGTCGACTCTGATTCAATATATTAAGACCTAGCTAGTCTTAATATTTTGTAACTTATAAGGACGAGTTTCTGAGTTACACTCGATAGTTGGAAAATAGTGATCCTAAACTTGTGTAACTTGGAATAGTTAGAATGGTTTAATTAGAAAACAAATGATATCACCATATTAGTAGAGTCCCTTGCTTACTTTTAATATTTTTGTTGCTACGTATTCCTTGATGTTTGAGCCATTTTCCTTGGACATGTCATATAAGAAAATATTGTTGCATGAAATAAAAATTTAGAATAATTAAGATAACAGTTATCTTTGGGTTCAGTTTTTGGGAGGATTTTGGTGCACATTTACCCCAATGGACATGGGTAAGGAGTAATAAGGAGGCTTAACATTACTCATTGAGGAGTGTGTGTTAAGTATAGAACCCGTATAGTCTTGTAGACGTGCTTGACTCCTCAGCTATTTCTGGATGTGTCCACAGAAACAAAGTAAAATAACTAAAAGATATTGCATGGTATTGTCTGCCTCTTTAGTTACACAGTATTATCCAGTTATGTCTACCCTAGCCCAAAAAGTCTATGGGAATGGATAGATATGTATATGGGCCAAATTGGTCAATTCTTCTGATATGACAGTTAGTACACAAATATTCAAATTTAGCTACAGTTTTGATACTTGGCATACTTTTCAGTATTTTATTCAGTCAACTATTCCTTTGTTCAGCTTATATATATTAGTATGCAATTTTGCTGCTATTATGTGTATCATTACTGAGTTAATTTATTTAATTTGCATATTTCTTTTGATCACCAGTATATTTAGGATATAGTATTTTTCTTTCAGCACTTGTTTAGTTATTTATATATACCTACCCTATTTAGCTTATATATGAGGCATATCTTATTCTCTTTTTTGCCTAAAATTATAAATATTATTTATAGATTTTCCTTTCTTATTATTCTGTTAGTTGCTCCTATTATTGGATGTAGTTGTTGCTTAGAGGATGTAAAATGGTGACATTGTAAAACATGTAAAATTTATCAGCCTAAAATGTACTTAGACAATAATCTAACACAAGATTTTCTCTTTTTTTGGTTGGGGCCCTATATTGTGAAATTGACATTATCTGGTATGGAGCAGCTTGAGGATCCTGTACCTGAGGAGGAGCCCTACTTAGAGGAGGTGCAGTAGTTGGGACCATAAGATATATAGTTACTTAGCTCATATGTGAGGATGAGCGTATTTTCACTTTCATTCTTAAACTTTAAATTATTGTAATAATACAGGTACCTATGACTGCGTGTTTGGATTATTATATGCTTTTATTCTGAGTCATATTTCACTATACTTGTATTGTGATGCTTGGATGTTCTTCATTTTTAAATCGCTTCCGGACTCTGTATATTTTTAGTAGATAGTGACTGATTATATTCTGTGCTTATTCCTTCCCTTATTAGGTGGATTATAGATTTTATCATAATCTAATGATAGGTAAAGGGTTAGCTAGAGTGACTCACCACTCCTTAGCTTAATCTGTGGGGATTAGGGGGTTGGGGCATGTAAAATACTAGAAATTCTTTCAAATTTGTTTATTAATATTTAAATAATTTTGACCTCATATTGAAAATCTGACTTCACCATTGTGTTCACCACCCTCAAATTAGCTAGGGGTGAAGTTTTAAATGCATTTGGAAGACGTTGAATTTTTGACGAATATTTTAATATTATTTTAAATACCTGAAAAATAAAATAATTAAATACTCGTCGTATCAAAAATACGAGGGCGCCGTTGCGTTCCTCACCCTTCAATTAGTTAGGAATGATTTATTGGGATTTTCTGAAGTCATTTAAGTAGACCAATTTTAATTAGAAAATTATATGATAATAAATATATTAATTAATTAAATTATATTCATTAAACGGCTTAGTTAAATACTTAATCGCACCGTCATTTTTCCTTTAGCATTGTTTGGATGCGCATCAAGCAATTTTGGACCGTTCGATCCCGGTTTGATCGAACGGTGACGAAGTTGTCTCTCCCGATTTCACCACGCACAGTGCGCGGGGAGATCGTTTGTGCGCGCAGCAAGCCTCGCTCTCCACCTGTCTCTCGCCGCTTCTAAAACTCGAATTTATCTTAGGGTATTGCTGATTTGATTATTCATGTTCTTCGTTGGATCTATCGAAGTAGAAGGACTCGAAGTGGTTCGTATTCCTCCAGCTATTACCAGTCGCCAATCTTAGGCACTTCACTTCAGTTCCATTCTTATTCTTCACTTTCAATCCACTATGTTAATTCTGGTAATTGTTTAATCAATCATCTGTGCAATTATATTTTCTTATGGATTAAACGAATCTAACTGAGTTCGATTTCAGTCAAATTCGTAGAGGTATCTTCCTGTATTTCGAATTCAAAATCTCAATTAACATATCAATCATTCGGACATTGCATAAGCGACATTCCACATTATAAATCAATTTCCGTGTATGTGATTAAACTAATCAACGTCTTAAACTCAAATTTGCAAACGAATATCGAGTCCAGTCCATCACATTAAAATGCCGATCCAAACAAACGTCAAAAATCAAATTATGCAGTAATAAAAACATGCATTAGACAGATTAAATTCAACAAAATCAATCATCAAAGAAGCGATCAAATCATTTTATAAGTTGCCATTTCAGATCCTCACTTTTGCAATTCAGGGCATCATAGGCCCAAGCGATGGAAGTTGACATATCACGATTTCCTTAGCTTGTTAGGAAGCTTGGATCAGGAGCTTGCGTCACCTTAAGATTGGTCACTGGAGGCGCCGAGATCCGTCGTTTAGGGAGATGCCCTAAATCTCGCGTCCGCGGTTTGGAAGGGATGAAGGAATCCGGGCCGCCTTCGGGCCTCGCGTGACCCGGGCACGAGCGTATAGCCTGGTACGGCAGCGCTTCCACGTGGATAAATTTTAAGTGGCGGGGCCCGCACGTCGTTTAAAAATAATATATATATATATATATATATATATACGAATTTAATTTAATTAAATGAATTAAATTTCAATATTTAAACATTCATAAGTGTTAATCTAATAATTCAATCATAGTAAATAAATAAATCAAATTCATCAGAAAATTATAAGGAATTTAATAATGCAATTTATTACGCTATAAGACTATTATTTCACATAGTGATATTTTAGGATATTTAAATAATTCCAAATTATTACAAAATTTTCATTAAGTCATAACTTTGTACACATTAATTCAAACATACTCAATATGGGTCTCAAAATACTCAAAAAATCTTAAGGAATAATTTAGTAGTGTTAATTTTTCTGTTTAGATTGGTTTGATCTTAATCACAATTAGGACCAAACCCTAATTAAGCCATTTAACCCTAGAACTTCATTTAACCATAAGTTAGTCAATTTAGCCCCAAATTAGATGATCCAATTATCAATTTAGATCAAAAAAATTTAATTTATAGTAAACTGTAAAAATATTTAGGATCCAATGGTTAGATCTCCTAATTAACCCTAATTACTCTAAATCTTGATTAGAGAATATTAATATAACTAATGATCCAAATTGAGTAATTTTAGTTTCAGAGAACTCATAAGGAATATTAGAACCTAGCTATGTTATTAGTTTAATAATTTTATGACTAAATTCACTGATCACTCACTAATCACATTAAACCATAATTATTAACCATAGAACTAATATTGGCTATAACTTAGCCAATACTTATCAGAATTTGATGATTTTAGGTTCAATGGAAATCTTAGGACATAATCTACAATAAATTAACAAAAATTTTAGATTTCATTAAGGGTAAAATTACTAATATGCCCTTATAAGGTCAAATTCTCAATTTAAGCTTATAAGACATAATTAAGTAACATAGTAAAATAATTCAAATATTCAAATATTCATTTTATTATTATTATAGAAACCTAATATTACAAATCATATTAAAAGCATAAAAATATTAAATTAATGAATTAAATTATTTTTGGCAGATCAAAGAAATTGAATTGGTTGATATTTTATCAAAATAGTCAGGTACGTAAATCTACTTATAAGTTTTATTTCAGTATTCTTATTTTGAGCTATTTTCATTTGAGCACTATTTATTCCAAAACTGCTTACCGCTATTAAACATACAAAAGAATGTTATCAAATAAGCATATAACAAAAAGATGAAATGTGTTATATATTATTATAGTGTTTGTCTTTAGAGGATGAAAAACAACACTGAGAATCTGTACAGATTGGGCCGGCTGGCAGTCCCTAGGAATCATATGGAAAGATTTAGCCCTTATTAGGAAGTGAGCAAATCCAGAGGAAAGACACACCATCAGTTCCTAATTTGAGTACACTACCGACGGGTAGTGAGAAAAGCTTCATACAGGTTATGCTTATGGGTTTATCCATTTGGGCTCAGGAGTCTATAGACTCGACTTATTATTACAAATGCTTTTGATAAAATTTATTTATTTCATGTTGTTCATATATATTGAATTTTGAAGTTAACTTGCAGGGCAATATTGAAATTTGAAAAGTTGATTTTCTTTTATATGCAAATATTTCATTCAGTCTTATATTTGATTTATACCTATTATAGGATGCTAAAATTACTCTTATAAGAATGATTTGTGTACTCCTACCTGACTGGTAACTAAAATTTTTTAGGTTTTGAAAATTAAAGCATTGAAGATCTGCATAAGTAATAAAAGAAGAGAAGAGATAGAGATGTGAGAATTTGAGAATATTTAATCTTCATTATAAATATTAAAACTATTGTAAATTTCATATATGAATGGCTCTGGATATAAATATGGAAATTTATGTATTTTATTTTCCTTACTTTTATGAATGTATATTTCCAATATATGAATCATTCTTTTAAGACTCTCAAACTTCGATCCCCGGTCGCCACCGAATTGGTATCCGAGCTGGAGTTTGAGATAATCTAAAGAGTGATTCATTAGAGCCAACATTATGAATACAGTTTTGAAAAATGTTAGATTATAATAAGTATAATTAGTAGTTGAATTCTAAGTTGGAGAGCCTAATAAGTATAATTTATTATTTCTCCAGATTATGGAGAGTCATAATCAAAACAACAACAATCAATCTCAGGAGAAAAATGTTCCTCAGAATACTTCTAGCCATAATGAGACTGTTTCACCTAATGTTGAAGCAGTCTATCCTTTTGACCATAGTGGAGCAAATTAGATGCTCCAGTTCATGAATATGATGAGTCAATTTATGAACAATCAACAAATTCAAAATCCAAACCCCATTTTAGCCCAAAGAAAAGTAGTGAATGAAGATATGCAGATATTTCTCAAACTTCAACCTCCAAGATTTAGTGGAAAGGCAACTCCTTATCAAACTGAGGAGTGGATTCAAAGGATAGAGAAAGAGTTTAAATGTGCTAAGAGTTCTGAAGATCAGAATGCATCATTAGCTACTTATCTACTGACTGAAGCTATAGAGAAATGGTAAAAAATAGCCAAAATCACTATGTTTCAAAATAGATCAGAAGAAGAAATCCATTAGGACGAATTCATAAAAGTATTCTTGAGCAAGTATGTACCCCAGTCTGCTAGGCAGACAATGAGGAAGGATCTTCTAAACTTAAAGCAAGATAGTCATACTGTGATAGAATATGAAGAAGAATTTACTCGCTTAGCTACTTTTTCCCCAGAAATGGTTACCACAGAAAAAGTTAGGTGTCACTTATTCCTTAATAGATTAAGGAATAATTTTCAACATATTTTGACACCTCTTTAGATTTCAAATTTTGCCCAATTAGTGGAGAAGGCAAAGCTCATGGAAGCTCAAGAAGAATAGTATTCTTCAAGAACAAAGAGGCCAGCTTTTTCTCTCAATTTTTTATCCAAGAGACAGTAATTTTCAAAACCACAAGGGAGAATTTATAATATTAAAAGCAACCCCAGTGGACCTGTTCCAAGAACACCAAATTCTTATAGATTTTGTGGAAAAATACACAGCATAAATAAATATTTTACCGGTGTAGGTTAATATCACTAATGTGGAAGGACCAATCATACAATAAAGTTCTATTGTGCTACTTATACAATAAATGGACATCAACTTCCAAATCAAGGCAAAGAAGTTATGAGAAATCAAGGCAAGCCGCCAGTAAATCAAGGAAATAATATAATATCTTCAAGTAATACAAGAAATAATCCAGCTCAAGCCAAAATTTTTAATCTGTCTCAAGAAGAGGCAAGAGATGAACCTGATGTGGCTACAGGTACCTTTCTATTATTTCAATGCCCTTGTTCAGTTCTTTTTGATTCTGGAGCTATGCATTCTTTTATTGCATCAAAGTTAGTTCCAAAATATTCATTGCCAGTAGAACAACTTCCATCAAAACTCAAGGTCAATCTACCATCAGGAGAGTTCTTAAAAATAAGCATCTTTTATAAATGTATGTTAAATATAAGTGGAATTTCTTAGGAAGCTAAACTCACTGTCATCCCAATAACTACTTTTGATATTATCCTTGGGATGGATTGGATGAGTCAGAATAAAGCATTAATTGATTGTGCCAAGAAGAGAGTCTATGTTTATAGTGGAAATAAAAAAGTGACATTTGTTGGTCAAAGAAGTACAGTTATTAGTCTTATTCCAGCTAACAAAATTAAAAAGTTTATTAGAAAGAAATACCCCATATTCTTAACCTTACTCTCAAGTATAAATGCTAAATCTACAACTCTAGAAAAAACTCATATAGTAAATGAGTATGCAGATGTTTTCCCAGAAGAACTTCCAGGGTTACCACCTCAAAGAGAAGTAGAATTCAACATTGATTAAATTCAAGGAATAAATATTTTATCAAAAGCTCCATACAGAATGGCACCCAAAGAGTTAGAAGAACTTAAGAGTCAACTCCAGGAGTTGACTGAAAAAGGAATTATTAGACCAAGTAATTTCCCATAGGGAGCTCCAGTCTTGTTTGTTAAGAAGAAAGATAGCAGTATGCGCCTATGTATTGATTATCGAGAATTGAATAAGGTTACCATCAAAAACAAATATCAGTTACCAAGAATTGATGATTTGTTTGATCAATTAGTTAGTGCTTCAATATTTTCAAAAATTGAATTTTAGATCTGGTTATCACCAACTCCGTATCAAAGATGAGGATATTCCTAAATCTGCCTTTAGAATACATTATGGGAACTATGAATTTTTGGTGATGCCTTTTGGGTTAACCAATGCCCCATCCTATTTTATGGATTTGATGTATCGAATAATGAAACCTTACTTAGATTCATTTATCATCGTCTTTATTGATGATATATTGATTTATTCTAAGAATGCTAAGGAGCATGAAGAGCATCTTAGAATTACCTTGAGTTTGTTAAGGCAATATCAATTGTATGCCAAATTTTCAAAATATGAATTTTGGCTTCAATCAGTAGCCTTCTTAGAGCATGTAATTAGCAAAGATGGAATATTAGTTGATCCAAGCAAAATAAGTGCAATCCAAGAATGGCCCCAACCTACTTCAGTAACAGAAATACATAGTTTCTTGGGATTAACTGGTTATTATCATAAATTTGTTAAGAACTTTACCCAAATTATAGTTCCTCTTACTCATCTTACTCAAAAATATGTGCCTTATGTATGGGATTCATCTTGTAAATCAGTGTTTCAAAAGTTACGAGAATGTCTAACATCAGCTCCTATTCTAGTTCTACCAAATGAAGAAAAAGAATATCAAATTTATTGTGATGCTTCTGGAATTGGATTAGGTTGTGTTCTTATGCAAGAAGAAAAAGTTATAGACTTCGCATTTAGATAGCTTAAAATTCATGAGAAAAATTATCAAGTTCATGATCTGGAATTGGCTGCAATAGTATTTGCACTTAAGATCTGGAGACACTACTTATATGGAGTAAGATGTGAAGTCTTTACTGATCATCAAAGTTTGAAATAAATCTTTACTCAGAAAGAAATAAATTTAAGATAACAAATATGGTTATAATTAATCAAAGATTATGATTTATTAATTCAATATCATCCTAGCAAGGCAAATGTAGTAGCAAATGCACTAAGTCGAAAGGCAACTTCCCATTTGCATATTTTGACCTCTAACCCTATCTTACTCAAGGAATTAAAAGATCTCCAATTAGAAGTCGTATTACCATCAAATGCTAATCTATTTCAAGTAATTGTAGAATGTTCATTAATGGATGAAATTAAAGAAGCTCAATATATTGATGAAGAATATAACTCCTTGGCTGCATCTATTCAATCAGGAAAGCACCTAGAACTAAATTTGGATCCAAATAAGAACATTTGGTGTGGTTTTAGAATATGGATACCTAATAAAGCTGAGCTAAGATCTAAAGTATTGAAGGAAGCTCACCATTCCAGATATTCTATTCATCCAAAAAATTATAAGATATACCAAGATTTGAAATCACACTTTTGGTGGCCAGGAATGAAGAAAAATATAGCTGAGTTTATATCCAAGTGTGAAGTTTGTAACCTAGTAAAAGCAGAACATCAAAAACTAAGAGGATTACTTCAACCTTTAGCTATTCCTCAGTGGAAATGGGAAGATATTTTTATGGATTTCATAACTGGGTTTCCTCGCTCAAAATCCAATAATGATTCTATTTGGGTAATTGTTGATAGACTTACAAAATCAGCACACTTTTTACCCATCAAGCAAATGGATACAATAGACAAATTGGCAAAGATTTATCTTAAAGAAATAGTAAGATTGCATGGTATTCCAAAAACTATTATTTCTGATAGAGACAGCCGGTTCATGTCAAAGTTCTGGAAAACAGTTCATCAAGATCTTGGTTCACAGCTCTATATGAGCACAGCTTTTCATCCGCAAACTGATGGACAAATTGAAAGAGTGAATCAAACTCTAGAAGATCTTCTTCGCCTTTGTGTATTAGATTTTGGAGGAAGTTGGGATGATCACTTTCCATTAATTAAATTTTCTTATAACAACATTTTTCAAGCAAGCATTGGAATGGCTCCTTATGAAGCCCTTTATGGAAGAAAGTGTATCACTCCTTTATCCTGGAATAATGTTGGAGAAAATAGAATATTAAAATCAGATTTGATTCTTTAGGCAACAGAAAAGATCAAGTTAATTCAACATCGAATGAAAACATCTCAAGATAGGTAGAAGTAATATTTTGATGCTCATCATCATCATGTTGAATTTTTTGTTGGAGATTTTGTATATTTGAAAGTTAATCCATTCTGAGGAATTTCAAGATTTGGAGTTTCTGGGAAATTAAGTCCAAGATTTATTGAACCTTTTGAAGTCTTAAAAAGAGTAGGCCAAGTGGCATATCAAATCAAGCTTCCACCATATATGAGTCTGATGCACGATGTATTTCATATCTCCTCATTAAGGAAATTCTTATCAGAACCTTCAATGAGAGTAAAAGTAGAAGATATCAATTTGCAACCAAACCTTAGCTATGTGATTGAACCAGAAGAAATTATAGATCGAGATGAAAGAAAATTAAGAAATAAATCTATTCCCATGATAAAGGTTAGATGGAAGAACTATCGCAAAGAAGAAGCTACATGGGAAGAAGAATCAAGTATGAAGAAAGCATATCCTCACTTATTCCACTAGTAAGTGATTCTAGATCTAATAGATTTCTTTAAAATTTTAGATTGATGTCAGGACGATATCCTTTTAAGTTAGAGAGAATGTAAAATAATAGAAATTCTTTCAATTTGTTTATTAATATTTAAATAATTTTGACCTCAGATTGAAAATCTGAAATCACCATTGCATTCACCATGCCCAAATTAGCTAGGGGTGAAGTTTTGAATGTATTTGGAAGACATTGAATTTTTGACGAATATTTTTATATTATTTTAAATACCTAAAAAATCAAATAATTAAATGCTCGTCGTATCAAAAATCAGAGGGCACCATTGCGTTCCTCGCCCCTCAATTAGCTAGGAATGATTTATTGGGATTTTCTGAAGTCATTTAAGTAGACCAATTTTAATTAGAAAATTATATGATAATATATATATATATTAATTAATTAATATATATTCATTAAATGGCTCAGTTAAATACTTAATTGCATCGTCATTTTTCCTTTAGCGCCGTTTGGACGCGCATCAAGCAATTTTGGACTGTTCGATCTCGGTTTGATCGAACGGTGATGAAGTCGTCTCTCCCGATTTTGCCACGCACAGTGCGCGAGGCGATCGCTTGTGCGCGCAGCAAGCCTCACTCTCCACCTGTCTCTCGCCGCTTCAAAAACTTGAATTTAGCTTAGGGTATCATTGATTTGATAATTCATGTTCTTCGTTGGATCTATCGAAGTAGAAGGACTCGAAGTGGTTCGTATTCCTCCAGCTATTACCAGTCGCCAATCTTAGGTACTTCACTTCAGTGCCATTCTTATTCTTCACTTTCAATCCACCATGTTAATTCTGGTAATTGTCTAATCAATCATCTTTGCAATTATATTTTCTTATGGATTAAACGAATCCAACTGAGTTCGATTTCAGTCAAATTCGTAGAGGTATCTTCCTGTATTTCGAATTCAAATTCTCAATTAACATATCAATCATTCGAACATTGCATAAGCGACATTCCACATTATAAATCAATTTCGTGTATGTGATTAAACTAATCAACGTCTTAAACTCAAATTTGCAAACGAATATCGAGTCCAGACCATCACATTAAAATGCTGATCCAAATAAATGTCAAAAATCAAATTATGCAGTAATAAAAACATACATTAGACAGATTAAATTCGACAAAATCAATCATCAAAGAAGTGATCAAATCATTCTATAAGTTGCCATTTCAGATCCTCACTTTTGCAATTTAGGGCATCATAGGCCCAAGCGATGGAAGTTGACATATCACGATTTCCGTAGCTTGTTAGGAAGCTTGGATCAGGAGCTTGCGTCACCTTAAGATTGGTCACTGGAGGCGCCAAGATCCGTCGTTTAGGGAGATGCCCTAAATCTTGCGTCCGCGGTTTGGAAGGGACGAAGGAAACCGAGCCGCCTTCGGGCCTCGCGTGACCCGGGCACGAGCGTATAGCCTGGTGCCGCAGCACTTCCACGTGGATAAATTTTAAGTGGCAGGGCCCACGCGCTGTTTTAAATTAAAAATAAATATATATATACACTAATTTAATTTAATTAAATGAATTAGATTTCGATCTTTAAACATACATAAGTATTAATCTAATAATTCAATCATAGTAAATAAATATATCAAATACATCAGAAAATTATAAGGAATTTAATAATGTAAATTATTATGCTATATGACTATTATTTTACATAGTGATATTTTAGGATATTTAAATAATTCCAAATTATTACAAAATTTTTATTAAGTCATAATTTTGTACACATTAATTCAAACATACCCAATATGGGTCTTAAAATATTCAGAAAAAAGAATATTTTAGTAGTGTTAATTTTTCTATTTGGATTAGTTTGAGCTTAATCATAATTAGGACCAAACCCTAATTAAGCTAGTTAATACTAGAACTTTATTTGACCATAAGTTGGTTAATTTAGCTCCAAATTAGGTGATCCAAATATCAATTTAGATCAAAACAATCTAATTACTGTAAACTGTAAAAATATTTAGGATACAACAGTTAGATCTCCTAATCAACCATAATTAATCTAAATCTTGATTAGTGAATATTCATAAACTAATGATCCAAATTGAGTAATTTTAGTTTCAGAGAACTCATAAGAAAGATTAGAACCTAGCTGTATAATTAGTTTAGTAATTTTATGACTAAATTCACTAATCACTCACTAATCATATTAAACCATAATTATTAACCATAGAACTTGTATTGGCTATAACTTAGCCAATACATATCAAAATTTGATGATTTTAGATTCTATGGAAACTTTAGGGCATAATCTATAATAAACTAACAAAAATTTTAAATTTCATTAAGGATAAAATTACTAATATGCCCTTATAAGGTCAAATTCCTAATTTGACCTTATATGACATAATAATTAAGTAACTTGTAAAATAATTCAAATATTCAAATATTCATTTTATTATTATTATAGAAACATAATATTACAAATCATATTAAAAGTATAAAAACATTAAATTAATGAATTAAATTATTTTTGGCAGATCAAAGAAATTGAATTGGTTGATATTTTATCAAAATAGTCAGGTACGTAAATCTACATATAAGTTTTATTTCAGTATTCTTATTTTGAGCCATTTTTATTTGAGCACTATTTATTCTAAAACTGCTTACCGCTATTAAATCTGCAAATAAGCATGTAACAAAAAGATGAAATGTGGTATATATTATTGTGGTGTTTGTCTTTAGAGGATATAAAGCAACACTGAGAATCTATACAGATTGGGCTGGCTAGCAGCCCCTGTGAGTCATATGGAAGGATTTAGCCCTTATTAAGAAGTGGGCAAATCCAGAGGAAAGATACACCATCAGTTCCTAATTTAAGTAAACTACTGACGGGTAGTGAGAAAAGCTTCCAACAGGTTATGCCTATGGGTTTACCCATTTGGGCTCAGGAGTCTATAGACTCGACTTATTGTTACAAATATTTTTGATAAAATTTATTTATTTCATGATGTTTATATATATTGAATTTCACAGTTAACTTGCAGGGCAATATTGAAATTTAAAAAGTTGCTTTTCTTTCATATGCAAATATTTTATTGAGTCTTATATTTGATTTATACCTATTATAGGATGCTATAATCACTCTTATAAGAATAATTTGCATACTCCTATCTGATTGGTAACTGAATTTTTTAGGTTTTGAAAATTAAAGCATTGAAGTTCTCAATAAGTAATAAAAGAAGAGAAGAGATAGAGATGTGAGAATTTGAGAATATTTAGTCTTCATTATAAATATTAAAACTGTTATAAATTTCATATATGAATGGCTCTGGATGTAAATATGGACATTTATGTATTTTATTTTCTTTACTTTCATGAATGTATATTTCCAATATATGAATCATTCTTTTGAGACTCTCGAACTTCGATCCCCAGTCGCCACAGGGCGCCACAGCTCGCAAGCATATCAGGCTCCTTGGTCCGTGTTTCAAGACGGGTCAAACGGGGAGCCCACAGGCCGTTGCAACTAGAGCACTGGAGCCCTTGAGGGGGCATGCCGAGCCGGCATGCACTATTTCCCGAGGCCACCGCGACAGTGTCTCCTCGAGCGATGATCGCTCGGGCTCTTGCCGTCGAGCTGGCCTACAACGGTCCGCGCCTCGAGCCGAGCCACGGACTGGACGCATCCGTTCCGCTTCGAGCCGAGGCGTACCGCCAGCCCCCGTCTGCTTCCCTCCCGGCAATTTCAAACACTCTTTGACTCTCTTTTCAAAGTCCTTTTCATCTTTCTCTCGCGGTACTTGTTCGCTATCGGTCTCTCGCCTATATTTAGCCTTGGACGGAATTTATCACCCAATTAGGGCTACATTCCCAAACAACCTGACTCGCTAACAGCGCCTCGAGCTGCGGTATGGTTCAGGCCGAATGGGGCTCTCACCTTCCCTGGCGCCCCCTTCTAGGGGACTTGGGCCTGGTTCGTCGTTGAGGATGCTTCTCCAAACTACAATTCAGGCTGCAGCACGGCAATCTGATTCCCATGATGGGCCGCTCCCGGTTCACTCACTGTTACTAGGGGAATCTTGGTAAGTTTCTTCTCCTCCGCTTATTGATATTTAAACTCGGTGGTGGTCACGCCCATCCTGGGGTGGCATTCCTAGCCGCCGCGGGCATGCGACGCAGGGATTCAGGATCTCGAGAGCACATCCCGCCCCCGTGGGCCGCGGTGCGAGACAAATGTTTGAGGCACGCAACATTTCCTCCCACCCTAGTCGACCACGGCCACAGCGAGGGTGGCTTCGCCTACCACGCCAGCGGGCGCGAGGAGCCAGTCTGTGCGTCCTTGCCGGTGGCGTGCACTCGGGCGCGGAGCGACGTAATGCTTGACGCAACTTGCGGATTGGCCTCGGGCGACATAATGCTTGGCCGGTGACGTAATCCTTGGCTGATTAGCCTCGGGCGCAACTTGCATTCAAAGACTTGATGGTTCACAGGATTCTGCAATTTGCACCACGTATCGCATTTCATTACGCTCTTCATCGATGCGAGAGACGAGATATCCATTGCCGAGAGTCGTGCTAGTCCTTTCGGAGCACAATGGCGCCCACGTCACGAAGCCCACTTGCGGGATCGTGCACAAACACGTTCCCTTGGCGTGGCGCTGCGCCGGTTTGAGTTCAGCCGGCCCGCGCCGCAGCCCCCCGGAGGGGGAGCCTGCACGGGCCGCTGCTGCTCGTCCGCGCCGGACGGGCCGCCGCATGGTTCACGGGCTATTCGAGTCACTCAGAATGCTCTCTCGATCTCGACAATGATCCTTCTGCAGGTTCACTTACGGAAACCTTGTTACGACTTCTCCTTCCTCTAAATGATAAGGTTCAATGGACTTCTCGCAGAGTCGCGGGCGACGGACCCCCCTCGTCCCCACGATCTGAACAGTTCAACAGACCATTCAATCAGTAGGAGTGATGGGCGATGTGTACAAAGGGCAGGGATGTAGTCAGCGTGAGCTGATGGCTCGCGCTTACTAGGAATTCCTCGTTGAAGACCAACAATTTCAATGATATATCCCCATCACGATGAAATTTTCTAAAGATTACCCGGGCATGTCGGCCAAGGATATATACTGGTTGAATACATCAATGTAGCGTGCGTGCGGCCCAGAACATCTAAGGGCATCACAGACCTGTTATTGCCTCAAACTTTCGTGGCTTAAATGATCATAGTCCCTCTAAGAAGCTGGCCACACATGATGAACTCCGCATAACTAGTTAGCAGGCTGAGGTCTCGTTCGTTAATGAAATTAACTAGACAAATCGCTCCACCAACTAAGAACGGCCATGCACCACCACCCATAGAATCAATAAAGAGCTCTCAGTCTGTCAATCCTTAAGACATTGTCGCCCTCTCTGATCTCCCGTGAGTAGGGTGTCTTTGTTCCCGGTAGAGACATCAGCGAGAACTGCCTCACGGTCCAGGAGATTCTCAATCGTCACTCATACTCCACCTCGACGGCCAGTTATATGGCCATCCAGGTAGATATGGAGTAGGCTTACGACTGGATTGAGTGGGGGTGCTTACGTCTTGTTCTGCAGCATTTTGGTTTCCCTCAGAGATTGATGGACTGGGTGATGCAGTGTGTCAAGTCCCCCAGGTTTGCTGCCATTGTTGGTGAGCACCGTCTCCCTTGGATAGTAGGGTGGAGGGGCTTCCGTCAGGGATGTCCCCTCTTGTAATGACCCACTTAAGTAGTAATAAGTAAAACTCTTAAATATCGAGGTGCGTTTTCAGATAACGGTGGAGTTCTTGATAATAATTCCAAAGTTAAGCGTGCTCAGGTGGGAGCACTCCCAAGATGGGTGACCTACTGGGAAGTTATCTTCTGAGGGAAAAATCGTGAGACCTTTCTGGTCAAAGCGGACAATACCTTGGTACTTAAGAGTTTGGGCTATTACAAATGGTATTAGAGCAAACCATATGGTATCAGACAGGAGCTAAGTGTCATATAGGGCAAAGTACCACTTCATGTGAGCAGCCTCTTGAACCCATGATGGTTAAGGTGCTACATGGTTGTGGGTCACCTCTAGTCCTATCTACCCAATGGATGGTTCTTGAATCTCTGTGTGGATACTGACGAGGACGTCAGTTACTTAAGTTGGGAAGATTGTGATGACCCACTTAAGTAGTAATAAGTGAAACTCTTAAACATCGAGGCATATTTTTAGATAACAATGGAGTTCCTGATAAGAACTCCAAAGTTAAGCGTACTCAGGTGGGAGCACTCCTAGGATGGGTGACCTGCTAGGAAGTTATCTTCTGAAGGCAAAATTGTGAGGCCTTTCTAGCCAAAGCAGACAATACCTTAGTGCTTAAGAGTTTGGGCTGTTACACCTCTCCCCTACTTATTCGTTCTGTACTCATAGCTTTTCTCATTACTAGTCCAACACGAGCAGCAGATTAGTCGGCCGATTGGTATCCGTTTAGACTGAGGCAGGCTGACTTTCTCCCACTTTATGTATCCCGATGACTTGGTTCTGTTTGCTCCTGCTTCTGAGGATGCAGGTCGGGAGGTTCAGCTAATTCTGGGGCAGTATGGGAGCTGGACGGGACAATCTATGAACTCTCACAAGTCATAGATTGTTTTCAACCATCAAACACCGTCCTACCGGATGCACAGGATCTCTCGGCAACTGGGTTATAGGAGGAGTGATTCTCTCAGATACCTCTGAGTCACTGTCACAGGGCGTCCTCCACGATGAGCAGATTTCTCAGCAATCACTGAGCAGGTCCGCGTCCGTCTTCATTCTTGGAGTAGCTGACACCTCTTCCTTGCAGGCAGGCTTTGCCTGATCAAGTCAGTTCTAGCAGTTATTCCTTGCTACCAGATGTTTGTGGCTCCGATTTCAGACTCCTGCCTCTCGGACATTGAGGTTATCCTCCACAAGTTCCTATGGGAAGGAGTGGAGGGTAGTAGTCTGCACTACGTGAGCTGGCAGGAGGCCTGTCGACCACTTGTGGCTGGCGGACTTGGGATCCTTGACCTGTGTACTTGGAGGATTATTCTTGTGGCACGCCATACTTTCAGCTTTGTTAGTGGGGATGACCTTCTCTTGGTGAGAGCCATGGAGGCCCGGTACCATCATCGCGGAGAGGATTTCATTGTTCGACGTGCAGATTCTGCTGTCTGGAGAGTGTTTGGCTATGGCTGGCCTATTGTGCAGCACCATACTCATTTTGAGGAGGGGGCCCGCTAGTGGCAGGTTGTAGATTTCTCGGAGAGCCGGACCAGCCAGTTATACCGTCTGGAGAGGGAGGGGCAGCCTTGGTAGTTTGCTGCGCTGTGGGATATGGCTTTGTGCCCTCGCGAGACCTGCTTTCTTTGGAGACTTTCAGGGACGCCATCCCGACTAGGTGCTGGCTTGTCAGGAGAGGACTTGCTCAGTCTCCCGCATGTATTTGGGGTTGTGAGGCAGATGAGGACAGGGAGCACTTTTGTGGCGGCCGCCCCCTTTAATCATAAGGATTAGGGTGTGGTCGTCACTAAGCACATACTTTACTTAATATCAGATTGGAATTTGAGACCCCAACCCAATCTTAAGAGAAAGATGTGCTTCATATAATAAAACAAATGATAACAATCACTTAATGAGTATACTATGAAATCATAGTGTGAAAGAAAAGTACAAACTAAAATAATCATCCATTCATCCATATTACAAAGTAAAACATCCATCTCAGAATATACAATGTAGGAAAGATAAAGTACAATTTAATCATGTATTATTACAAACATTAAAGTTTAAAGACTGAAATATCAAAATAAAGGCTCTCATCCTCTCAGATATATAAATAAAGTGAACTAGGAAGCATAATCTAATGATCTCATCAACATGTACTTCTTCATGGACCTGTTCTTCTAACGGCTTAATCTCCTCGAAAAGCTCAGAATCTACGATTATCGGTTTCATAATGATAGGGCCCCGGCCAACAAAAGAAAATTCTTGTGTTAGACAAAATGTCTAAGTACACTTTATGGTAATCATTTTTATGTATTTTTAAGATATTATAAACTAACTTAAGCAAGAAAATAGTGATAAAGCAAATGAGAAAGGAAAAGCAAGTTATAACTTAAATAACAAGTGAGATAAACACATACCTCAACTCAAGCTGCATAAAAAGTAAGTAAAATGCATACATAAATCTACTAAGTACAAAGAAAGTCCTAAGTAATATGATCTAACTAAACATGCCAATTTATATTATAAAGTAAAAGTACTGTAATGAAAGTAAATTTAGCATCCTAACATGCTTTTAAATAAAGTGAAATGACTGAAATAAAATAATATTACAGGAAATTCTGTAATACTGAAGAACTGCAGAAAATGAAAATATAACAGGAATAGAACTGAACTGTAAGATAAAAGTAAGTCAGAACTGTAAAGAAACTATAAAGATAACTGAAAATCCAACTATAAAGAAACTGAAAAATGACTAAAAAGTTAAAGTAAAGTAAATTAAAGTTAAATGTAAAATAAAGTAAATATAATGTAATATGTGAGATACTTCTACTTAGTACTGCCACAAAGTAAAGTCCATCTGCTTATCTAGGAGAAACATCCTAGATTAAAGTATGATATGCTAGGAAAGTGTCCTAGTCACAAGGTACGTCCATCTAATCATCCAGGAAAGTGTCCCAGGCAAAAGTAAAATAATCATTTAGGAAAGTGTCCCGAGCAAAAGTAACAAGCATTAGGAAAGTATCCTAGGCAAAAGCTATCCTAAAGTAAAGTTATACTAAATGGCAGACTAAGTCAAACATAATCCACAAGCTGTATTAAAGTTTGTTTTATGTAAGTTTTCTTTTTAAGTTATGTAAATACTATAAGAATATAATTCAAAGTATAACATAAAATATTTATCAAGTATTTCTGTTTAGTAAAAATATGTCCAACAGTGTAAAAACGCTCAAAAATGAGGAAAGTATAGTATTTCAAATTCAAGGAATTAATTAGCACTATACAAACTTTGTGATATCACTTGTTTTCTAATTTAATTGTTCTAACTACTATAAGTTATATAAGATTCAGAATTATAGACTCCTACACTGTTTGTAACTTAGAATCACGAATCTATAAGTTGAACATAATTAGGATTAGCTATGTCCTAATTATAACTGAATCAATATCGCCTATAAAGTTAAAATAAGCAAATCAATCATCCTAATTTGTTATTTTATAAATCCCAAACTAAATCTTGATTATCCAAATTAAGATCGAAAGGATTAAGAATTAAACTCCAAAGAATAAAGTTCAATTACTTAATCACAAGGTCATCTTAAGGACTAAGGTTTAATCCCATCTCACTGATTAAGTGTTAAGGCAAATCCTATTGAATAAAGTCAAATTCAATAGGATAAATTTCTAAACCTAATTCTAAGATTAAAAGATCAAATAATTATTTAATAAACTATGAAAAAGCTAATAAACTAGTAAAATCAAGGTTTCACCTTAATGAGTAACTCACTTTACTCATTAGATGAATCCTAACCTACGATCTATTTTTAATCTTAAAAATTAAAATTCTTAAATCTAAGAGTATCACTCAGACACACATTCTAACTAAAGTTATAAGACCTATAGAAGGTTCTAAGAAGTTCAAAAGAATAGAAGGGAACTCACCTTTACTTAAGATTTTACTTAAGACTCAACTTAGGATTTTGTTGAATTTCTAATTTGAGAGTTAGAATTATCTAAATCAAGGTCTAAATCATATTAATTTATATATATTATGATTTAGAGATGAAATCAGATCTTTAATTTATTAAACCCTAATTTTGGGCAAAAGGACCATTTTGCCCCTACTTAAGGATTTGAAATTTCATCTTTATGAATTAGGGTTAAATTCTAGATTTTAATAAAATGGAATAATTACTTATTATCTAATATGAGTTTAGATGGTAAGTTCACTAATTTTAGTTAAATATTAAGCCTTATAAGGTCAAATTAAGGAATTTGACCTATAAGGGCAATTTGGTAATTTTACCCTATGACATATAACTTTTCTGTTAGTTTACTATAGGTTATATCCTAAGGTTTTCATAAAACCTAAAATCATCAAATTCTGATGTGTATTGGCTAAGTTATGGCCAATACAAGATCTAGGGTTAAAATGGTAATTAAGGACTCTTCATTACGATCAAATTTTCTAATTTTTCCAATTGATGTCCAAATTAAGTAAAATCAGTCACTATGATTCACAAATGTCTGACTGATCATATTGACTAGTTAGGCTCAATTTGAATTATAATTGGCTAAGTTATGTCCTAAATAAGGTTTTAGGGTGATTAGTGAGTGATTAGTGAAATTAATTATTAAATTACTAAACCAATTACACAGCTAGGTTCTAATCTATTTTTGGAGTTCTTTGAAATTTAGATCACTCAATTTGGATCATAAATTTTTCTTATCTTCACTAATCAAGATTTAGGGTAATTAGGGTTGATTAAAAAATTTAATCATTGGATCCTAAATATTTTTATAGATTACTGTAAATTAGGTTTTTTTTATCTAAATTGATATTTGAATCACTTAATTTGGAGTTCAATTGACCAACTTATAGTCAATTGAAGTTCTAAGATTAATTGACTTAGTTAGGATTAGGTCCTAAATGTGATTAGTCTAAATCTAATCCAAACAGCAAGGTTAACACTACTAAAATATTTTTTAGGGTTTTCTGAGTATTTTAAGACCTATTTTGGGTATGTTTGGAGTAGTGGTTTAAAAATTGTGATCAATTGAAAATTTGTAACATATATTTTATTATTATTTAATGACCTAAAATGTCATTATACAAAATATTAATCCTACTAAAATTTAAATAACACTAAAATATTTCTTGATTTTTGCTGATTAATTAAATGTATTTAATTGTATAATTTGGATGTGTATATCGTAAGTGGTGGAGGTTTGAAGTTTAGGATTTTAATTAATTAAAATTATTTAAATTCATTTTAATATTAAAACTAAGAATTTATTTTTTTGCCTATTAAATCTGTAATCATAAAATATATTATTAGATATTTTTAATTAAATTTTTCTATTTATGAATATGTATACATATATAAGTATATGTACATATATGTATACATAAATTTAAGTAGATTAATATATACATTTTGTTAAATTAATTGTTTATTAGTTATTATTACTTTTGTTATTTTATTTTTCTTTTGCAGATAAATCCAGACGACGAGTCCCTCCATTGCACACGTGGCTCGGTCTTGTTGGCGAAGTTGACTGGAGTGGGCCCCACCACTTCGATTAGAAGAGACCGACGTGAACCCAGCTGACACGCGGCACATTCTTATTTGCGAGGCTAATCGTGTGGGCCCCGCATACTCGAGTGTCTACTGAAAGACAAACCCGCGGAGATGGGTCGAGCCCGGGTCGACCCGGCCCGACCCAAAACTTCCTTCTTTTTCTTCGCGAGATGGCAGAACCTGGAGCTCTAGGGCATGAAAATCGCCGACCCTCCCGGCGGTGATTCAACCAGGCCCGCACGGCATTGAACGGACACCGAAGAGGACTTCCTAATGGTGGTTTCATCAATGGCTAAGGAGGTCTACACTGTTGGCAATATATAACCCTAGCACCTAGGGTACGGGTTATAGCGGCGAGGACGAGCGATTACTTTGGAGTACTACAGATCGATCGAAAAATTCGATCGATCGCAACACAATACAATTAATCCAATCCATAGATCAATCAATCGGGAATGTGAAATAACTAAATAGATTGAATTAGATGAAATTGATTGAGTAGATTTTAAAGAATAAAGATACCTGATCGACGAACGAAAATGGTTGCTGGGTTAGAGGCAGATCGATACTCTTGCTGAGGTCCAAATTAGTTCCCCATCGAGGAGTCATCTAGGGACCTTATTACGAGCTTAAGGCGGTGGATTGACATCTGCACGTAGGAGAACGATGCCGCGTGCCTTCGGCTTGCCACGCGCAGAGCGATGGGGAAGAAAACACGTGGGTCGTTCGATCAATCGATCAAACGGTCCGGAATCTCCGTTATGCTTAGACGGCGCTGAAATGCGATGGAAGACGGCGGATAACGTCATTTCGCGTTTAATTAATATAAAACATATATATATATATATATATTTATTTATTTTAATTTTAATTTAATCTTATTTAAATATTAATTTAGCTTAGAAAAATAAAAATTCAAATATGTCTTTCCTAACTAATTGAGAGGTGCTGAATACAATGGTGCAATCGGATTTTTGTTTCGATGATCATTTAATTATTTGATTTTTCAGATATTTTAAATAATATTAACATATTCGATGAAAATCCAACACTTCCAATTGCCTTCAAAACTTCACCCCTAGCTAATTTAGGGGTGGTGAACGCAATGGCGAAGTCAGATTTTTGATTTGAAATTAAAATAAAAAGTCTAGTTCTAGGGTTTTGGAATTTTCCAGAATTTAAATTTTGATCTATTTGATTCCTAATTTGACCTAGATTTTAGAGAAGAGTTCTAAGTAACTTAATTAAGATACTATAACCATAATTAAGACATATATTAATCTTAATTAGCCTAGGTAAAAACTTGGGTTGTTACAACTTTGTACTTCACTGCAGATACACGTTAGCAGTCATGGAGACCTTTGTGACTTGGGGCCTGCTTCATGCTGCCTTGACTACTTGGGATCAGTTTACAGAGCTATTCTTGACTTCTACCGTGTCTTGTAGCCGCGGTTTCAGCTGTCAGTTGATTTGCTACGCTTTGTACCAGGCATGGAGGAGCATGACTGAGTTCTCTCATTGCCGAATGTTCCCCACTCTTGTGAGTTGTACTAGTTCGATTTTGTATGCCTTGGTCAGTGCCGGTCTGCATGATGGGAGCGATTTCTGTGGTTCCACGGCCCACCAGGGCCCCTCCACCTCCTCAAGATGGTGCCCCCCTCTGCCCCGTTGGCTGAAGGCCAACATTGACGCTTCGTACTTCGTTGGCGAGCCCACAGCTTTTGGAGCTGCAGTTGTGCGGGATGCCGAGGGTCGGTTCTTGACTACAGCAGGGGACGTGGTACAGGCCAGATCCCCGCTCCAAGCAGAGATTCAGGCGGTGACTACTCTGAGGCAGGCACTCTCGACCACAGAGACTGACTTCAAGGGACTCATTATTGAGGGAGATTGCTTGGGCGCAGTTCGGAGACTTCGACGTCTCTGGGAGAGGACCCTACGGTCACGGGGCACTGACAGACATGCGGACCCCCTTTTTTTTTCTGCTCGAGATCCCCCGTGTCATCTTTGCTTACCGATCGCGCAGTGCAAATTTGGTAGCAGATTTTTGTGCCTTTTTGCCCATCAGGGTATCTTTTGTTTTGATAGGAGCGCTGTGCTCCCCATGAGACTTTTGGACCTCCTGACAAAGGATATCGGAGAGTTTGATTCCGGTTGAGCTGTTGTATTTTTGATTGCTTATAGTTATATATATATATATATATATATATATATATATACTGAGACCATTTTCACCCGGAACCCAAAGACTTTGGAGTGAGGAGGAAAGGTAAAGAAGGAGGATCCAAAGATGGAGGAGGAGCTAAGGTTGGATGAGGGAAAGATGGAGGGTTCTCGGATCCCTCCATGGAATCCGCGGCTCGGCTTGACAATGCCTTGTCGTGTGGCAAAGATCAGCAGGATCCACATCTTGGTGGAGGAAAACCCATGCGTGACCACCAAGGCCGCTTCGCTCCCAAAGTAGCAGCATGTACTGCCAAGGTTTCTTTGAGTTTGGCTGAAGACGGAGGTTCTTCATAGAAGGTTGAAGTGGATGATTTGTCGCAGCCTCTCAATCCAATCGGAACTTTACCGATCTCAGGAGATCACACCAGCACACGGGATTCGTCTCCAGCAAATCTGCATGTGCTCCTTTCGACAGATCCATTGCCGTGCTCGACATCTTCGTCTCCGATGGATGGATCAGTTCACATAACTAGTGATACCACAATGCCGCCTTCAGAGCCGATCTCCTCAATGTCGCGCACGATTCCTTTGACGTTGGCATCTGGAGCAGCCATGAATCGAAACATTACAATAGTCACACAGGATTTTCAGACAAAGCATACTTTGTCTCGCTCGATGCCAGCAGTTTCCTCTCTATCCCCGAAGCCAACAACTTTGCATGGGGGTGCAGCTGTTGGAGAAATCGGAACTATAGCTTTTGGAAAAGAGGAATGCTCATGGCATTCAAAAAAAAGTTTAATTAATAAAATTTAGACATATTTATTTATATTAAAATAATATAAATATTATTTTTAAATTCTATTAGATAGTTTTTTTTTATGCTACCCAGCGGGCAGCATTTGGAAAATCGCATAAAAAAATTCGTTTTTGGAAGCAGCCAATGAAAACAATGTTGTGGATATGGATCAGCTGAAAGGCAAGGAAAAAATGAATTTAGAACTCCAAGTATTACCGTCTCTGGCTGCACCTCTCGATCCGCATCCGGGAGGGTCTCGCCAAACTACAAAGACTAGCTCATTTGATATACGATCACCAGGTGATTTATTTCGAAGTATGGAGGCTGCTTCTCAATCTTACTTGGAAAAAACTGCTGTCCATGAACCGGCAAATGCAAACTGTGTTGATTTTGCATCCAGTTCCAATACACAAAATCAAGGTACGAATTTAGTTAATCTGGGTATGGATAATGTGAATGACTGTAGATCTCTAGGTGCTGCCCGAGTTGGGAGCATTTTACAGAAACAAAGAGCAGTTTTGCCAAAAAAATCCTGAAACTCGCACACAACGTATTTGCACAAATACTCCAGCAAAAATTTCAGCCTCTGTAGCAACAATTTCTGCACAACAAGTGTCTCAGCAATCGGCAACTTCAGCAGTCACAGCTTTGGCTCAAGAATTGGCTCAGCCATATGTGATTTCAGCAGCCACTATCTCCGCTCAGCAACTAGCTCAGCCGCTTGCTGCAGCCACAAAAACTGCAGCAATTGTGACAGCTGAATTTCCAGCCAAGGAGGTCGCAGGAAAAAAAAAAAAAAAAGCGCTTGGGATCGTCCACAGCATGTCACTTGTCCGGTAATTGGAGAAACTGAAAACTTCACTGGAGAATATGTGGAAGCTATATGGATCATCATGCAGAAAAAGAAAAAATCAGCCACTTTGAGGGGACGCTTATTGTCCGCCTATTTGGAAGAAAATTTCCTTATGCTATTTTGGAAAACCAATTGCGAATACGGTGGGAACGATTCGGAAAATTTACTGTTCATCTCTTTCAATCGGATTGTGCTCTTGTTAAATTCGAGAATGGGCAAGCAAAGGAAGCAATATTATTATCAAGCGGACCTTGGTTTGTGGGAGGACAAGCCCTTGGCCTTGCAGAATGGGTTCTGGATTTCAACCCGAATATGAAGATGGGCTTCTCAACGCCACTATGGATTCGTTTGCCGTGCCTTCCCATCAATCTATGGCATGAAACAAACCTCACACGAGTAGCAGCAATGGTAGGAAAACCACTTTTCATCGATAGCTCAACTTCAAAATGTGAGCGCCTAGAATATGCAAGGGTGTGTTCAGGTGGATTTGTCCTCACCCCTCAAACATACGGTTATGATTAGAAGTATGCAAGGTATGTTCTCTCAACGTGTACTTTATTAATGTATATCGGTCTTTTGCAACACTTGCACCATGGTTGGACATCGAGACGACCAATGTCCTACCAGATTGGAGACTAGAACCATACACCCTCCGACTGCTGGTGCTACCATAGCTCCACTCACATCCACCATCAACCCCCCCCCCCCCCCCCACCCGCTTAGCCTCCACCTCAACTTCACCCGCCTCCACCATCATTCACCCTACCCCAATAACATCCATAGCCTCCATCCCCTCCTCCTTACCCATTAGCAAGGATACGGACTGGATCCTTGTTCAGCGCCGCAAACCTCATCCAAAGAAGCCCCTATCACCCGTGAGGGGTAGGAGCCGCCCGCCTCAGCGTACCCCCGCAGCACCTATCCGACAGCCTCGCTCTATCGTTGTAGCACCAATCCATGAGGAGGATCGTTTCTAGCCCTCTGCCAGTCCGGTCCCCCCTTGGGTTGCAGCTGTGGAGGCTCCCCAGTCCGCCTCTCGGTCCCATAGTCCTTTGCCGATGTCGTCCCGTTCTCCACCGAGGTTACAGGTGGGTTCTAGCCCTGCTAGAGCCCAATGAACAGCATCCTTGCTTGGAACTGTCGCGGTGTGCGGAAGCCGACGACACTCCGCCATCTTCCGCCGCTCATCTCGGAGGGCAGACCGGGACTTGCTGCTTTGCTCGAGACACCGGTGGAGGAGTTCACTCGCAGCGATGCTGATCGCCTCTTTGGGCGCCATTGGAGTTTCCATGCACAGCCTTGCTCAGGTAGATTGGGAGGTATCATTCTTTCTTGGCAGGAGGAGTTTGTACAGTGCGAGGTCCACCACTCCAGTAGCCAGGTGATCCTGTCCACCATCACCTTGCGGTCCGGTACCTGTTTCCAGTTTGGCGCTGTCTACGCGTCCACTGACTTGCACACGAGGCGGGAGCTGTGGCAGACGATTCTCGATGCCCGAGAGGAGGGCTGCCCTCTGGTTCTTGGCGGGGACTTCTACTACGTTCTCTCTCAGGCAGAGAAGCGCGGTGGGAAGTCGTTCAGAGTTACTACTGCGCAGACGAACTTTCAGGAGGTTCTTGATGCATGCCATCTCCACGACCCGGGATTTGTTGGGCCACCCTACACGTGGAACAACAATAGGTCTGGATGCTTACGGCGATCTTGGCCCAGCTCCAGACCTAGGAATGACCACCGTTAGGGGTGGCGACCCGGAGCTTGTTCGACTGCTCTGGGCCACCACTCAGGAGCTATCTCAGGTGGAGGCGAGGTTGGCGAGATGGTGGCAGCAGCGTGCCAAGGCGCGGTGGCTCTCTCAGGGCGACCAGTGCACGGCGGTGTTTCAGCGACTTGTGACACAGCGTCGTAAGTCGAACACTGTCCTCACGCTACAAGAGGAGTCCGGCGAGTTCACTTCTGACCCGCAGCAGATTCGGCAGGTATTTTTCAATTTCTTTCAGGGGAAGTGGGGCACCTCGAGTCCCGTAGGGGACTGCCCTGATTTTCTGATTCCAGACCGCACTATTGGTGACGCAGATTTTGCCTCTCTCCATTGTACGGTCATGAACGCAGAGATCTGGGCAGCCCTGAGGGACATTGGCCCCAACCGTTCCCATGGGATTGATGGGATTGCCCCCTCCTTTTTTACCAGCTATTGGATGATCACCCACGCTTACACCTTGGCAGTCGTTCACCATTTCTTTGATAGTGGGAGGATGCCACAGCGCTGGCGCGATACTCTAGTAGTCCTCCTTCCAAAGGAGGAGGGGACCTCCACTCCGAGACAATTTCACCCCATTAGCTTTTGCAACACTGTCTATTAGGTGGTGGCCAAGATCTTGATCATGCGCCTAAAGACAGTGTTGCCCTCTCTGATCTCCCGTGAGCAGGTGCCTTTGTTCCCTGAAGAGACATTAGCGATAACTGTCTAACAGTCCATGAGATTCTCACTCGTGTCTTATACTCTACCTCGACGGCCGGTCATATGGCCATCAAGGTGGATATGGAGCAGACTTACGACCGGATGGAGTGGGGGTGCTTACATCTTGTTCTGCAGCGATTTGGTTTCCCTCAGAGATGGACGGATTGGGTGATGCATTGTGTCGAGTCCCTCAGGTTTGCTGTCATTGTTAGTGAGCACCGTCTCCCTTAGATAGTAGGGCGGAGGGGCTTCCATCAGGGATGTCCCCTCTCCCACTACTTATTCATCCTGTGCTCAGAGCTCTTCTCCTTACTGGTCCGACACGGGCAGCGGATTGGACGGTCGATTGGCATCCGTTTGGACCGAGGTGGGCCGACTTTCTCCCACTTGATGTATGCCGATGACTTGGTTATGTTCACTTCTGCTTTAGAGGCAGCGGGTCGGGAGGTTCAGCATATTCTGGGGTAGTATGGGAGCTAGACGGGACAATCAGTGAACTCACGCAAGTCACAAATTGTCTTCAACCGTCAGACACTGTCCTACCGGATGCGCAGGATTTCTCGGCAGCTGGGTTACAGGAGGAGTGATTCCCTCAGATACCTCAGAGTCACTGTCATAGGGCAACCTCCCAGACGGGCAAATTTCTCATCAGTCACAGAGCAGGTCCGCGGCTGTCTTCGTTCTTGAAGCAGCCGATACCTCTCCCTTGCAGGCAGGCTTTACCTGATCAGGTCAGTTCTAGCAGTTATTCCTTGCTACCAAATATCTGTGGCTCCGATTCCAGACTCCTGCCTCTCAAAAATTGAAGCTATCCTCCGCAAGTTCCTTTGAGAAGGAGCGGGGGGTAGTAGTTTGCACTATGTGAGCTGGTAGGAGGTCTGTCGACCACTTGAGGCTGGAGGACTTGGGATCCGTGACCTGCAGACTTGGAGGACTGTTCTTGTGGCACGCCACACTTTCAGCTTTGTCAGTGGGGAGGACCTTCTCTGGGTGAGAGCCATGGAGGCCCGCTACCGTCGTCATGGAGAGGATTTCACCGTCCGACGTGCAGATTCAGCTGTCTGGAGAGTACTCGGCTACGGCTGGCCTATAGAGCAGCACCACACTCGTTTTGAGGAGGGGGCCCTTCAGTGGCAGCTTGCAAATTTCTTGGAGAGCAGGACCAGCCAGTTGTACCGACTAGAGCGGGAGGGACAGCCCTGGCAGTATGCAGCTCTGTGGGATATGGTATTGGGACCTCGCAAGGCTTACTTTCTCTGGAGACTTTTCAGGGATGCCATCCCGACTAGGTACTAGCTCGCTAGGAGAGGACTTGCTCAGTCTCTCGCCTATTTTTGGGGCTGTGAGGCAGATGGGGATAGGGAGCACTTTGTACTTCACTGCAGATATATGTCAGTGATTATGGAAACCTTTGTGACTTGGTTCCTGCTTCCTGCTTCCTTGACTTCTTGGAACCAGTTTGCAGCGCTTTTCTCGTCTTCTACCATGTCCCGCAGGCGCCGGTTCAGTTGTCAGTTGATTGCCTATACTTTATACCATGCCTGGAGGAGCAGGACTGAGTTCTCCCATGGCCGTCAGTTCCTCACTCCTACGGGTTGTGCTAGCTTGATTCTATCAGCCTTGGTCAGTGCTGGTCTTCATGAAATATGGGCCACCACTCAAGAGCTATCTCAGGTGGAGGCGAGGTTGGCGAGCTGGTGGCAGCAGCGTGCCAAGGCGCGGTGGCTCTCTCAGGGCGACCAGTGTACGACGGTGTTTCAGCGACTTGTGACACAGCGTCGTAAGTCGAACACCATCCTCGCGCTACAAGAGGGGTCCGGCGAGTTCACTTCTGACCCACAGCAGATTCGGCAGGTATTTTTTAATTTCTTCCAGGGGAAGTGGGGAACCTCTAGTCCCGTAGGGGACTGCCCTTATTTTCTGATTCCAGACCGCACTATTGGTGACGCAGATTTTGCCTCTCTCCATTGTACGGTCATGAACGCAGAGATCTGGGCAGCCCTGAGGGACCTTGGCCCTAACCATACCCCTGGGATTGATGGGATCGCCCCCTCCTTTTTTACCGGCTATTGGATGATCACCCACGCTGACACCTTGGCAGCCGTTCACCATTTCTTTGATAGTGGGAAGATGCCACAGCGCTGGCACGATACTCTAGTAGTCCTCCTTCTAAAGGAGGAGGGGACCTCCACTCCGAGACAGTTCCGCCTCATTAGCCTTTGCAACACAGTCTATAAGGTGGTGGCCAATATCTTGATCATGCGCCTAAAGAAAGTGTTGCCCTCTCCGATCTCCCGTGAGCAGGGTGCCTTTGTTCCCGGAATAGGCATCAGCGAGAACTGTCTAATGGTCCATGAGATTCTCACTCGTCTCTTATACTCCACATCGATGGTCGGTCATATGGCCATCAAGGTGGATATGGAGCAGACTTACGACAGGATGGAGTGGGGTGCTTACATCTTGTTCTGCAGCGATTTGGTTTCCCTCAGAGATGGACGGATTGGGCGATACAGTGTGTCGAGTCCCCCAGGTTTGCTGTCATTGTTAGTGAGCACCGTCTCCCTTGGATAGTAGGGCGGAGGGGCTTCCATCAAGGATATCCCCTCTCCCACTACTTATTCATCCTGTGGTCAGAGCTCTTCTCCTTACTGGTTCGACATGAGCATCGGATTGGACGGCCGATTGGTATCCATTTGGACCGAGGTGGGCCGACTTTCTCCCACCTGATGTATGCCGATGACTTAGTTCTGTTCGCTTCTGCTTCGGAGGCAGCGGGTCGGGAGGTTCAGCAAATTCTGGGGTATTATGGGAGCTGGACGGGAGAATCAGTGAACTCACGCAAGTCACAGATTGTCTTCATCCATCTGACATCGTCCTACCTGATGCGCAGGATTTCTCGGCAGTTGGGTTACAGGAGGAGTGATTCCCTCAGATACCTCAGAGTCACTGTCATAGGGCAACCTCCCAGACTGGCAGATTTCTCATCAGTCACAGAGCAGGTCCGCGGCTGTCTTCGTTCTTGGAGCAGCCGACACCACTCCCTTGCAGGCAGGCTTTGCCTGATCAGATCAGTTCTAGCAGTTATTCCTTGCTACCAAATATCTGTGGCTCCGATTCCAGACTCCTGCCTCTCAGACATTAAAGCTATCCTCTGCAAGTTCCTTTGGGAAGGAGCGGGGGGGTAGTAGTTTGCACTATGTGAGCTGGTAGGAGGTCTGTCGACCACTTGTGGCTGGCCTATAGTGCAGCATCACACTCGTTTTGAGGAGGTGGCCCGCCAGTGGCAGCTTGCAGATTTCTTGGAGAGCAGGACCAGCCAGTTGTACCGACTAGAGCGGGAGGGATAGCCCTGGCAGTATGCAGCTCTATGGGATATGGTCTTGGGACCTCGCAAGGCTTGCTTTCTCTGGAGACTTTTCAGGGATGCCATCCTGACTAGGTGCTGGCTTGTTAGGAGAGGACTTGCTCAGTCTCCCGCCTGTGTTTAGAGCTGTGATGCAGATGAGGATAGGGAGCACTTTGTACTTCACTACAGATATATGTCAGCGATTATGGAGACCTTTGTGACTTGGTTCCTGCTTCCTTGACTTCTTGGAACCAGTTTGCAGCGCTTTTCTCTTCTTTTACCGTGTCCCGCAGGCGCCGATTCAGCTGTCAGTTGATTGCCTATACTTTATACCATGCCTGGAGGAGCGGGACTGAGTTCTCCCATGGCCGTCAGTTCCTCACTCCTACGGGTTGTGCTAGCTCTATTCTGTCAGCCTTGGTCAGTGCTGGTCTTCATGACGAGAGCGATTATTGGGGTTCCACGGCCCACCAGGGCCCCTCCACCTCCTCGAGATGGTGCCCCGCCCCGTTGGCTGAAGGCCAACATTGATGCTTCGTACTTCGTTGGAGAGCCCACATCTTTTGGAGCTGCAGTTGTTCAGGATGCTGAGGGACAGTTCTTGTCTGCTGCTGGTGACGTTGTACAGGCCAGATCCCCGCTCCAAGCAGAGGTCCAGGCGGTGACTATTCTACGGCAGGCTCTCACGGCCACTGAGATTGACTTTGAGGGACTCATTATTGAGGGAGATTGCTTAGGCGTAGTTTAGAAACTCTGACGTCTCTGGGAGAGGACCCTACGGTCCCGAGGAGCAGACAGATATGCGGACCCCCTTTCTTTTTTGCTCGAGATCCCTCATGTTATCTTTGCTTATCGATCGCGTAGGGCGAATCGGGTAGCAGACATTTGTGCTTTTTTGGCCCGTCAGGGTGTAACGGCCCCAATAATTGGATAGAAGATTAATCCAGATATTGAGGTGTTACCTTAGCACCCGACACTTGATTAGAAGAAAACAAATCAAATGCCGATGCTAAGTGGCCAAGTCTCTTTATGAGCATTTGTTAAGTTAATGAAAAAGGAAGATATAAATAAATGCAGTAATACAAGCATTTATAAATAAGCAATCCACTCATTCATCCCAAGCAGTTTTATATACATAGAAGATACAACACAGATTAATAACTGAAATAAAAGTAACTTAAGTAATCTAATTATTACAAGGCTTTTTAATATACATGGCAAATACAAGTAAATTATATATATATATGACTAAGCGGAAGCAGATTTCCATAAAGGTTCTTCAAGTACTGGGACCTGCATCACCTAAATAAAAGGGCTCTTGCTCTATCATATTTTGGTATTTAAATATGATAGGGCAAAGTCAAGAAAAAGAAAAGGGTAGTTAGACTAAACAGTCTAAGCACAATTTAAAGTTGGCTATGTTTTTAGATTAACAAGATATCACAATTATGATTTACAATTTAAGTATACAGTGGTGCAGTAAAAACTATATAGTATGAGAAAGTAATGAGCACATTTGTAAGGAAAGTAGTATGAGAATCATTGAGTAAAAATACTCACTTTTTATATAATATTCTAACCTTTTACTGAAAATTTGTAAAGGAGAGCATTTTAAATGCTAGAAATTAATATGCGCATGAAATGTAAGCAATTTATATGATCAAATAGAAAGTATGCTAAGTAAGCAGTTAACATACAGTGAATCATTAATTGAAGTTAAGCAACATACACTGTATTCAAATTAATTGAAGTAAGCAATACACAATACTAAAAATAGAGAGTGTAAGGCTAAAGGAAATGAGGAAATATCTTAGATTCTCAATCTAAGATAATCATAGTCTAGGACTATGATACGAAAGCATAACTAAATAGTTATGAAGAGATTTTTCAATTTATAAGAAAATCTCTTATATTTTAAGTTAAAGTTACATTTAGAAATACCTCATTCTGTAGGAGTACACAACAGAATGGGCAAGGAGTTAAGCACGTCTGCTTAACTAGATACAGTGGGGAAGTTGAACATTCACATTTACTCTCTCTAAAATGTGAAGTTCTAATGTAAATATTTTAATTTGTACTATAATTGCCTTAAGGCATTTTCCCTTTAAAGTTTTAAGAAAAACTTTATTTATGCACAAAAGTCTTGAATATATGTTCAATGATAGGAGGCTCAAAGCTATGCAAGCATTCAATGGATTACAAAAATTATAAAGTATGTGATATCTTTTTGTTATCTAAATTTTTAATAATCTACTTTATAATTGGAGTTAATTAGACTCCAAATTGACTTATAAATATTTAATCTTAAGTCAATTTCAAATAAAAGTAGAAGGAATTGTAAACGAAATTAGAAAGATAATACAATTTAATAAAATAAAAAGAGAACTTATCCAAAGCTTAAAAAGAAAAGAAGCTATTAATTTTAATTAAAATTAAAAATGAACCATTGAATTGAATGTTTTGAATTGAATGTTAAAGTTTTCTAAAATATTTCTAAGTCTTAAAATTCTTAAAAATTTCAGCAGAGTCTCCATTATTTTTGTTCAAATTTTCAATTTACACAATCAATCTCCAATTCTAAATTAGAGTTCAATCCCTTTTATAGGATTGCTCATTTCCAGTTCTACAATAGAGTTTAATTCCAGTTCTAAAATAGAGTTCAACCCTTTTTACAGGATTGCTTATTTCCAACTCTACAATAATTCCTAAATTTAAACAAAACAATCTACTAACCTATAATTCATATATCCTATAAGCATCTATGAAATTAATAAAGGATGCAGAATTTAATTTAGAAATTTTATAGAAGTAATCATCATTTGGCTTATCAAGCCATAAGTCAACAATATTTAGCACAACATTTCTTTTGATATTAATTTATAACTTAACTTAAAAAAAAAACAACATTATTAAAGTTAACAATTAAATATAAAAGAAACAAGAATCGTTTGAATTTAAAGATAGCATATGATCTCCTAAATACATGGCAGTATTTGTACTTTACAATATAATTGGCAACAATATGAATGATAACATTTAGATTCTATATTAACAGCATTTGATTACATTGCATCACTTATGATCTTTTAGAATTCAAGATGGTAGCATTTGATTCAATATTGCAATATATAATAGTATTTGATTCAATATTGCAATAGATAACAGCATTTGAACTTAAGGTATGCCATGAAATTTAATCACACTAATTCCATAACAAATGAGTTACATGAGTGAGAAAAGCTATTAACAATAATTGGAATTAAATCTAGCTTAAAATGATTGTATACAATTATACAATTCAATTCATTCATGTAATCATTTTATGAATGAGAAGACTCACACTTAATTCACAATATTTGAATTACATAAGATGTGAGGGCCATCCACAATAGTAGGAATAAATCTAACTTAGATAATCTCATGAAATACATTTTATTCAAACCATTCATATAATTATCCAAAGTATGAAGATGATCAATTATTGAAAGTTCTAAACAATTCCAATACAAATTTAATGGAAACTAACATTAGTTTCATATCATTTATTTTACATAGATATAAGAGCTATTAATGATGATTTGAAAAATTCAACTTAAAAAGACAGAATTCAATTCATTCATGTGATCTTTCCTAAGCAATTCTTCAATAGAAGAAATTCAACATGAATGAGCATTAAATATTTACATTTATTCACATTTATGGATATATAAGATTCAAACATCCAATTCAAAACTATATGTGAGAAAATCATATGACATAGTTTGCTATCCTAGGATTCACACATCCTAAATTGAAGATCATTTAAAAATAAGAAAATTAACATCTTACTTATATTAAGAGCTAAATACCTGAAATATACAAATAACATTGTAAATAATAGCAATACTTGACTTATTTTGCAAGAAATAATTATATTTGGTTCAGCATTATAAAAGACAACTGTCATTTAGGGTAGCATTACAAAGAACAGCAACATATATTGAAAATACAATCCAACATTTCACATAAAACTGCAGCATAAACATCAATATCTAGCATTATATATAAAAGAAACTTTCAGCATTTGTTAAGGACAAAGTTCTATGATCATTGATAGTATTGACTTGAAAGGAAACGAAGTTGATTGAGAAGAGTTAATTTTATTTATTTAAACATATAGAAGACAGTAAGAGCATTTCAATAGCTTTCTTAAGTAAATCTAATGGCAATGCAATTGATTACCTTATGGCAATAAAGACAAATCAGATGATGAAAAATCAAAATCAATATTTTAAATGAATAAATTTAGAATTTTAAGAAAAATTGCATCGCGTGGATAGTTCTCAGCATTATAGTTAAAATCTTGATTGTGTAATTTTAATACATTAATATTCTAATAGAGGCATTATGAAAAATTGCAGTAACATTATAGCATTCACAATTTATGAATAAATATGACTTATAAAGTTAGACATAATAAAGCAGCTATAAAAATTGCAATGTTTACGTTTATGATGGCTAAAGATTCTTGAGTTAATAAACTCTATAATCAACAGCCCTATTTAAACGTAAGTGATTCATCAATACTACATTGATCAAGATAAATTTAAAAAGCTTCAAAACATGACATTCAATTTAGATTACAAAAAAAAAATTAAATCATATAAAATGTCAATTACCCGTCCCACTAAAATTAACTAATACATAATATAAACATAACATATAACAATGTGTATAAAAGTATGATATGATCACTTCATTATCTCCCAGCTTCTAGTATTGTATACTTTTGATTAACTTTTGCATTTTATCAAATCAAATACTAACGAACTCCATAAACACATTTTTTTATCACTCGTATTTCTTGTTAACATATTTTTTTTAGAAACCTTATCAATAGTAAAAGATAAATCAACTGCAATGAGTAGCTATCTTACTCAAATACTTCAGAAAGACAAAAATACAGAATATGGAAAGTCGCCAGAATCAGAGAACAACATAAATATGAAATATATTTTCTCTACTCGTATTTCAGAGCAATTCAAAGTGACATTGCAATTAAGAAAATACAAAGTAACATTTATAATATAAGCATGAAAGTTAAAAATAAATAAATTGAAGTAATCTATTCTGGAAAAAGATAAAAGACATTAATTAAATATAGTGTGATCAATTATTTTCCATAAATAAGTAGGACAAGAAAGTCCTATGCATTCATATTGTTTGCAAAGTTAAGAATTGAGTATAAAATTTCTAAACTCACATAGTCAGATTTAATCTGAAAAAGAAAATAATATTCTTGATTACGCTTGGATAAATCGAATCAAACCGATTCGAAATGGAACTCTTAACCTTTGTACAAAATTATTTGTATCTTATTTTCATAATTGAAGTTAGGCAAAGGAAGAAATTAAGAGGTACCTTTGCTCTTCGAGATGTGACTAGAAGAGGCGTTTGACGAGATGGGGAGGGTTCGGCCAGATGGAGATGTGTTGGGTTCGACGGTTTTCGGTGAGTGAGAGGGTTCGGCTATGGTTCGAAGGTCTCCTTCCCCGCTTCGAGTCGCCTCTGACCTTTTTATCCTCGTAGGAATCCTTTCCCCATCCCTCGCATGAGAAGATAAGGGCGAGAGAGGCTCGAGCCACGTGTCACCGACTCACCTCTCGATCGCTCGCAGGACAAGGAACCAAGGATGGAGCCGAGCATGCGTAGGGAGAAGGCGTCTCGAAGAGGATAAGAATGGAAGTGGTTCCTCGGGACGAGGAGGAGGCGTACGCATGCGAATGGAGGAAATAGCATTTTCGGCTGAGAAGGGAATTGGATAAAGATGGTTTTTAGGTTTTAAAGAGGCTTATAAGTAAATCCTAAGATCTATATAAGCCGTTGGATCAAAATAGATGGCTGAAATTTCTGAGCCAAGATCTGGAATCATTTGAGCTCCAAAAATCACAAACTTAGTATTGAAACGACCGTCTCGATGAGACGAATGCACGCATCCAAAAATTATTGAATTTGGACAAGTATTTTATTTTATATTGATTTTTAAGTGAAAAAATTAAAAAAATTAATTATAATAAATCGAAAACTCGAAAATTAACGAAACTTGAAACATAGCATCCTCATATGATGCTTGACTTGGATATACAAAAATTTCCAAATTCCGATTTATATTTTTCATATTATTAGCCTTTGAAGTTTAAACTTCATGAATTTATTCAGGACAATCCAGGATCCCAAACGCGCCCAAATTTTTGCAGTAGGATCCTTTCAATAGGCATTTTGAGAGGATATTTTTATTACATTTTTATTTGATTTAAATTGGATTCCTAATTTTAACAAAAAATTTTGAGCAATCGAAATTCAGCAGAAAATTCGGAAAATCAACGATTTCTAAAATTCCCAGAATAATATTCTTAACTAATTTGGAGCTACTGAGTTCAATGGCAGACTCCGTTTTTAATTTTGATGTTTAAATGATTTAGGTATCTTCAGAATTATCTGAAAATCAGGAAACACTGGAAATCGACAAGCGATCTCCAATTTACACAAAATTTGAGGTGAATACTTTTAACTCTATTATAAGAGTAATGAAAGATATTTAGAGTCAATTAGTTTTACTAATTGACAGGTAACAACTTCTGGGTTGTTACACAGGGTGTATTTTCTTTTGATAGGAGCGCTGTGCTCCCAAGGAGGCTTTTAGACCTTCTGGTAGAGGATACCGTAGAGTTTGATTCCGATTGAGCTGTTGTATTTTGATTGTTTATAAATATATATATATATATATATATATATATATGTGTGTGTGTGTGTGTGTGTGTGTGTGTGTGTGTGTGTGTGTGTGTGTGTGTGTGTGTGTGTGCATGGGCTATGGCCAATTTTCATGGAACCCAAAGACTTGCCTTGACTTCCTAGGACCAGTTTGCAACGCTTTTCTCATCTTCTACCGTGTCTCGCAGTCGCCGATTCAGCTATCAGTTAATTGCCTATACTTTGTACCAGGCCTGGAAGAGCAGGACTGAGTTCTCCCATGACCATCAGTTCCCCACTCCTACGAGTTGTGCTAGTTCGATTCTGTCAGCCTTGGTCAGTGCTGGTCTTCATGGCGAGAGTGATTACTGGGGTTCCATGGCCTACCGGGGCCCCTCCACCTCTTCAAAATGGTGCCCCCCCGCCCTGTTGGCTGAAGGCCAACATTGACTCTTCGTACTTCTTTGGAGAGCCCGCAGCTTTCGGAGCTGCAATTGTACGGGATGCTGGGGGACATTTTTTGTCTACTGCTAGTGACCTTTTACAGGCCAGATCCCCGCTCCAGGCAGAGGTCCAGGCAGTGACTATTCTACGACATGCTCTCACGGCCATCGAGACTTCGAGGAACTCATTATTGAGGGAGATTGCCTAGGCGCAGTTTGGAGACTCCGGCATCTCTGGGAGAGGACCCTACGGTCACGGGGCGCTGACAAACATACGGACCCCCTTTCTTTTCTGCTCGAGATCCCCCGTGTCATTTTTGCTTACCGACCGCTCAGTGTGAATTGGGTAGCAGATTTTTGTGCCTTTTTTGCCTGTCATGGCGTCTTTTGTTTTGATAGGAGCGTTGTGCTCCCCAGGAGGCTTTTGGACCTCCTGGCAGAGGATACCGTGGAATTTGATCCCGGTTGAGCTGTTGTATTTTTGATTGATTATAAATATATATATGCATGGGCTACGGCCGATTTTCATGGAACCCAAAGACTTTGCCGTCTTCTACCGTGTCCCGCAGTCGCCTGTTCAGTTGTCAGTTGGTTGCCTACACATTGTACCAGGCCTGGAGGAGCAGGTCTGAGTTCTCCCATGACCGTCACTTTCCCACTCCTGCAGGTTGTGCTAGCTCGATTCTATCAGCCTTAGTCAGTGCTGGTCTTCATGACGGGAGCGATTACTGGAGTTCCACAGCCCACTAGGGCCCCTCCACCTCCTCGAGATGGTGCCCCCCCGCCCCGTTGGCTGAAGGCCAATATTGACGCTTCGTACTTCTTTGGAGAACCCACAGCTTTGGAGCTGCAGTTGTTCGGAATGCTGAGGGACAGTTCTTGTCTGCTGCCGGTGACATTGTACAGGCCAGATCCCGCTCCAGGCAGAGGTCAGGCGGTAACTATTCTACGGCAGGCTCTCACGGCCACTGAGATTGACTTCGAGGGACTCATTATTGAGGGAGATTGCTTAAGCGCAGTTCGAAGACTCTGGCGTCTCTGGGAGAGGAACCTTCGGTCCCGAGGAGCGGACAGACATGTGGACCCCGTTTCTTTTTTTGCTCGAGATCCCTCGTGTTATCTTTGCTTACCGATCGAGTAGCGCGAATCGGGTAGCAGACTTTTTTGTTTTTTGGCCCGTCAAAGTGTCTTTTCTTTTGATAGGAGCGTTGTGCTCCCCAGGAGGCTTTTAGACCTCTTGACAGAGGATACCGTGGAGTTTGATCCCGATTGAGCTGTTATATTTTGATTATTTATAGTTATATATATATATATATATATATATATATATATATATATATGGATGGGCTATGGCCGCATTTTCATGGAATTCAAAGAATTTGCCAAATGAGGAGAAGAAAAGGAGGAAAGGAAGACAAGAAAGTTGGGAAGGAGGAAACCTTGCTTCCTCCTTTGTTGGAGGCGAGCAACTTGGGTGTTGACGGGAAAAGGGATGTGACAGTGGAACCTTCTTCTTCCCGGGCTGAAGGAGAACCTGTACTTGAGGTGCAAGGTCTCTCTTCCTTGTTTGGACCGGCGGCTGCTGTACCTTGGCGAGATTCCAATGGCCGTTTCGTGAAAGGTAAATCCAGATCCGGTGAGTCGTTGACTCTTGCGGAACCAGCAGCATCTTTGGAAACTGAAGGAAGGACAATGGAATCGAGTGTTACTCACTTACACAAGCTACAGACTGCGTCCGAAACTCCCTCACGCAAGCTCTCTACAACTTTGGATCAGTGGATGGCTAACTCTACAAGTGGCGAGTTCGATCGAGTTGCAAATAATGTGTCAGATTCGCTGACGCATATCTCTTCGTCTGTACAGATCGGCAATGTCGATCGAAGGACTAATGATCTGCTGTCTTCTGTTTCGAGAGTCGTGCATTCGAGTACCTCCAGTCCGAGCGACGTTTTGCGCACAAAAGATAGCTGTGACGAAAATAAATCTGACAAGTCCAGCCTTTGTATTCCAGCCAAAGTTTCGATTGACGGAAGTTTCACAGCTGTGAACGAATTGCATGTGGGTTTAGCATCTCATGGGACTGTAGCATCTATGCATGACGAAACTTGCGTACATCAAGATGGAAATTACTGTAGCGATCACTGTGTGCATGAGGGTGTAGCGATTACTATAGCAGCTGACGATTTAAATCATCCGATGGCTATGAATAAAAATGGAGATTCAGCAATATATAAACCAGCTACAAATATGAATCAACCAATTCAAGGTATGCATCAGTTTGATAATTATGTGAATGTTGTGAATGGATGCGATTTAGATACTGTGACTGCTTGTGAATCTGGGAGCATTTCAATAGAACAAAGAGGTCTCAGCAAACAAAATACTGGAACGTGTACACTAACTGTTTGTCATAATTCTCCAAAGATTACTGCAGAAGTTGAACCTTGTAAAACTGCAGTTGAAACCTTTGCATTCGCTGCAGAAATCGCCCCCTCCGCAAGCCAAACGACTACTATGAAAGTTACAAAAAATTCAGCAATTGTAAGTGCAGAAATTCCGATCATAAGCTTTAAACAGCCAGGAGATTTACTGCGTTATATGGAGGCCGCCGAGGCCATTAAGGCTGCGGCAAGTGCAAAGCGTGCGGTGACACCCAATAATCTACATTCCGCTGCCACTTCAATTGCAGAAATCCCCGCCTCAGAAAATTTAGAAAAAAATGCAAATGAACTTGCAGGAATTACATCACCTTCAGCCATTGGAACTACCACGAGCCAATCCGCAGGCCCATTTGCTGAAACTACAAACTCAGCAAATGTCAAAAAAAACTCATGGCAGCAAAAGAATTTCTTGCCTTGCCCCACCGGAATTTTTGAATGACAAGGAATCAGTTTGAAAATGCGCTCATTGTATGATTATTTGGAAGGCGGATTCCCCCCAAAATTCTTGAGAACCAATTGAAACTTCGTTGGACACGTTTTGGTGAGTTTACAATCCATTTGTTTCGACATGATTGCCTTGTTGTTAAATTTGTAAATGAACTTGCGAGGGCGGAAATCTTGGGGAATGGCCCATGGTTTATGGGTGGCCAAGCTTTGGGACTTGCAAATTGGACCCCTGGGTTCACCCCAAATATGAAGATTGGTTTCTCTACTCCCCTATGGATCCGGTTACCTGAATTACCTATTGATTTGTGGCATGAAATCAATCTCACCCCTATCGCTGCTTCCATTGGAACCCCGCTATACATTGATGGTCCTACCTCAAGATGCGAGAGGTTTGAATTTGCGCGACTATGTGTCCAAGTGGATATCTCTACTCCTCTCAAGCACTCGGTGATGATTCAAAGCACTTCAGGTTTCCTTTCTCAACGTATTCTTTACCAAGGAATTTCTATCTTTTGCAACTCGTGCCACTTGGTAGGCCATTCAGCTGAGTTTTGTCCCGCTTTGAAAGCCCCTACCTCTACACTCTCTATCCCCCCACCCCAACCCATCCCCATCTCCACATCCTAGACCCCCCACTTTCCCTCCACCTCCATCATCCCCCTCATCCCCCCACCCACTCCCACCTCTGCCCCCATCAGTCCAACCCTCCCCACCTCACACCTCTCCACCTCCACCAGCAAGGATACCGATTGGATCCTTGTGCAGCGCCGCAAACCCTCAAAAAAACCCCAACTTCCTGTGAGAGGAAGGGGTCGCCCACCTCAGCGCAGCCCTGCAGCATTACCCTGCCAGCCTCGCTCTACCATTGTTGTTGCACCGATCCATGATGAGGATCGGTTCCAGCACACTGTCAGTCCTGCACCCCGTTGGGTGCCTACTGCAAGTACTCCTTGTGAGGCCCCCGTACTGACAATAAGGAAGTACGGTGCTTCAACTGTGAAAAATCCCCAACTTGAGTAAAGTTAGGTAAACCCAACCTGCCTTAAGCTAAGGACTTATCACCAAGTGCTATAACATTCATCAATATAGATATCAAAGTGACAGAAGCAATAAATAATAGAGTAACATCCACAAGCATACATAGTAGGAAGCGAGAATGCAATATAGTAACTCATCACAATGCAGCAATAAAATACATTCAGAATTAATTATTACAAACTGAAGTTTAAAGGAAAAATGAAAACGTCTCTCAATCTCACTGAAATAAAAAGGCAAGATTTATCTAAATAGCAGCAGCACGATCCTCCTCCTGAACCTTAACCTCTTTTGCGACGCTGCCCACGAACACGTCTGAATCTGACATTTGTCGGTATCACAAATGCCAGGGCCCCAGCCAACAATAAAAAGGTTACAGTTAGACAATTATCTAAGTACATTTTAGGCTATTTAAATGAACTGAATATTGAAAGATATCACATTAAATTATTTTTTTAACATGCAAGCAATTATGGGGTGCAACAAGCTATATAAGAAGTAGAATACTATAAACTATCTATTTATAGCAAGCAACATGTATGTGAAATAACATACCAAGATATGAAAGTAAGCAAGGTAAAGCTAAAAGCAAAAGAACTGCAACTACTATGATAATTCCACTCCTAACATGATTATGATCATATTAACACATGTTGAGCATATAAAAGAAACGCAAGTATTGAAAATATGCAATTCTAACATCCTAAACATGCTCAAAAATATATATAAGTAGACCATATGAGTATACATACAACATGCTAGTTAAGGAAAGGAAAGAAAAGAAAAGCCACTGAGACTTGTGGCAAAACAAGCAATGCTGAAAGTAAAACCACTGAAACATGTGGTAAAGCCAACTAAAACTGTAAGTAAAGCCACTGAGACATGTGTCAAAAATATGCAATCTGTACTGAACTGAACTAGAGTAGCAATAAGTCTAAGATATAGCACCGCCATCCCAGCCCGAAAATCATCAAAATACCCAGCCATTAGGCCATCCCTGTTCCTCTCTGAGGCCTAGGTAACTTCCATATAGTACTGAATACTGGAGGTGGCAACACTATACTCATAACCTATCCTACTAACTAAAAATACTGAAAGACTTGATGAAATGATATATGCTTTACAAATTCTAGCTTATGATGTATTATCCATATCCTAAGTATTCCTATTATGCTCGAGGAATAAAGCTCAAGATCCAAGGTGTGCAAAACAATCTAGTCAAAGTAAGCAAGAGACTCAATCTAGACTTATGTGATATCTGTTATTGTCTAATTACCAAAACTACTATGAGAAGGTATAAGCTTAGGATCTCCAATATCCAGCTATCATGTAGAATCTCAGATTTACATCCTTAAAGTTAAATATTAGAACTTAATAAGTTCTAATTCAAAATCATGTGACGACTATGTGGTTTACATAAATAAATCAATAACCTAATTTTATTAATATTTACTCTCTTACTCAAATCTTGATTAAGTAAATCAAGATTTAAGAAATTAGAACTTAAACCCTATGTTGAGTTCAAATCCCAAATCCTATGTAATATCTTAATAAGGATCTAGGGTTCACACTTAATACCCCAAATTAAAGGTAAAGATTCCTATAAGCTGCAAGATTCAGGAACTAAGAACTTAGTGAAAGGCTATTCTACTGATTATAAGATAAAATAATCAATTAAGAACTTGAGAATCTAAGATCTATATTCAATCTTTAAGATAATTTCATTATCTTATTGATTGAATCATCCTATACCCACATGGAAGGTTTCAAAAGATTAAACAATCAATCATTAAAAAATTTCAATTGGAGATGGTTTAATTCAAATTGAAGATCTAATTCTAAGGTCTAAGATCTAAAGATCTGAAGTTTGATCACTTTAGACTTCTACTTAGAGTTTTAGCTTGAGAGTTTCCATTTGTGATTCTCTTTAGAATCTAAGTTCATAATTAACTATAAGGAGCTTATTAAGGTTAAAATTGACAATTCCAAGGATTAGATTAACATTAAACTCATATTGACCTTTTTAGGGCTACTTAAGATCTAAGGATTTGATGTTTGATCACTTCTAGACTCTAAGTTAATTTTTAACTTAAACTTTACCAATTACAATTCTATTAAGTTTTAACTCTTAGGTTAACCTTACTGAACTTATTAAGGTGGTATTTAATCATCTCAAGTATTAGATTTAAGGACTAATGCCAAAAGACTATTTAATGATCACTTAAGATCTAAGTGTCTTAATTAAGGATTAAGTGGAGTTTTCTTGAATTAAAGATCACATTAACCTTAGTATTAGTCTAAGAGTTCAGAGAACACTTCTAATCTACCTTAGGATAGTTTTACTGAAATTCCAAGTTTTAAGGAGCTTTTAAACACCATTTGGTCAAAATGACCAAGATTCCCCTCCTAAGGGTAAAATTAGAATTTTAGGGTTTAGTTGCCCAAGCTAGATCCTATCTGACTTAATATGATTCAATATGATTACTAAAGTGAGTAACACACTTATTTTAGGTTTTAATGACCTAATTAATCTTAATTAGTATTAATCACTTAATTAAGTCAATTAGGATGATTAAGGAGTGATTAAGAAAATTAATTATCCAAAATTACCTTTAAGGGTCTGAATTTGTTCCTTAAGATTCAAGGAGCAATCAGAGCCCTTAATCTCATTAATTGGACAATCAAATAATTTTATATGATTTAATTAAAAATAGAGAAGGTTTGGCAAATATTTTTAAATCCAACCATTGGATCTGAGATTTTATTTTATATTCAGATTCCTTGAATTTTTCTGATTCATATGGTATATTGGATCATACCATTTGGATCTGTATAATTGAAGTTATTTAATTAATTTACTCTGTATTTTTATTTAAATTAGAATCATAGGAATCTAATTATAACTAAATTTCCTTAAGGATTTTAAATACATAAATTCTTTAATTAACTGTTAGCCCAAATTCAAAACACGCGGGTCGGGGTCGGCCCGGCCCAAAATCACCGTCTTCCTCCTTCGGCAGACACCCGTTGCTGGGCGCCCTAGGGCTAGCTTCCGACACAAAATTCACCGCGCATAGATCACGCCAAACCCTGATTTCAATGGCTACACGATCATTGACCATAGACGCATCGATTAAACCCAGAAGCCCTAACTGGGAGGTACTGGATCGCCGGATGACTGCTCGGCCGAAACCTTCCAGAAGGCGCACCTGTGAGGAGAGAATTCTCCTCACAGAGTCCACGGGTCGCCACTGTCTTGATCCCTATACGTTCAGGGATCAATGAGGGAGCGATAGGGCGAAACGAGGAGCTCTGGGATGGTCTGGATCGCTAGGATGCTGCTAGGCATTTTCTGTCGTCTAGACCTGCGACTAGATCGATGGATCCTAGTCGAATCGATCGATCTGGTCAAACCCAACCATCGATACCAACATACAATCATTGCCAAGGGGTGTCGATGCTAAACAGAGGTCTAATTGCTCGAGGGGGTGACGAAATCGAGTGAAAGTGGCCCGACTGACAGTGTGCTTTCAGACGGTGCTTATGCTGTTTGGCGCACTACTATGGCTCACAAGAAGTCCTGAATATTCTCTAGGGACTAAGGAGGGATCCTAGCACAACATCTAGGCTTGAGAAGAGATGAATCGAGCTGAATCCAGCTCGACAGAGAAAATAGGAATGATTGTACCTTGGTTCGAAGAGTTGCAGCGACGAAGACAATGCAGGCTGCCCCGGGGGCTCCAAGTGATCGCAGGAACTAGCTGGGGGTCTGACGTCAGACACACACCCACTATCAGCGATCCTAAGCACTGGAAGCACCTAGAAGAAATGGGGGATCGTTGAGAGGGACGAAAAGAATCACCAGAAGATTTCAGTGAGCAAACGAGCTCACTGGACTGGGGAACGACTATTTATAGGCCGAGGGAGTTTAGGGGAGGTGGAACCATGGCTGAGGCTCGAGCATTAGGCTCGGGCCGAGGAGGTACCTCCAGCTCCCTCAAATGGGATTCTCCCATCCTCTGGATCGCCTTAGGAGGCTCGGCCATAATTGGAAAGGAGATAACGACCTATGTGACCTAGTAATGAGGAGTGGCAGACAAAATGACGTGGCGCAACGGGCGAAATTGCCTCTGTCGGGCCGGGATCTCTTGGGAACGAAGGTGAACAGCGGCTAATAGGGGCGCGACCGTCTGATGGATTTTCAGTTACGTTGGAACGGTCCTGATCATCCGACCAATAACGACTGATCGGCGGGGGTCAGATTGACCGTCGGATTGGATCCTATAGATCTAACGAGTGAGCGCGTGATTTAAGATGGGAAGCCAGATGCCGTCTGATCTCATCTCGAAACCGCGGAATGGTCGAGATGAGACGAACCCGGATCTGAGAATGCGGCCGTTGGATCCCATCCAAGGAATGGACGGCCCGGATGACGCCCGCGGTTTGGAAGGAAGCCGACTGTTGGAGGGGATAGATTTGCAATTATAGAAAGTTTAAAACCCTAATTTGCAATTGTACCAAAATAAATAAAATCCAGAAAGTGCCTAAATAAACTCCAAAAGTTCTCAAAATTTCACCCTTAGCTAATTTGGGGGTGAGGAATTCAAAAATGCAATCAGATTTTAATTTGGAGATAAAAATAATTTAGGTATTTTTTTAGGGCTTAAAATAGCCAAAAATACCAAATTTTTAATTTAGCTCCGATTGATTTCAAACTTCTAGGTTTAGGTTTAAATAATCCATTGAATCCAATAGAATCAAAATTAAACCTTGGTTTAACTTAATTAATCTAGTTTTAACTAGCGTAATAACCTAGGGTTGTTACACTCCTCGGACTGCCTCCCGGTCCCTTAGTCCCCTACAGGTGCCATCTCACTCCCCGCTGAGGCTTCAGGTGGGCTCTCGCTCTGCCAGAGCCCAATGAATGGCATCCTTACGTGGAATTGTCGCGGCGTGCGGAAGCTGTCGACACGCCACCACCTTCCGCCTCTCATCTCGGAGCATCGACCAAGACTTGTCGCTTTACTTGAGACTCGGGTGGAGGTGTTCACTCGTCGCAATGCGAATCACCTTTTTGGGCATCATTGGAGCTTTGCCACTTAGCCCTCTTCAGGCAGATCGAGAGGTATCATTCTTACTTAGCAGGAGGAATTTATGCAGTGTGAGGTCCACCACTCCAGCAGCCAAGTGATCATATCCATTGTCACTTTACATTCAGGTACCTGCTTCCAGTTTGGCGCTGTCTATGCGTCCACTGACCTGCACATGAGGCGGGAGCTGTGGCGGAAAATCCTTGCTGTCCGGACGGAGGGGTGCCCTCTAGTTTTTCGTGGGGACTTCAACTGCGTTCTCTCACAGGCTGAGAAGCATGGTGGGAAGTCGTTCAGAATCACTTTTGCGCAGACTGACTTTTAGGAGGTACTTGATGCATGCCACCTCCACGACCCGAGATTTGTTGGGCCACCTTACACGTGGAACAATAATAGGTCGGGAGGTTATCGCATTTGGGAGCGCTTGGATCGGTTCTTTCTCAGCACGGAGGCGCTGGATTTCCTTCCAGGAGCAGTAGTCCACCACCTTCCACGGGTAGCATCGAATCATTGCCCTATCTTTTTGTCTGACGTGTGTCTCAGGTTTCAGAGTACCGGCGCATGGTACAAGTTTGAGGATGCTTGACTTCAATACCCGGAGGCTTTCTCTGTGGTTGAGAGGAGTTAGGGGTGGCCGTCTTGCGGATCGCCGTCCTCTATCCTCAACCACAAGATGGCTCGCATGCTCCGGGCGCTGTGGAGGTGGGGACGGGACACGCTCCCGGACCTAAGGAGGTGGGAGACGAAACTTACAGTGACCTTGGCCCAGCTTCAAATGGAGGACATGACCACTGTTAGGGGAGGCGACCCGGAGCTTGTTCAGCTGCTCCGGGCCACCACTCGGGAGCTCTCTCAGGTGGAGGCGAAGTTAACAAGCTGGTATCAGTAGTGCGCCAAGGCGTTGTGGCTCTCTTAGAGCGACCGGTACACGACGGTATTTCAGCGACTTACGACACAGCGTCATAAGTCGAACACCGTCATCGCGCTATAAGAATAGTTCGGTGAGTTCACTTCTGACCCACAACAGATCCGGCAGGTATTTTTTGATTTCTTCCAGGGGAAGTGGGGCACCTCTAGCCCCGTAGGGGACTGCCCAGATTTTTTGATTCCAGATCGTATTATTGGTGACGCAGATTCTGCCTCTCTCCAATGTACGGTCACGGATGCAGAGATCTAGGCAGTCCTGAGGGACCTTGGCCCCAATTGTTCCCTTGGGATTGATGGGATCACCCCTCCTTCTTTACCAGTTATTGGAAGATCACCCACGCTGACACCTTGGCAACCGTTCATCATTTCTTTAATGGTGGGCGGATGCCGCAGCGCTAGCGCGATACTCTAGTAGTCCTCCTTCCGAAGGAGGAGGGGGGCCTCCACTCCGAGGTAGTTCCGCCCTATTAACCTTTGCAACAATATCTATAAGGTGGTGGCCAAGATCTTGGTCATGCACCTTAAGACATTGTTGCCCTCTCTGATCTCCCGTTAGCAGGGTGCCTTTGTTCCCGGAAGAGACATCAGCGAGAACTGCCTCACGATCCAGGAGATTATCAGTTGTCTCTCATACTCCACCTCGATGGCCGGTCATATGGCCATCAAGGTGGATATGTAGCAAGCTTACGACCGAATGGAGTGGGGGTGCTTACGTCTTGTTCTGCAGAGTTTTGGTTTTCCTCAGAGATGGATGGACTGGGCGATGCAGTGTGTCGAGTCCCCCAGGTTTGCTGTCATTATTGGTGAGCACCGTCTCCCTTGGATAGTAGGGCAGAGGGGCTTTCATCAGGGATGTCTTGTGGCGCCCTACCCCTTAATCTACAAGGATTAAGCCAAGGGTGGAGTGTCACTCTGGTTAACCCCTCACTTATCTTTGGATTAGGATGAAATCCATAATCCACCTAATTAGGGAAGGAATAACACATAATCAACTAACAATCACTATCTACTAAATCATACAGAGTGTGGAAACAAATTAAAAAAAAATGAATGACATCCAAGCATCACAATATAATAAGTGTAAAATATAACTCAGAATAATCTAAATACGCTCATCCTCACATACAAGATAAATAGCTAAATATCCTCAGGTCAAAATTGTTGCTCCTCCTCTAAGTAAGGCTCCTCCTCAGGTACTGTAACCTCAACCTGCTCTAAACATGATATTATCGATTTCACAATGTAGGGCCCCAGCAAAAAAAAAGAGAAAAATCTTGTATTAGATAATTGTCTAAGTATATTTTAGGCTGATACAGTTTATTATGTATTTTATAATATCACCACTTTACATTTTCTAAGCAACAATACATCAAAAATAGGAGCGACTGGCCGTACAACAAGAAAAAGACAAGCTATAAATAATATTTATAACTTTAAGCAAAAAGGAGGTTAAGGCATGCCTCAAATATAAGCTAAACAGGCAGAGCATATATATATATATATATATATATATATATATATATATATATATATAACTAAATAAGTGCTGAAAGAAAATACTACATCCTAGACATGCAGGTGATCAAAAAAATATGTAGATTAAATAACTTAACTCAACAATGATACGTATAATAGCAGCAAAAATTCTAACATCCTAATATATATAAGCAGAACAAAGGAATCACTGACTGAATCAAAATACTAAAAAGTAAGCCAAATATCAACACTGTATGTAATCTCTGTGTACTAACTGTCATATCAGAAGAATTAGCCAACCTGGCCCAAATATATATATAACTATCCATTCCCATAATCTATCTGGGCTAGGGCAAAATCTATTCATCCACATAGCCTTTCTGGGCTAGGGAAAACATATATATCCCCATTGCCTTTTTGGGCTATGGTAGATATAACTGGATATAATGTATGACTGAAGAGGCAGGCAATACTTATACAACATCTTTTAATTATTTTACTTTTATTTCTGTGGATAATTTCAGAAATAACTGAGGAGTCAAGCACGTTTGTAAGACTATACGGGTCCCAAGCCTAACCCACTCCCCTCAAAGAGTGGTGTTAAGCATCCTGATCTCACTTTACCCCTGTCCATTGGAGTAAATATGCATTATAATCCACCATAAACTGGACCATAGGCAATTGTTATCCTAATTATTCTAAGTTTTCATTTTCATACTCAAAGTTCTCTTATATGAAATGTCCAGGTATGTTCAAGGAATTATGGCACAAATATACAAAAAATGCATATCACAAAGTATCAAAATAAGCAAGGGACTCTACTAATATTGTGATATCATTTATTTTTTAATTAACCATTCTAACTATTCCAAGTTACACAAGTTCAGGATCATCATTTTCCTACTATCGAGTGTAACTTAGAAACTCATCTTTATAAGTTAAAAAGGATTAGAACTGATCAGGTTCTAATCTAATTGAATTAGATGACGACTATGAGTTAAATCAATAAATCATACATCATAGTTTTGTAAATTTAGATGTTCTAGCTAAGATCTGATCAAGATCTTCTAATCATATAGATTATGGATTAAACACCACGAGAATTGGGTTTAATCACATAATCCAAGAGGATAAGACCTAAATTATAAGTTTTATTCTATAAGTGATCTACTAGTTAAGGCCAATCCCATTAAGTAATCAGATTTAATAGGATGAATCTCCTATCTTAAATCTAAGGTTAAAAGATAAGATAATCGAAATAAGTTGTAAAGTTTTAAAAACTAATAAAACCAAGGTTTCATTCATTGAGTAACCCATTTACCCAATGAATGAACTCTAACCTATGATCTAATCCTAATCTTAGGAATGCTCCTTAAGTGCGGTGTAATAATCCTAAGAAGAGACATAGAAGAATTTTCAAGAATTTTGACGGATTGACCTAATTGTTGATTTTACTCACTTAAATATTTCTAATGTAGTTCTAATACTGATTTTAGTATTTTAAGGGACTAATTAAAGGTTAAGGGTTCTTAACCTAAATTCTGAGCAAAAAGACTGTTTTGCCCCTATTTAAGGACCTAAAAAGTCAACTATTGATCTAGGGTTCCAAATTAAAATTTTTTAGTTCTAAATGATTCCTTACTGTCAAATTTGAAGATAGACAGTAAGTACGTCCAATTTGGACAAGAGACGGGTTCTTCAGGTCTAAACTAAGGTTTTTGAGTTAAGGGGTATTTCAGTAATTTTCACTCTACTGAAACCTAACTTTTTATGCAGTTTACTATAGATTACTGTTCAAGAATTCCATAGAGTCTAAGAACACTAGATTCTGAGTCCGATTGACTAAATTATGGATGTTTTAAGTTGGAAGGATAATTTTAGTTCTCTACATTATTAATTTAATTTGATTATTATCGATTATCTATCATGTATACTTATGTGTGCCTTTAACTAGTTCAGATTTCACATTAATTAACTATTATATAATATTTATTTTATTGCCTCTAATAATAAATTAATTTAGTGCTATTCAATATCTAATTAATGACCTTTATATTCTAATTATGAATGCACCCTATTAAATTAATTCTCAAGTACTATTGAACTAATATAATTAAGTTTGTTTCTTACAACCAGATTAATTATGCAATGTTAATTTGATTAATTATTTACTTTAATAGTATTTATTTATCAAAATTGTTACTCCAATATTTTAATTTATCAACCAGTTTATTTAATAGTTTAATTTAATCTACTAATTTAAGCTATTAGTATTAATGATTCATAGATTAATCTTAATTATTTACTAATTAATATATATTTACTATAAACTAACATAGTTATAATACTTATATTTTACATAGTAGATATTTATATATATATGAAGCTCACTGTGCATTTCATGATTTAATATTAGGTAATTTGATAATCCTAAGAATTAATTAAATATTAATATTTTATTACTTATATTATTAACCCAAATAACTATAACCTACTATTTGAATTGATTAATGCATTAACAGTAATTTAAACTCAAATACCACTATACCTATATATCTATGTTAAAATTTTCTTTTTATTATTACTGACTAATTTAATCATTAGTTTGACAGATTATGATTAATATTAATTAAATGATGTTCCATTAACTAATTTAGAATAATATATATATATATATATATATATATATATATATATATATATATATATATAGATATATCATCATAAAAGCTCTCGTTTTAGGGTTGGAGCTTTGGCGATTCTGAGGCGATTCTTGTCTTCCTCTCGGGCGGCCGCCAGGCCTTGGCTCCGACATTCTTTCCTGAGTGCGGCAACTCTTCTTCTTCTCTGGCTTAAAGCTCGTTTCTGGTTTTATGGTGTTTTGATGGCGGACCTGGCTCCGGCTAATGTCCGATCCTTTAGAGATGTGGTTGATTCATCGCGTTTCTCCGCAGAGCCGATAGACAGTTATAATGGTGTGCCTGCTATTCTTTTCTCAGATGATGAGGTTCGTAATCTTGCTTCCCCGCTAATTCTCACCTTGGTTGGTAAGTTCGCTCGCCCTAAGCCACATTTTGGGCTGATTGATGGTTTTATTAAAGGTCTTAAGCTTGTTGCCCCGTTAATATTAGAACTTTAGATACGCACCGTGTCTTTTTTACTTTTGAATCGGGTCTGGACTATGCCCGTTTGTTCTCGAAAGGTTGTTTTGATCTTATGGGAAACACGTTAAGATTCTGTAAATGGGATCCATTTTCGGATGTCGCTCATGACGTCCCCATTGCGCCCGTCTGGATCAATCTTCCGGGGCTTAGGCTGCACTTTATAACAAAAGATATCATCCTAAATATTGGTCATGCTTTGGGTAAACCATTACAATTAGACAAAAATACAGCTTTACTGAGAAATGTGGCTGCTCCTCGTATGCTTATCGAATTAAATATTGCGTCCCCTCCTCCCTGCTCCATTTGGTTGGGCTCAATGGAAAAGGGGTACCTCCAAGAAATTGTGTATGAAAACCACCTTTATTCTGCAATTGGTGTAGTTCATTTGGGCATAACACGGATAATTGTTCATTCCGTCATAATAGCCCCTTGCTGAATAGGGCTCCGACCCAATCCGGTGCAGATCTGATTCGGAGCAATCCCGTGCTCTTAAATTTTAATAGTAATCCGAAAAATCAAGATGTTGGTGCTATCATGTTTGCTGGGGAATCTCCTCCCTCTCCTGCTGTAAATTTAGTCGGGAGAAATGTTATCCCGTCACCTTTGAATTCTTCTGGTCGAAATGAGTTTCCTCCAGACCCAATTTTATCTGCGCCTGAAGGTACTGTGATCCCTAATGCTACTGTGATATCTTCTGCGATACCTTTAGTTGAATCAATTAATTTTAATCCTAAAGCTAATGAAAAAGATACCCCTCCTGTTATGGTGCATGTCAGTGCTAATCCTCAGAACTCTGAGGAAATTTTGGGCAATATCTTTGAACCTATTATTTTTTCTGAAAAAATGTTAATTGGGGAAGGCAGTGATGTTTCTAAAATAACTTTTGTTGTTTTACCTAATGCTAATACGTTGTTGCAAGTTGTTCAGTTTGACACGGCAGATGCTGCTTTTGATATAGCTGCTGCTCCCCCATCTTTGGCTGGGGTGTGGCGGCCCTACCCCGCCGTGGTCCTGTTAACCCTTAAGTTAACATGATTATGACGGAGGGGTCACCAAATGACAATAGTTCCCACTTAAAATTGAATTAGACACGTGTTTTAATCCAACTTAAATAAGAACTTTGCCATTCAATCCATAAGAACTATCACTAAATGACTATACATGAACTCAGAGTGCGGAAGCATAAAAAGTATAACATCCATCCATACAGTATAAATACAACAATACAGAATAAGTAAAGAGCTGAAAAGAAAAGTTAAGCCTGTATTATTACAACATTTAATAAGTTTAAGAGAATTGAAAAAGGAAACTCTCAATCTAACAAGCAAAAGAAACTAAAGCTACAGATCTTCAAGAACGGGCTCCTCCTCCAATGGTAAGCTCTCTACTGGATCTACTGCTCCAACAAACTCAGAGCCTACCATTATCAGTTTCATAATGGTAGGGCCTTAGCCAACAAAAGAAAAACTGGTTAGACAATATGTCTAAATATATTTTAGGGTAAACAAATTATTATGTTAAATAGATATCACCATAACAGAACTGAAGCAATAGGTGCAGAAAGCATACAAAAAGAACAGTAATAAGTTATAAACAAGCAGTTTATAACTAAGCAAATAGGAAGTAATACATACCTCCTCCTGGCAACTGCAACAAAGACAGGTAAGCAAAAGACTAAACAAAATTGTAAGAAAATACAACCTAAATATTCATATGATCAACCAGATTATGCTAAGTGACATACAAAAATTTAACCGTATAAATCTGAAAACAACTAACATCCTACATATGAAAACAGTAAGTAAAACTAGCATCCTATATAGTGCAGGAAAACTGTAAGTAAAACAGTGCTACAATGCAGAATATATATAAGTAAAACAATAACTGTAAACTGAAATTGCAGTGACTATCTAAGTCACTCAAATTGAACACATACACAGCAAATCTTAGCCTGATGAGCTAAGAAACTCTGAACTGAACATCACTGAAAACTCTTAGCCTGATGAGCTAAGACAGAACTGAATGTAAGTGTACTTAAATTAGTATAAATATATCAGAATCCTGACTCTATAATCAGTATGGCAAGAATCTATCCATCCTATCACTCGGACTAGGCATGGCATAGACTGTCGGACATTAAACCCTCGAAAGGTTGCCGACCCGAACAGGTTGATCGAAGAGGTATACTAAGCAAGCTACACCTTACAAACACTTGTGAAAAGAAAACATAATGTTGTTTATGAATATTTAAAGTTGACATAAGATATTTATCAAAATATCTTAAGTTCATAATATATGCTCAAGGTATAAAACTCAAAATTAAGGAATGCGAAGCATCAAAATCAAAGTGCAAGAAACTCTATCTAAAATACAGGTGATATCCGTTGTTATCTACTTTATTCGTTCTATCTACTCTAAGTTACATAAGTTTCAGAATAATCAATTCTTACACATTTTGTAACTTAGAATCACGAATTCTACTAGCTGAAGATAATTAAGACTGGCCAAGTCCTAATTATAACTTAATCAAAAGACGATTATTTGGTTAAAATGAATAAATCATCGTCCTAATTTTGTATTTTAATTTACCCCAAACCTCATCCTGATTAGCCAAATTAAGGTGAAAAGATTAAGAATTAGACTCCAGATAATGGGATCTAATCACTTAATCTAAAGGTATAACTAAGGGTCTAAAGTTTAGAACCCAAAACTCACGGATTAGGTTAAGGCAAATCCTAATGATAAATCAAATTCATTAGGATAGATTTCTATTCTTAGTTCTAAAGTTTAAATATCAAATAATCATTTAATAAACTAAGAAAATCTATAAACTAGTAAACTCAATGTTTCACCTATTGAGTAACCCAATTTACTCAATAGATGAATTCTAACTTAAGATCTATTCTTAATCTTAGGAATTAAAGCTCTTAATTTCTAAGAGTATCTCTCAAGACACACATCCTAACTAATGTTATAAGAACTAAGGTAAGGTCTAAGAGTAATTAAGGAAAAGAAGAACACTCACAATTTACTTAGGAATTTTCTTAAGGAGCAAATTTTGAGATTCTAATCAAAATCTAATTTAGACTTGAATTTGATTAATTTCAGTTCTAAATCATTCTATTTATTGATTTTAGTGATTAGAAATTGAATTTAGGGCTTTTAAAGGCTAAACCCTAAATTTGGGCAAAATGACCATTTTGCCCCTACTTAAGGGTTCAAAAGATCAAATTTTGATCTAAGGCTTTAATTCTAAAATTTTCTTTTGGAAAGTATTTCTTATTATCTAATGTAAGATTAGACAGCAACTAAATTAATTTTGGGTGATTATTAAGCCATATGAGATCAAATTAGTGAATTTAACTCATAAGGGCAAATTAGGAATTTGGCTATATGAAAGTTAAATTTTCTTTCAGATTATTTCTATTTACTGTCTAAGCTTTCCATAGAATCTATATTTACTAAATTCTGATAAGTATTGACCAAGTTATGGCCAATACAAGATTTAGGGTTAAAAGTTAATTAAGGGATTCTTAATTATGGGTCAAAAACCTAACTTTGCTAATTAGTGTCCAAATTGAGTAAACTTAGTGGCTATGGCTTACAAATAGCCCACTGATCACAATAACATGTGGTAGGCTCCATTTGGATCTAATTTGACTAAGTTATGACTTAATTAGGGTTTAGGGTAATTAGTGAGTGATTAGCAAAATTAATCACTCAAACACTAATCCAACCTTACAGCTAGGTTTTAAATGACTCTATGAGTATTCTGAAACTTAAATCACTCAATTTGGATTATTAAATTTGCTAATATTCACTAATCAGTTTTAAGGTACTTAAAGGTGATTAGCAAATCTAATCATTAGATCTAAAATATTTTTATAGATTACTGTTAATTAGGCTGTTCTGATCTAAATGGACCTTTGGATTATTCAATTTGGAGTTCAATTGACCAAGTTATGGTCAATTGAAGTTCTAGGGTTAATTAGGGTAATTAGGGTTAGGACCTAAAAGTGATTAGGCAAATACTAATCCAAACAACAAAGTGAATACTACCAAATTAATCCTTAGGGTTTTCTAATCACTTTAAGACCCATATTGGGTATATTTGGATCAATCTACACAAAGTTGTGAGCTAAATAAGATTTATGACATAAATTTGAACTTAATTAAACCCTAAATGTCATTTTGCTAAATACTAGTCCAAATGCAAAATTATTGGCATCAATAAATTGCTCATATTTTTCTGATCAATTTGATATATTTATTTGCATAATTTGGATGTGTATTTTAGGAGTTATTAAGGTTTAAAGTTTAGTATTTAATTAATTAATTAATACTGTTTATTTAAATTAAATAAATATGTTATTATAATATATATATATATATATAATTAATTCAATTATAATTAACTATTACATAATTATATATATATAAACGATTTATTTAATTCTGTAGGTACACGTGGCAGATTTTTATTGGCTGGACAACAGGTGGCGGGCCCCACAGGTTCAGGATGGCAGCAGGACCAAGCCACGCGTCGCGCCAGGACTGGCTGGCGCGCTGCGAAGTGGGCCCCACCTGCCGAAGATGAGACCCGAGGTCTCGTCTCAGCAGTCGCTAAAATCAGGGCCACGTGGCGCGATATGGTGATGACACGTGGAGCGCTGCAGAGGGCTTGAGAAAACCGGCTTGTTCAGCCGTGATTTAAACTGGACCGGTCCAGATGAACCGTTTTGGATTGAACTGGTCCAGAACGATTGGATCAGATCTAATCTATCCTAGATCTAACGGCTATATTTGATTTGAATCAGACGGCTGGAATCGAAGGGCGATCCATCTTCCTCTTCGACAAACCGACGAACCCTAACCCTCTTTACAGACGAACGGCTCGATCGATCGAGGCTCGATTCAATCGATCGAGCCATAAATACGCATGAAATCAATGATTAAGATAAGAACAATAAAAAAAAATTAGGAGATGTAGGGGTACCTCGAGATATTGCAGGCGAAAGTCTAGGGTTTGAGCTCGGGAGGAAAATTACAGGATCCTTCGAAGTCGACGATCTCATTCGTGAAAACCGATATTAATGGACTTCAACGGCTCTTAAAGAAGGGTTTTAGCGGTGGAGATGGATGCGAGGACTCCACTTGGAGGACTCGGCGCCGCGTGCGACCTTCCGAGGACACGCGGAGCCCTAACGCATGCGAACGGGAGAGATGAAGGCTCGACCGTCCGATCTTTGATCGGACGGTCGATCAAAGATCGGATGGTCGAGAGCGACCGTTTGATCTAACGGGATGGATGAACACGGCGTTAAATTACTGAAGGCGCCATTAAGTGCTTAAAAATAATATTAATATTATAATTATTTAATTAGATTTCATTAATCAAAATTAATTAATTAAATGCATTCCAAAAATTTCCAATAAATCACCCTTAGCTAATTGAAGGGTGAGGAACGCAACGGCGCACTCGGATTTTCGTTTCGACGAGTATTTATTTATTTGATTATTTGGGGTATTTAATAATTATTAAAATATTCGGCGAAAATTCAACGACTTCCAAATGCCTCAAAAACTTCACCCCTAGCTAATATGGGTGTTTTGAACGCAATGGCGAAGTCAGATTTTCAATCTGAAGTCTAGATAAAAAGTCAATTTTCTAGGGTTTGGGATTTTCCAGAATTCCAGATTTGACTTTGTTGACTTCTAGTTTGACCTAGGTTTCAGAGGCGAGTTCTAAATTACTTAATTAGTGATTTAGAACCTTAATTAAGACTTAGATTAGTCTTAATTGAGCAAAGTAACAACCTGGGTTGTTACATGGGGGGACTCTATGTCCTTCTTTGGAGACAGGTATTGTCGCTCCTCTCGAACATACAAATGCTCCTCCTCCAATTTTTCAGGAAGAATCAGCACAAGTCGACTCTTTTCATGTCCCCAAAAGTCCGGCAAATATTACAAATTGCAGATCCTCCTCGGCCAGAAACCCTACTACTACCACAACAAACAGGTATAAATCACTAGCTTCTTTGGCTGATATTGGAAATGATTTAGATTGTCAAGATTATACCATAAAATATTCCAACAAAAGCAGTCAGAAGTCCCCTTGTGGCACTTCTAAGGTTATCCAATGAACGTTTTTTGTTGGAATATCTGAGGTATTGGTAATGCCTCCTCTTTAAACAGATTTAAACATCTTATTTATGAGAAAAAAATTAATATTGCTGCCATTCTTGAACCAAAGCTGCCGGCAGTGAAAATTGAAAACATAAGTTGTGTTGCAAAGTTTGAAAATGCTGTGGCCTCAACCTCTAATAAAATATGGGTCATGTGGACCAATCTTTGGTCGGCTGAAATCATATCCCAATGCGGCAAGCCATTCATCTCAGATTCTTTAATGAAGATTATAACTTTAGTATCACGTTTGTTCACACACACAATCTTCGCACTGAAAGGTTCTCTTTGTGGGCTTACCTTAAAAACTGCGCCTCTTCCTTTTCTCCTTGGGCGATGGGAGGAGACTTCAATGCTGTCTTGAACTCCAATGAATACAAGGGTTACTCTAGTGATTACTCCAATTCCACCTTTGACTTCAACTCGGCTATGCTTTGAGTGTGGGTTGGAAGATTTCTAATACTCGGGTGCTCCCTTCACTTGGCATGTCGGTCGTAAATTCGCTCATTTGGACAGATTCATAATTAATAATGTTTGGTGTAATGCTTTCTCCAATTATTTAAACTCATCTCTCAACTCCACTGGCTCGGATCACAAACTAATCACTCTTTCCTCCTGGAATATTAAAAATCTAATCCCGAAATCCTTCAGTTTCCAACTTTTCTGGCTTCAAAAAGTGGAGTGCAAGGACATAGTTAAGTCCATATGGAATCAACCCTGTCACTCCTATGGGATGTATAGATTGGTTGAAAAATTTGAAGCACTTCGGAAAGCTCTTGGCTTTTGGAACAAATCCACCATTGGGAACATCTTCTCGAATTTGTCCCGACAGGAAAATCTGGTTTCCACTCTTGAATCCATATTTGAGGCTGACCCTTCGGATAATCATAGAATGGAGGTAAATAAAGCTAAAGGGAAGCTTATCTCAAGTCATAATGATGTTGAAAACTTTTGGAAACAAAATTGCTCGATTATGTGGAAATTAGAAGGAGAGTGAAATACAGCTTTTTACCACAATTGGGTTAGGAAAAGGAGACACCTAAATCAAATCAATGAGATTATCACCCCGGATGGTGCAGCCATCTCGGATCTCCCGGAGATGCAAAAATCTACCACCAATTATTTCCAAGAAATATTCAAGCTTCCTGACTCGAACCCTCCCTATAACAAGATATTATACCCAGCATCCCAAATTCTCTAGACATAAATAATTCTTTAAATCAAGTGCCGAGTGATGAAGAAATTTGGGATACTATAAAAAATCTTAAAGACAATTCCTGCCCTGGCCCAGATGGGTTCCCCGAGGAATTTTTCAAAAAATTTTGGGAGATTATAAAGCTGGACATTTGTAACGGGATCAAAGAGTTCTTTTGTGCAGTTAACATTCCCAAATTTTTCACTCATACTATGATAACTCTTATCCCCAAATCTGACAAAGCATCCTGGTGGAATAACTTCAGACCGATTAGCCTTTGTACTACCATGAACAAAATTCACTCCAAAATTGTTGCCAAACGTCTTCAAAATATCCTTCCTATGATTATTGATCTAAATCAATCCGCCTTTGTTCCAGGTAGACATATTCAAGATACAATCCTTGCTACTCAAGAGCTTTTCCATAGTCTGAAAAAAAAGTGTTGGGGTCAAAATTTGATTCTTAAACTTGACCTTGAAATGGCGTTCGACAAATTGAATTGGAACTTCCTCATTTTTTCCCTCAAAGCTTATGGGTTCAATGAAAGTTTCATCTCTAATATCAAAAACCTAACGCATCATAATTGGTTTTCAATCTTCTTAAATGGCAGTCTTTCTGGTTTCTTCCCTGCTGAGAGAGGGTTGAGACAAGGAGACCCGCTATCTCCCCTCCTTTTAACTTTAGCAATAAACATTTGGTCCCTAAATATCAACGTCCTTTTCCAACAAACTCCAAAGTTAAATTTCAGCTTTGGTGGCAAAATGTCTATCTCCCATCTTGCCTACGCTGATGATTTGATTATCTTCTCCAACTGTAGTTCTTATGGGATAAAGAAGCTTTCGGCTTTGCTCTTGATTCTTGAAGAGGTGTCGGGTCTCAAAATAAATATAAGCAAATCAAATTACTATGTCCACCCTAAACATCCCCAAAGAATTTGCTCAAAGATTGAGAAATTCTTCAAGTTTAAGAAAGGAAAATTCCCCTTTAAATACCTTGGTATCCTAATTCATATTGGTCACAACAAGCACACTATCTATAAGGACCTCATTCATAACATTTTCAAAAAGCTCCAAGGTTGGGAGAATAAGTATCTCTCCCAAGGTGGTAGGCTAATTTTAAGTAAACATGTCTTAAATGCGATCCCTCCTTTCTGGCTGGAAGTCTGTTCTCCGACGGCTAAGGTTATGAAATATCTCTCCACTATTTTTAATAAATTCTTATGGAGCCATCCTAAGGGAAGTAAAGTAATATGGTGCTCTTGGAACCATGTCTCGTCCCCTATTGCTAAAGGGGGTTTTGGGATAAGAAACCTGATTGAAATCCACAAGGCCTATTCCCTAAAGTTGTGGTGGAAGTTTAGGACCTCCTCCTCCCTCTGGTTTAAAATTCTGCTCGCTAAGTATTGCTCTAGCTCCCACCCGGCGGTGGTTAAAAACAAAATCACAGATTCTTTTAACTGGAAAAGAATGCTTAAGGTTAGGGATACGATTGAGGAAACTATAATTTGGGATAATCTAGACTCCTCTATATCTTTTTGGTACGATTGCTGGTTTAAGGATAAGGCAGTTGTTCACTAATCAATCTCATATAATATATCCAAAACTCAAGGTTGCTGAAATTTTCACGCATAATTGTGGATGGAACCAGGCCATCCTTCAAGAAATTTGCTCTAAGGAAGTGACTAATAACATTATGGAATTCCATCCTAAGTTTTATTCCTATAAATCCGCGATTTCTATTTTTTGCAAACACAGGCAAATAAATTTGGCTTCCCTTTGGAACTTTTGTAGATCTCACGGGTCCCCCTTCTTCCCGGTTTGGATTTGGCATTGAAGTTTTCCTAACCTTATAAGTATTTTTCTTTGGAGACTTTTCAATGGCTTCATTAGTGTGGACATAAAAATGCAAAATGTTGGTTACTCCTTGGCTTCTCATTGTCAATGCTGCAATGATTATGAAATGCTCAATCATGTCTTCATAGATAGCTCCTTCAGCAAAAAAATATGGAATAATCTTAAAATGGCCCCGGCCCTCCCGTTTGGAAGTATTGAAGAACTCTTCAACCGTAGGCAAAAATCGAAACATGGTAAACTCCATATTGGTAATCTTGCCGATGCTCTCATCCTTTGGGCCATTTGGGGTGCTAGAAATCAAGCAAAGTATAAAAACTCTAAGTGTGATGCTGAGATTTGTACTCTAAAAATTATTGATGAGATTAGCACTTTCATCAATATAAATGATAAAAAGTTGTTTAGTTGGAAAAATCTAAATGTTTTTCAGACCAAAAAATTATTTAATCTGGAGTGAAAAAGTTGTGCCTGAGGAATGTCCGTCTGTTTGGGATCTGGTAGTTGGGTCAGGTCTCTTTTTGGGGCTGCCCAATTGCTATCCCAACAACGGCTTTCTGGTTTATGGTTGGCGTCTCCTTATGGTTAAGGTCCTAAACGTTGGTTCTTTTGGAAGCATTTACACCAGCATTATCCAATGTGTGTGTGGCTCCCAATTTTTTGAGGTGGTTCCCCTTCTTGCCCAAATTGAGTTGTTTGCAGAGAGTACTAGTGGGATGTCCAGGTGGAGGTTTGGCTCGGTCCAGGATTCGATTGTTTTGCGAATTGCTTCAAGTGGATTAAATGTTACATTCATGCTTTAGATGCAGAGAACCCTTGGTCCTCGTTCTTGTTACGCCGGGCTATCGTATGTTGCTTTGAATTTAAACTATGCGATCCCTTTTGGTTGTTGCTGGTTTCTTTTTCTTATGAAGGTTGGTTGGACTCGTTGGCGAAATAAATTTTTTTGTGCTGCTGGGTTATTATTAGTGGGTTTGCCTATTTCTCTTTTTGGTATTGATAGTATTGGAGTTTTGAGTTGGGATGTTTGCGTCTGCAATCGTGCCCTGGCTCTATTATTTGCCGATTTATGCTTTTGGTGATTGGCCCTTCTTGGCAAGCTCTGTATGGTTGGAATCTCGGCCTTATTCCTTTAGCAGCTAGTTCCTTTGTTTCGATGATTCCCTGGACTATTTGGATGGCGGCTCGGGCAGTCTCGCAGGTACGCCCTCACCTCCCTTTCAATTTTTCTCTCCGGTGTTCTTTGTGCAGGTCGCCTTTCTTTGGACCGCGAGGAAGCGTTCTTCCGTTCCGGTGCTTTTGTTTTTTTGTTTTGTATTTTATATTTTTGGATGGTCCTTTTAGGAGCATTCCCTGGGACCGTCTCTTTTTGGGTTGGATTTTGGTCTTTTAGTTTTAGGTATTTTTGTAACCTCCCAACCCATTTTGTAAAATTAGTTTTCTTATCAATAAAATATTCAGGTTCTGTTTAAAAAAAAAGAAAAGAAATATAGGCAGACCGGCGGGAAGACGTGGCAGTACGGAATTCTAGCCGTCAATTGAGGGATCACAGTGAGCAAAGGGATTCACTGTGATTCTCTCAGGGTATTTCTTGGCCCAGGGGGCTATGGGAGTGGCCTCCAGAGCTTGGGTTGGGAGGAACGGCTCGGCCCGAGGGGTTCCCTCAATTTCCTGAATTAGGGGTGGACTGGGCCTCAGGCTTGGCTGGGAGTGCTAGGGAGGCTTGGGCAAGGTCACAACGACCTTCCTGACGTGGCAAGGCAGTGGCAGACAGGCGAGAGGACGTGGCAGTATGGGAAATATTTGACTGTCGGGCGCGAGCTGGGGAGGAAGACGATCCACAGTCGTTGAGGGCTCCAGGACCATCTGATGGATCGACAGTTGGCGTAGAACGACTCTGATCACCCGACATCTAATGCCCGCGCGAGGAGTTGGATCGACCGTCGGATCTGATCCACAGATCGAACGGGCGATCGGGGATACTTAAGACGGATGGGTTAGATGTCTTCGGATCAAATCTCAGAACCGCGGAATGGCTGAGATTAGATCGATCAGTCCATCCGTGCTGGCCGTTGGATCAAGACCGCGGAACGGATGGCCCAGATGGCTCCCGCGGTTTGGGAAGGAGCCGACCATTGGAGAATGGTAGATTTGCAATTTGGAATTGTTTAAAACCCTAATTTGCAATTAAACCAATTTAAATTAAATCCAAAATGTGACTAAATGACCTCCAAGAATTCCCAAAATTTCACCCTTAGCTAATTTGGGGGTGAGGAACTCAAAAATGAACTCAGATTTTGATTTGGAGATCGAATTATTTTAGGTATTTTTCAGGACTTAAAAATAGCCAAAAATACAATATTTTCCAATTTAGCCCCGATTGATTCCAAACTTCTAGGGTTAGATTTAAATGACCCATTGAGTCTAATAGAATCAAAATTAAGGCCTGCTTTAGCATAAATAATCTAGATCTAGCTAGGGTAACAACTTAGGGTTGTTACAGATTCCCCCACTTAAGAACGATGTCATCCCCGACATCACCTAAGGGAAGTGTTATTATACTGAGGCAATACGAGTTTAAATACAATTGATAGAAAAGAGAAGAATAGTACCTGGATTTGCAAAGAGCTGAGGATATTTATTGCGCATATCCACCTCTTTCTCCCAAGTAGATTCTTCTAACGATCGATTCTTCCACTGAATTTTGACCATCGGAATTGAATGATTCCTCAGCTGCTTCTGATCATGAGCTAAGATTCTGATAGGTTCTTCGGCATACGAAAGATCGGGTTGAATCTCTACTGCTGGAAGTTGAAAGAGATGAGAAGGGTCTCGAATACATCTTCTCAATGAGGATACATGAAATAGGTTATGAACAGCTGCAAAGCCATCAGGAAGGCTTAACCGGTAGGCAGATGATCCTACCTTGGCCAATACTTTGAAAGGTCCCACGTAGCGGCGACTAAGTTTCCCAGCTACGCCAAATCTAAAGACACCTTTCATTGGGCTGACTTTTAGATAAGCAGAATCTCCCACATTAAATTCTAGGAGACGGTGGTGAGAATCATGATACTTGCTTTGATGATCTTGAGCTGAACGAATTCTCTGCTGAATTAATTTGATCTTGCTACTAGTTTCTTCAACTAATTATGAACCAAAAAGCTGAACGCTTCCTGTTTCTGACCAAGCTAGCGAAATACTGCATTTTCTACCATACAGCGCTTCATAAGAGCCATCTTAATGCTGGCTTGAAAACTATTATTGTAGGTAAACTCCACCAACGGAATATGATCTTCCCAGGAACCAGCAAAATCAAGAATACAATGCCTAAGTAAATCTTCCAGAACTTGATTTACCCTCTTAGTTTGACCATCCATTTGAGGATGAAAGGCTGTACTCATGGCTAGAGTCTTACCCAGATCTTGATGCACAGCTTGCCAAAACTTAGAAGTAAACCTGCTATCTCTATCCGATACAATTGACTTTGAAATTCCATGCAATCTGACAATTTCTTTGATGTAGAGCTTCGCTAACTTTTTTACTGAATCAGTTTGACGGATAGGAAGAAAATGTGCTGATTTAGTTAAGCGATCTACTATCACCCAGATCACATCGGCACCAGATTTTGCACGAGGCAATCGCATGACAAAATCCATAGATATATTGAACCATTTCCATTCTGGGATATCTAATGGATGCAAAAGACCACCAGGTCTTTGGTGTTCGGCCTTCACTAAATTACAGGCATGACATTTGGCCACAAAGTCAGCTACATCTTTCTTCACACCTGGCCACCAAAATGATTGCTTCAAATCTTGATACATCTTAGTATTGCTTAGGTGAATGTGATACCCAGAATTATGGCCTTCAACTAAAACCTCTTGGTGCATAGACCTAGGTATCCACAATCGATTACCTTGATAAACTACACCATTCTACAACTGCAAATCGTGGCGAAGACCACCTTCAATATCTGCTTTAAATTTCAGATGCTCATCATCTTTGGTTTGCGAGATGGAGACATCTCAGTGGAAAGTGGGTTCCACATTAATATTTGCTAATAGCAACTCAGCATATCACCATTAACTGGAGAAATTTCGAGCTTACGAAATTCAGGTTCTAAGAAATTGGAGGCAATCATCGAGTAAGGGCATCGGCCACACCATTTGCTTTTCCTGGATGATACTGGATACTGAGATCATAATCACTGATGAGCTCCAACTATCTTCTCTGGCGACAATTCAATTCTCTCTAGGTGAAGATGTACTTCAAACTTTGATAATCAGTGAAAATTGAACGTTGCACTCCATACAGGTAGTGACGCCATATTTTTAAGGCAAATATTACGGCTGCAAGTTCAAGGTCATGAACTGGATAATTTCTCTCGTGGGGTTTTAGTTGACGAGAGGCGTAAGCAATTACCTTACCCTCTTACTTTAAAACACAATCTAGACCGATTCTAGAGGCATTGGTATATACCTGATAGTTCAAACCTTCCTTAGGTAGAACAAGAACTGGAGCGGTAGATAGAGCATCCTTTAGGATTCGAAACGCTTCCTTGCACTCTGGGCTCCAAATGAATGGAACAATCTTTTGAGTTAGTTTAGTCAATGACGAAGCAATCTGGGAAAAGCCCTTAACGAACTTCCTGTAGTACCCTACTAATCCCAGGAAACTCCTAATGTCGGTGACAGACTTAGGTTGAGCCCAGTCCTGAATAGCTTTTACTTACCTCTGATCTACTCGAATGCCCTGAGCGTCAACCACGTGCCCCAAGAATGCAATGGAGTTAAGCCAGAACTTGCACTTGGAGAACTTGGCATAAAGTTGATGCTCACGTAAGGTTTCCAACACTAACCTCAAATGTTCTTCATGGTCTCTCAAAGTTTTAGAATAAATGAGGATATCATCAATAAAGACGATCACAAACTTGTCCAGATACGGTTTAGCACGCGCTGCATCAAATCCATAAAGATTGATGGTGCATTAGTGAGTCTGAATGAGATCACCAAAAACTCAAAGTGTCCATAACGAGTACGGAACGCAATCTTCCCTATATCATCTTCCTTTACTCACAGCTGGTGGTATCCAGACCTTAAATCGATCTTGGAAAATATCACAGCTCCAGATAATTGGTCGAACAAATCATCGATTCTAGGCAGTGGGTATTTGTTCTTTATGGTGACCTTGTTCAGTTCACGATAATCTATACACATACGCATAGATCCATCCTTCTTTTTCACAAATAAAATTGGCGCTCCCCAAGGAAACATGCTTGGCCTAATGGAACCTTTATTCAAGAGCTCTTGCAACTGCTCGTTGAGTTCCTGAAGCTCCTTAGGTGCCATTCTATAAGGTGCTTTGCATATTGGCAGTGTACCAGGAAATAATTAAATAGAGAATTCCACTTCTCTAAAAGGAGGTACACCAGGCAAATATTCTGGAAATACATCGGCGAATTCTTTGACTACCTTACAATCAGCAAGGGAGATATTTTCTTTTGTTTCGCCCATCATGGTGACTAAGTAGGCACTACAACCCTTGCCAATCAGTTGTTCAGCTTTAATAGCATTTATTAAAGATAATTGCGTGCTAGTTTTTCCTACAAATGTTTCAGGCTTACCCTGAGAATGGAGAGTGACTCTCTTTTTATGGCAGTTTATCACAGTATTATTGTCACTGAGCCAATTCATCCTGAGGATGATGTCAAAGTTAGCTATCGGTAGGATGATTAGCTTAGCCTGAAATTCTTGATCATTTATCGGGACTTTGATATTACAAAATTTATGAGCACTTAGTTGGATTCCTGATGGAAGTCCAACACTCAATTTTTATGCTAGGTTGCATGCATGAAGTTTAAGATTATTAGCAAATCGTTCAGAGATAAATGAGTGACTGGCACCAGTATCGAACAATACGCTACAAGGTTAGTTATTGAAATAAAGTGTGCCTAAATTTATACAGTGTCGTATTAACAATTTGAAAAGAATACAGAAATACAATTTTTACAGGAGAGGTTTAGGAATGTGTACCTGAAACCACATTGTTATCTTCGATGGCTTCGATAGGAGTTAAGGCATATACTCGTGCAGGTCTAGCAAAATGATTGTCAGACTGCCATCGTTGATAGTTCTGAGAATTGGGGACTGGTGGTTGCGTGTGAGCAACTTCAGAAATAGGGGCTGGCATTATGGCTAGATTTGGTTCTCTTCAGTTTAGTGGGGTTGCTCTGAACACCTGGTTCTTCTGGTGGGGTTTCATTGGAATTCCATCTATCATTTCCGTGTGGTCGCAATGATAAAACTGATGGCCTGTGCGCCCACAACTAAAACACCTCTGGCCAAAGTGATAACACTTGCCATACGGATGTGGTTTGGTGCAGTTCTGAATTTGTTCGGCTGTAGGTGCAGCTTCCAGCTGATATACTTTTGCAGGATTAGATCCGTGCCTTTTGGAGTTTCCTCGAGGGTTTAGATTTGTTGGTGATTTTCGTTTGAGATCCTCTTCAAATTAGTGATGCTCGATCACCTTAGCTGTCTCCACTAGCTTGAAGAAGCTAGTTAGACAGAGAGGCACAATCTGGTTCTTCAGTGAACTTCAGAGTCCACAAAGAAAGCGATGGCACTTAGCTGACTCAGAATGAGTAACTTCTAGTGCAAAGCGAATCAATCTACGAAATTCTCTTTCGTATTCAGCTACTGAATGACTCCCTTGAGTCAACCTTATGATCGTGTCGGAGATAATGTTTTGTGCAGATGGGGGATGAATTCGGTCTTAAAGGCCTCAACAAATGCATCCCATGGAATGTCGTCTAGTTCATAATCGACGAACTGGGTATTTCTGACTTCTTCCCACCAATATTCTATCTCGACGTGGAACAGATGGGTGGTGAGACGGACGACTTCGGAGTTCTGAATTTTCAGACTAATCAAATCCTTTTCCACGGCCTTCAGCCAATCAGCTGTATCCATCGGAGACAGGTTCCCACCAAAGGTTGGAGGTCTTAACCTCAGAAAATTATGGAGGAGATTATCTGTTTAATGGTGTGAAGATGAAGCAACTTGTGGAGCATGGACTGTCGGAGCAGCGATAGTGACTGGAGTTACACGATCATTCAATAATTTCTGCATGACTAGCGCCTGTTGAGCTTGGTTTTCTAAGAGAGTTGCCACCATGGCTCGTAGATGAGCCACCTCGTCATTAGAACTACTGGAGGCCACAGTGTTCTTGATAGGAGTAACTGTGGGTGGTGATCCGGAATCCATTCTAGTTAATTAAAAAAAGGAATAAACTCTGAATTTACTCTAAGGAAGGGAAATCAAAATTTTTCATTAATCATAGAATTTAGAAATTACAATGCCAAAATTGTAAATCAAATAAAGTTGCTTGAAAATGAAATAACATTTAACCTAACTATCATTCAAACATTATCAATGTACTCTGCCCTAAAGGCTACACAAAAATCCTCAAATGTGACTTCCCGATGCTTCCTATTACGTTTCTTCTCGAGCCTTGCCATGGTCTCACACCACCACACTCCGGCATAGTCTACCATCAGGTCAGCCACAATATCTATATAAAGTGACTCAGGACACTCTATGTGTTCCAAAATGGACTCCACTCGGCTCAACCATTCTTGCGCGTATATGGGAAAGTTGAGCCCTCGATATACGGCTTGCTATAGAAGCTTCTCCAGGACCAAAATTCCTCTTGATGAAACTCCTTCAATCTGCCAATTGCTTTCCTGCCTCCATTTGAAGCTACAGCTCCAAACTCTCCTGAAGGCACACTGATAGTAGTCTATATTGGACTCTTCAGATCCCATTTGACTCTAAGGATAGAATTTTATTATATTTGTGTTACACTCCAAATGAGTAATTAAGAAATTTTTGGATCCCTTATTTGCAATTTCTCCAATTTTCTATTTCCATTATTCGGCTAGCCATCACCTCAGTCAGCGCCCCCCATATCTCTTAGGCTCCCTCATGATGGCCCCTGCTCCTTCCTCTCCCTAAGCTAATCATCTCCCTTTCTCCTTTAAGAAGGAGCTCAAGCTCCTTCTTCATCTCCTTTGCAAAGAGCAGAACCTCCCTCTCCTTCCTTTCCTTCTCCATTGCTGCATTGGTGTTGAAAGAGAAGACTCCACTCCAAGATCTTGAAGGAAACAGAGTACCATCTACCTCTTCTTCGTTCTCCTCTCGCAAGGATAAAGGTACCCCTTTACCCTATCTTTTGCCTTCTTCATATAGCTACAATGCTTGAATACATTTCTAGATATCCATGTTTAAGTATGGAAGCTATTAAGGCTCTTGAAAGCATCATAGAAAAATGCTCTATTTTTCTTGTATTCTGTACACCCTGCCATTCATCTATATTTTTAGTATAGCTAGAATGTTCCGTTTGTGCCGATTTTGGTGTCGATGGAAAAGTATCGGAAATACCTTTCCATTGATATATGACACCGCTCATGGAACTCTCTAGATTGAGAGTATCTGAGCTCGAAAAATTGGCATTACAGTTTTTGTCCTGGCATAATCACCGTCTGCCGCTACAGCGCGTTATAGCGCGCTGCAGCGGATTTCGACAGAACTTAAAAAAAACATTAATAAAATTAATAGAACAGTATTTCGTAAAGTGGACCATTCAGCGCGCTGCAGCGGTTTGCAGCAGCATTTCATGAAAAACTTAGGAAAGCAGCCATAAAAATTAATTGAACAGTAACTTACAAAATGGGACGCTACAGCGCGCTGTAGCGCGCTGCAGCGGACCTTAGCGGAAATATATCAAAACTTAGGAAATGTCAAAAATAATTTAATTGAGCAGTGGTTTTGCAAAATGAATCACTACAGCGCGCTATGGCGCGCTGTAGCGGGTAACAGCGGACCGCAGCGGGCCGCAGCATTCCTCAACGCGAAAATGCGCTACAACGTACTGCCGCGCAAAAAGTGCTGCAGCGGACCTTAGCGAAAATATTTCAGAACTTAGGAAATGTCAAAAATAATTTAATTGAGCAGTGGTTTTGCAGAATGAACCGCTACAGTGCGCCATAGCACGCTGCAGCGAGTAACAGCGGATTGCAGCGGACTGCAGTGGGCAGCAGCATTCCTCAACGCAAAAATGCGCTACAACGCGCTGCCGCGCGAAAAGCGCTGCAACGCGCTCCAGCGCGCTGCCGCGCCCTGAATTTGCAAAATTTCCAGAAAACTTCAGAAACTGCCTAGATTTTGTAAAACTGCCTAGTTTTGGCTGAAATGACCAAAACTTCACTGTTTTAGTATTTTAAGAACCCTAGGACCCTAGTGGGGTTGAGTATAAATCAAAAGTGAGCCTATTTTAGTTAAAACTAACACTGCATAAAATTCTATATGAAAATTAAGTTTGAAACCTTGCCATTTTTAATAAGCGCTCAAAACTTACTTTGTACATAGAATGTATTGTGCAAATTGTTGGATACCTTAGAATTTCTGTGCCCATAATAATCAAAAATAATATTATGTTTTGAATCCTAGAAAATTAAGAGAAATGACCAAAATACCCTTAACCTCAGTTAAGTCATAACTTGACCATTTGAAGTCCAAATTGGGTCTACTCCCATTTAAAGTACTTAGCGTGCTATAGGGAAGCTATAGTCACTAAGTTTATTAAATTTGGACACCAAATGGAAGAGTTAGCTTTTTGGCCCCTTTTTACTTAGATAATTACCTATTTTCCCTTAGAAATTCAAATGACTATAACTAACTCAATAGATCGCAGAATTTAGTGTTCTTAGACTCTATGGAATCCTTGAATAGCAACTAATAGTAAACTGTATAAAAAATTTAGATTTCACTAAGTGCAAATTACAAAATTACCCCTTAGGTCAAAAATCTTATATTGGACCTGCAAGACCCATTTCTTAACCAAATTTAGTGTACCTACTATCTATCTTCATGTTAGACAGTAAAGAATCATTTGATAGTAAGAAATCTCAATTTGGAGCCTTAAATCAAAAGTTGACTTTTTGAACCCTTAGTAAGGGGCAAAATGGTCATTTTGCCCAAAATTTAGGTTAAGCGTCATTAACCTCTAAATTATGTTTTAAACTATTAAAATTAGTATTAGAACTACGTTATACTCATTTCAGTAAGAAAAATCATTTATTAGGTCAACTCAATAAAATCCCCTAAAATTTTTCTAAGTATTTTTCCTTTTAATCTTTTCACCTCACATTAGGATTATTCCTAAGTCTAGGGCTAGATCATAAGTTAGATTTCATTTATTGGGCAAGTGGATTATTCAATAAATGAATCCTTGGTTTTATTAGTTTCTAGAATTTTATAACTTATTTTTATTACTTTGTCTTTCAATTTTAGATTTAAAATAGGAGATTCATCCTATTAAGTTTGATTACTTAAGGGGATTTGCCTTAACTAGTAAATCACTTTTAGATAGAAACTTAGATCTTAGGTTTCACCCTTGGGATTATGTGATTAAGCCCAATCTCGTGGTGTTTAATCCATAATATCTAGTTTAGTAGTTTTGATCGAATCTTAGTATAGAATGTCTAAGCTTATTAACTAGGTCATGATGATTTATTATTTAACTCTTATAGTTGACTTTGATTAAGCATATTAGGACCTAGCTAGTCCTAATATTTTGTAATCTATAAGGACGTACTTCTAAGTTATACTCGATAGTATGAATTTGAGATCCTGAACTTATGTATCTTAGAATAGTTATAATGGTTTAATTAGACAACAACAGTGTCACCATGTATAGAAGAGTCCCTTGCTTATTTGATTAATTTTTGTTGCTATACATTCCTTGTATTTGGTGCTTAAATTTCTTGTTCATATCACATAAGAGAATGTTATGCATGAAATGAAAATTTAGAATAATTAGGATAACAGTGGCCTTTGGGTTCAGTCTCTAGGAGGATTCTAGTGTACGTTTATCCTATTGGACGGGGTAAGGAGTAATAAGGAGGCTTAATATTCTTATTGAGGAGAGTGTGTTAAGTATGGAACCCGCATAGTCTTGCAGACATGCTTGACTCCTCAGTTGTTTCTGAAACGTATCCACATAAACAAAGTAAAATAACTTAAAGATTTTTGTATGTGTGATTACTGCCTCCTCAGTTTTGTTGCTAGATTCTGTCTGCCCTAGCCCTGAAAGGCTATGGGAATTTATGTCTTCTCAAGCCCTGGATGGCTTGGGGATTTCACCAGCTTGATGGCTAACTTTCTGATATGGCAGTCTTTACATACCTGTTTCAGTTTTCAGCATACCGTGTACTGTATTTTGATGCATATTTCAGTCAGCTGTATTTCTTTACTTACCTGCTCATTTATACGTATTTATAGAATGCTAGACTTTACTTCTTACCATGTGTACCATGTCCAAATTTTTGTCTTTAATCAGCATATATCATATGATCATCAGTATGTTCAGGATTAGACTTTACTTTCAGTACTTTTACTTACTGCATTATATATATATGTATATGCCCTTTTCTTGCTTAGTTGTTGAGGTGTGCCTTTACCTCATTTGTTATTTAGTTATAAATATTGTATTTATAACTTATCCAGTTCTTTGTACGCTTACTGCCCCTATGCTTTTAGTTTATTTTTGTTGTGCTTAAGTATAAAAATGGTGACATTAATAACACATATAAAATATTCAGCCTAAAATGTACTTAGATAATTGTCTAATAAGATTTTTCTTTTATTGGCTGGGGCCCTGGCATTATGAAACCGATAATGTCAGATTCAGATAGGTTTGAGGAGCTAGGTGCTGAAGCAGAGGTCCCTTACTTAGAGGAGGAGCTTCAGCTAGGAGAGCCGGATACCGTTTAATTTCTTAGCTTCTTGTGAGGACGAGTGATTTATTTTCAGTCTTTAAAACTACTTATTTAATGTTGTAATAATACAGGTACTGTGACTGTGATTTATCTTATGCACTTTATTATTTTCTGAGCTATCTTATTGCTATTTCTTATGTGATGCATGGTGAATGGATGTACTATTTAATCCATTTAGCTTCCGCACTCTGTTTGTATGTCAGATTTAGTGACTGATCCTCTCGGATGTTCTATGCACGTCCTCCCTTTATTAGTAGATTATGGATCTACCTAATCCAATGATAAGAGAGGGATTTGCACAAGTGACCTCCGCTCCTTAGCCTAATGATTGTGGGCTTAGGGAGCGGGGTGCCACACAACTACTCCAACAAAGCGTATTCAGATGATATGGCCTCCCTGCTTTAGCCAAGAGATGGCTAAGAATGATTTATATTGTGCTTGAAACTATGAACATTCAAGACAATGTTATGATTATTCTCATAACACGCCTCCTACAGGACGACGCCAAAGACTGGTGGAGCGTCACACTTCGAGCACTTACTCATCGACGTGAAGGAATGCAGATCGACGTCACCTATGAAGACTTTCATCACGCCTTTACCACCCGATACATTGGATAGATATCTTAGCTTTTATTCATATGCTATCTATACTACCTTATGCATCCTTGTAATCTAAATTATGAATTAAAAGTAATTATCTTTACATCACTTGATCTGAATATCTAGGAATACTACTGTGCAAGCATGACAGGATACGACCTTTTCGCCCACTTTAAAGATAGGTGGAGGTTCGATGTGTACTTGGCAAAGAGGCATGGAAGAGAAGTCCAAGGAGTCTGCCCAGCAGGAGCCAACGTACTAAAAAGAATACTGGAAGACAGTGTACCGAGGACTGGACTTCCCCATCCTGACTAAGGAGTGGTTACGAAGGGTAACCAAGGTGTTCGACGAGTTGGAATGCCCAGATGGTGCCCGACTCGATATCATCAAAATCCTCCTCTAAGACTACGCGGAGGAGTGGTGGGCTCGTGAAGTATGGATGTTCGAACGAAGATTTGCCCGCTGCCGCCGAGAGCTGACATACTGTGGCGGCCGCCCCTTCTAATCACAAGTCTTAAGGAGAGGTCGTCACTAAGCACATCTCATACTTAACATTTGGTTGGAATTTAGGACTCCAATCCATTCTTAAGGAAAAGAGGTGCTTTTCTGAATAAAGTAAATGTTAACAATCACTTAATGAGTATCAGAGTGCGGAATAAAAATAACAACTGAAAGTACATCCATACATAAAATAAAGACATCCGGCTCAGAATATAAATACAATGCAGGAAAGTAAAGTACAAAGTTTTGAATTATTATAAATGTTTAGAGTTTAAAGATAACTGAAATCAAAAGAGTCACTCATCCTCACAGAGTAAAAGCAACTAGTAAAACTAAGGTCCCTCAGTAGTCTGGACCTCCTCCTGGATCTGCTCCTCAGAAGGCTCTATCTCTTCAAAAAGCTCAGAATCTACCATTATCAGTTTCATAATGGTAGGGCCCCAGCCAAGAAAATAAAAATCTTATTAGATAAAATGTCTAAGTACATTTTAAGGTAATAAATTTTAATATAATTTTAATGATATCACAACTTTAAGTTAGACAAAATATAGCGATAAGCACAAAGAAAGGAAGAACAAGTATTGAGGTAGAAACATACCTCAACTCTGGCTGCAAAACAAGGTAAGTAAAGCACAAGATAATACTACTAAGTATAAAGAAAGGTCCTAAAGGATATGATCAAGCTAACATGCCAGTATAGTATAAGTAAAAGTAATGTACTGAAAGTATAAGACTAGCACCCTAACATGCTCTCAAGTAGGTAAAACGGCTCACATACAAAAAGTTCTAAAATGAAAAGGAACTGCAAAAAATGAAAAATATGAAAGAAAGAAAAGTGTACTGAAATAGTAAGGTAAAGTAAGTCTGAAATGTAAGGAAAGTATGTAAGGTACTATAAAATGTCTGAAATGTAAATGTAAGTAATGTTTATTAATTTGTTGTACTTGTGAGATATTCTTACTTAATCTGCCAAAAAGTAAAGTCCATCTAGTAATCTAGGAGAAACATCTCAAATTAAAGTAAAGGTCATCAAAAAGAGGCATCTAGGAGAAACATCCCAGATCCTAAAGTAAATCCACAAAGTATCTAAAGGGCAAATAGGAGAAACATCCTAATGCCAAAGTAAAGTACCATAGGGGAAATTCCCTAGGCAAAAGCAGTCCTAAAGTAATTCGTACTCAGTGGCAGGTTAAGTAAAACATAAATCACAAGTAAAATGTTGTTTATTAATATTTCTTTTAAAATTATGCGAATAAAATGTGAATGAAACTCAAAATATGATATAAAGTAAGTAACAAGTATTTAAGTATGTCTCAAGGTATAAAAGGCTCAAAAGCAAGGAAACATAGCATTTTCAAATTCAAGGAAATAGCACTACACAAGTTTTGTGATATCACCTATTTTCTAATTTAGACGTTCTAACTACTCTCAGTTACATAAGATTTAGAATTATCAATTCCTACACTGTCTGTAACTTAGATTCACGTATCTACTTGTTGATCATAATTAAGATTAGCTACGTCCTAATTATAAATAAATCCAAGTCGCCTACAAAGTTAAATAAGTAAGTCAATCATCCTAACTTGTTATTTTATAAATCCCAGATTAAATCTTGATTAGCCAAATCAAGATTTAAAAAATTAAGAATCAAACTTCAAAGAATGAAGCTTAATTCTTAATCATAAAGCTATCCTAAAGAACTAAAGTTTAATCCCATTTCATAGATTAAATGTTAAGGCAAATCCTATTGAATTAAGTCAGATTCAATAGGATAGATTTCTAAGCCTAATTTTAATGTTAAAAAGTCAAATAATCAATAAATAAACTATAAAAAATCTAATAAACTAGAAAAATTAAGATTTCACCTTAATGAGTAACCCATTTTACCCATTAGATGATTTCTAACCTAAGATCTAATCTTAGTCTTAGGAATTAAGGCTCTTAAATACTAAGAGTATCACTCAGACACACATCCTAACTTAAGGTTATAAGACCTAAAGGATGATCTAAGAAGTTCAAAAGAAGTGAAATTTCTCTTATATTTTACTTAGGTTTTATTTAAAACTTAATTTAGGATTTCCTTCAATTTTCTAATTCAAGACTTAAAAATTATCTAGATCATAATTTAAATCACTTAAATTACTATTTGATATGATTTAGAGATGAAATTAGGTCTTAATTTCATTAAACCCTAATTTTAGGCAAAAAGACTATTTTGCCCCTTCTTAAGGGTCTAAATCTTACCTTTATGAATTAGCACTTAATTCTAGATTTTAATGATGTGGAATGATTATTTACTGTCTAATATGAGTTTAGACAGTAAATTCATTAAATTTGGTTAAGTATTAAGCCTTATAGGGTCAAATTAAGGAATTTAACTTATAAAGGCAATTTGGTAATTTTACCCTAATGACATATAATTTTTCTATCAGTTTATTAAAGGTTATGTTCTAAGGTTTCCATAGAACCTAAATTTGTTAAATTCTGATGTATATTGGCTAATTTATAGCCAATACAAGTTCTAGGGTTTTAAAGGATAATTAAGGATTCTTAATTAAGGGTCAAAAATCCTAACTTCTCCAATTGGTGTCCAAATTGACTAAAATTAGTGGCTATGAATTACAATTGATCCATTGATTTTATTGACTGGTAGTGATTTCAATTTGGACCTTAATTGGCTTAGTTATAGCCTAATTAGGGTTTAGGGTAATTAGTGAGTGATTAGTGAAATTAATCACCCAATTACTAATCCAACCCTACAATTAGGTTTTAATAGGTTATAGGAGTTTTCTGAAACTTAGTTTGTCCTATTTGGATTATTAAATTCACTAATATTCACTAATCAAGTTTTAAGTTAATTAGGGGTGATTAGCAAATCTAACTATTGGATTCTAATTATTTTTGTAGATTACTGAAATTTAAGTTTTTCTGATCAAAATTGGTGATTGGATCATCTAATTTGGAGTTAAGATGACCAACTTATGGTCATTTGAAGTTCTAGGTCAAGTTAGGCTAATTAGGGTTAGGTCCTAAATGTCATTAGGCTCAGATTAATCCAAACAGCAAGGTTAACCCTATTAAAATGTTCCTTAGGATTTTGTGAGTATTTTAAGACCCATATTGGGTGTGTTTGAATTAGTGGTTACAAAGTTATTATTAAATGAAAGTTTGTAACATATTTTGATTTAAGTTAATACCCCTAAATTTCACTATTGTTAAATATTTATCCAAATTGAGATTTGATAGTCTCATAATATTCCTTATAAATTTCTGAATCCAATGATATATTTATTTACTGTATTTGGATTTATATTTCTAAAGTTATTAGGGTTTAAAGTTTGGGATTAAAATATTTAATTTAAAGGTATATTATTTTATACTTTACTGTTTATTTAATTAAATCAATTTTAACTTAATTAATATATTCTACTATTGACATAGATTCTGTTATTAATTGATTATATGTATTATTCTGTATCTGATTATATTTATACATATATTTAATAAATCAGTAATTATATATATATATATATATATATATATATATATATATATATATATATATATATATATATACATATATATGTTATAAGTAATATATATGTATATTTAATTTATTAATCTATATTTTTTTTTTCTTTTTTTTTTGTTCTGACTATTCTGCAGGTCGTCCTTTCGGTGACAGCGGCTGGCCAGGAGTCGCGCCAGGACTGGTCGGCGGGATGCAGGTAAGGTCCACTGCAAAGATTTCTTCTTTGAGAAATAAGTGCTTGCGGGTCCCACGGACACGTGTCCTGAGCTGGATGGTCCAGTTTGAAAGGTCCGGATCGATTGAGCCGGTGATCCAACGATCCCAATGAGTTAAATTTAAAACGAACGGCATCAAGAAGCTAAGGTGGAGATCGAATGGACTTCGTTTAATCAAGATAGATCTGATGGCTTAGATTCGATCCAAAATTTTAGGATGGATCCGATGGCTTAAATTAGATCAAGGTTTAATCAGATCTTAGATTAGATCCAACCGTCAGATTTGAATCAAAATCGACGGTGGGATCGAAGGGGCGATTCGTCTTCTTCCCTGAGTTGGCGAGGAGATCTTAGGGTTTAGGCGAATTGTATGATCGGGTTCGATCGTGCGATCGAACCCGGCCAAAGGTTATTCCACTATGGTAAACATGATTTCGAAACATCAATTTAAGAAATAAACGCAAGATTTGAGGTAATGAAGTACCTAAACACTGACGGCTCTGGCGACTTAGGGTTAGAAAACTTGCTCCGAAATGAAGAACTTCACTTGAGTAGCTTCTTTGATGAAAATCTTGACTTAGACAGGGAAAAAGAGTTTTTATTGGGTTCCTACAACGGTGGGAGGACAGCTGCGAGGGTTGGGAGATGCCGCGTGCGATGCCATTGACACACGTGAAGCATTCGGGGGTGATGATCCCGTGGCCGTTCGATCGTTTGATCTGACGGATACGAGCGATCCGTCAATTTAGAACGGCGCTCAGACTGTAGGATGACGGCGTGAGTAGGGTTTGGACGGCACTGTTAACTTCGGTTAATAATAATATTATTATAATAATTCATTTAAAATTTTATTAATCAAATTTAGATAATTAAACTCATTCTAAAATTTTCCAATATATCATTCCTAGCTAATTGAAGGGTGCTGAACGCAAGGCGCACTCAGATTTTCATTTTGACGAGTATTTATTTATTTGAATTTTCAAGTATTTAAATAATATTAAAATAATCGTCGAAAAATCAACTACCTCCAAATGCATCCAAAACATCACCCTTAACTAATTTGGGTGTTTTGAACACAATGGAGAAGTCAGATTTTTGATCTGAGGTCTAAATAAAAAGTCAATTTCTAGGGTTTTGGGATTTTTCTAGAAATCAAGATTTGACTCAATTGATTCCAGATTTGACCTAGATCTTAGAGATAGGTTCTAAATGACTTAATTAAGCCATTAAAATCATAATTAAGATTTAAATTAATCTTAGTTAACCTAAGTAACAACTTGGGTTATTGCACATACGCGAACTTTTCTCAAGCTTTGACAAGAAAATACATATGATAGATTATGTGTTTTTCCCTGTTGCTATCTCTTCTATTCATGTACTATCTACTTGTAACAACCCAAGTTGTTACCTGTGTCAATTAGGACTAATCTTAGTCTTAAATCCAACCTTAAGTGCTAATTGGGTCAATTGAAGTCAACCTCTAAGACTTAGTCCAAATCAGGAGTCAAATGGATTGAATCCTGATTTCTAGAAAATTCAGAAACTCTAAATTTTGACCTATCTAAAAAGACTTCGTTCATTGACCCCAAATTAGCTTGGGGTAAAGTTTTCGTGTCAATCGGAAGTCGTCAAAATTTCGACAAATATTTTAATAATATTTAATGCCTCGAAATTTGAGAAATTAAAATACTCGTAGAATCAAAAATCTGATCTCACCAATGCATTCTTCGCCCCTCAATTAGCTAGGAAAAATATATTTGAAATTTTGGAATTTTGAAAAAAAATAAATTATTTTATTAGACTTAACGGCGTCGTCAGTCAAACAGCAGCAACCGTTATGATCCTTAACGACACCATCTGGTCAGACGGCGCCCATCGGACCGTTGCATCCGATCGATCCAACGGCTCGGAGTCGTCATCTTCGACGACTCCGCCCGCGCGCCACGCGGACTCGGCGCCGCTCGGGCCGCCAATCCGGGCCTTCCCAGCCTCGCCTCCTCCGCCGACAACCTCTTTAAGTCCCCTCCCGAGCTTGGTGAACCGCATTTGGCACGATTCGAGCTCGGAGCTGTTTGGATTGAACCCGGAGGACTTTCGACGATCCCAGAGGTACTCCGATCTTCCCGATCATTTGTCAATTTTTATGATCTAAATGTCTGCGTGTAGAGCACACTATACCCGATCGGACGAATCATGTGATTCTTCCCCGAAGGGTTCAGTCTCGCCGGACCCTAGAAGGTAAAGGGTCACGGGTCTTGGGCCGAGTCGGGCCCGACCCACGTTGGGATGGGTCGGGGTCGCCACATGGCGCATGTGGAGCCCACCTCGTCGTGTGGCATAACCGCACATCGCCATGTGGCAGCTGGGTCATATCGTCATTAAATTCATACATAATAATACATATATAGCTTGGGACCCACCGCATATATATATATATATATATATATATATATATATATATATATATATATATATATATATATATATAACTAGTGTTAAAATTAGGAGTTAACGAGTAATTATTATAAACCAGCAGTTAAACTAATTAGTGCATAAATAGATAGGATTAGTATATTAAACTAATAAGAATAAATATTTAGGTAGTAAACAATAAGTTTTATTAATATAATCTTATATATATGTCTAATTAGAAATTTTAGGGTATATATATATATATATATGCATATGTATAAATAGAAATTTTAAGATATAATATTATATTTAAAATAGTTAAATAGTATATATATATATATATATATATATATATATATATATAGGAGAGAGATTGGAGAGTGGTGAGAGAGCCCTTTCAAAATGCTAAAATCTCATTAGGAGAGAGATGGAGAATGTGATAAAGAAGAAGAAACCCCAAACTGTGTTTTGCTTTGCATTTAATTAATGATTTGCTAATCCATTTTAATGCTCGATTTAGATGGCTGTTAGACCTACCAACTTGGTCAGCCAACAGATATATTACAGCATAAGAGCTCAAAGTATATCTATATTATATATATATATATATATATATATATATATATATATATATATATATATATATATATATTTGATATTAGAGAGAGAAAATTAATAAAAAAAAATCATAATAAATGTGAAAGCACAATATTTTTTTTTTTTTTCTTCAAAATCAAACCATCATTTATCAAGAAAGAGAATATTTCAATTTATAAATTTATTACTTAATTATATTATATACCCATAGCTTATGAGGAAAGAGAATATTTAAATTTATAAATTTAATAGTTAATCATATTATATAACCATCGTTGATGTGGTACCCAAAAAATTAACCCAATAAAATTTAGATTTTATTTCAATACAAATTTTAAAAATAATATTTATATTATTTTTATGTAAATATATAAATACTAATGAAATACTTTTCAAATTCTATTGGATAAGTTTTTTTGTGTGCCACATTAGCATTTATATACTATATATATTGATATAGAAGAGAGATCGAGAGTGTGTGAGAGAGTCATTTCAAAATGATGAAATCTCATTAGGAGAGAGAATTGGTAAAAATGAATTTAAGATTTTTTTAACAATCATTTATCAAATATTTTGGTATCATGAAAAATTATTAAATTTCAAATAAAAAAAATATTGGTTTTCTTCTTTTATATTTTTATTGAGAGATTAGAAAATAAGGGTTAATAAAAATAATTTGCTAAATTTTTATTAAAATATATTTTGTTATTTATTAATTTTCAATATTTCATTCCTATCTTTCTCTTTAAAAAAATTACGTGCTTAGAAAACTAATAAAAAATGTGAATGCAGGATTTGAGAATCTCATTTTTTCAAAATTTTGATTTTTTTATTTCTTCAAAATCCCTTTGTCTTCCCGATAAAGTCAAATATATTTTTTTATTTCTTCATAAACCTCAAAGCTCTCAGAGTCCCGATATTTCTCTTTTTTGTGCCAAATACTTCCGCTCGCTCGCTCGCTCTAAGCCATTCTCGAATAATCCGCTCCATCCTCTCTCTGCATTCTTAGATCGCTGCTCTCTCCGCGCCGATCAATCGCGGCGAGATGGCGGGAGCTGCACGGGTGCGGGGACTGGGGCTCGCTATTGGAGCCGCTGGATGCGGACTTGCGGCGAGAGCTTCTGCACTACGGGGACTTCGTCCTCGCAGCGCACAACGGGCGGGGCTTCGGGGTGCGCCTCCCCGGTAGGTCGTACCGGCTGTCCCTCCCCCTGTATGCGAAGGCGGTGCTCAGGGTCTAGGCCTGGCTATCGCCGGCGGGGAACACCAGCCTGATTGGCTTCATGGCGGTGTGCAACAGCGAGGCAGAGATCCGCAGGATCGGGCGCCGTGACATCGTGGTGGCGCTCCGCGGCACCGCCACCTGGCTGGAGTGGACGGAGAACCTGCGTGTGAACCTGGTGGAGCACGCGGGAATGTGGACGACGGCAATGGGGAAGAGCTCTCGAAGGTGGAGTGCGGGTTCCGCAGTTTGTACACGACTCCCGTGGAGGAAAGGCAGAGCCTTTTGGCGGCGGTGGTGGGGGAGGTGAGGAGGCTGGTGGAGGTCTACGGGGGGGGAGGAGCTAAGCATCACGATTGCGGGGCACAGCCTCGGCGCCGCCCTGGTGGTGCTTATCGCAGACGAACTCAGTAGCGGGGAGGGGATGCCACCGGTGGCGGTCTTCTCCTTTGAGGGCCCGCGGGTGGGGAACAGGGCCTTCAAGGAGAGGCTGGAGGATAAAGGGAGGGTCAAGGTGCAGAGGGTCGTCAATGTGCATGACTTTGTGACCAGAGTCCCAGGATTCGACGGCTACGAGCATGTGGGTAGGGAGCTTAGGGTGGACAGTAGGTTCTCCCCCTTTCTCAAGCCCGACGCCGACCCCTTCTGCTGCCACGATTTGGAGGCTTACCTTCACCTCATCAACGGCCTCGGAGGCTGCGCTGGCTGCCGCTTTCTCCCCAACGCCAAGCGCAGCTTGCTCAGGCTGCTCAGCCACCAGAGTGGCAATGTCAAGAAGCTCTACGTCAGCAAGGCACGGGCGCGTCGGCCTCAGCGATTGATCCACCTTAATTTTCTCATATAGATTTTTACTCGCGGTTTCTTTTATCTTAATTTTTTTATTTAACGATTTATTCTTCTCATTTTTAAAGGATACTTTGCATAAACTGTTTTATGTATTAATAAATTTTGTCAATTATGATAGTTACTTTAAATTATTCTCATTCTAATATATGTTGAGAAGGTAAATAAGGCTCAAATATTTTAAAATATTTGAGAAAATCTATATATATTTAATATTCGAGCTATCAAATATTGATTATAAAATATAATATTTTGAGCTATAAAATATTGATTTTAAAATATAAATTCATTTTCAATAAGCATAATTATCAATAAAAGTGAGTTAATATTTTTGATATCTATAGCCTCAAATATCATAATATCAAATTTATAAAAGTAATTTCATAAGTTTTTTTATTCTTTTTTTTCATTTTGATTGTTTTGCTGAAGTTATTAGTTAATAATAACTATTGCTTAGTGCTTATTTTTTCTTAATAATATATGTTGATTATGCTGAAAAAAAAAAGATTTTCTTAATTTGGAAGTTAAGAAAAGAAAGATTTGTGCTTGAAATAATTTATATAATTCATTTGCAACAACAACATAAGAAATACTACTTTAATATTATATTTGATTTAATGTTTTTTTACATAATTTCAATTTAATTATAATATCAACTTTATTTAATCCATGAATTGTTATTATCTATATGATAATAATTTAGACTCTTTTTTTTTTGTCCCAAACTTTGAGAATAATGTAGTCTTAAGTTTCAATTATTTTTTTAATTTTTTTGTGCATTCTTTCATTGTAAGTGCAACTTAATTTTGAAGAATTACATCTCCAAATTATGAGTCTTTTATGATATTATATTCTGTGTTTTATTTTCTTTCAATGTGTTGTCGCCCTGCACAATATGCGGGTTTCATGCTTGGATATATATATATATATATATATATATATATATATATATATATATATATATATATATATATATATATAATTAAAAGTACATAATAAACTAACATTATTATCCTATAATCAATTCAATCATAGGTTATAGTCAATTGAGTTAATAATCTAAACGGTAAGTAATAAAACATTGATATTTAGGATAATTAAAATTATCTTTTCTATATATATTGACTAAGAAACAATTAAAAATTAAATCTATGAACTATTACACTAGTAAATTAGTAGATTAAATTAAAAACTGTTAAATAAATTGGTTGATAAATTAAAATATTGAAATGACAATTTTGATAAATAAATATTATTAAAATAAATAATTGACGTTGCATAATTAATTTGGTTATAAACAACAACTTAATTAAATAGTACTTGATGATCAATTTAATAGGGAGCCTTCCTAATATCAATAAAGTCAGAAAATAAGAGTTATTAATTAGATAATTAACATACCAAATTAATTTATTTTAAACAGTAAAATAAATATTAATTAGATAATAATAATTAATATTTAAATATACATGATAAATAATTGATTAAGCATAGCCCGGAGCAATAATTAAGTTAAATTAATAATATAGAAAACTCATATACCCTCGAAATTAAAACACCCGTAACTTAGCCATTTGAACTCAGAATTCAATGTTCTTGGACTCTATAGAATCCTTGAACAGCCACCAACAATAAACTATATAAAAATTTAAGTTGCAAGAAAGTGAAAATTACTGAAATACTCTTGAGTCAAAAACCATAGTTTGGACCTGTATGATCCGTTTCTCGTCCAAATTGGACGTACTTACTGTCTATCTTTAAGTTAGACAGCAATGAATCATTTGGAACTAAGAAAATTCAATTTGGTCCCTTAAAATACAAAGTTGACTTTTATACCCTTAAAATAGGGGCAAAATAGTCATTTTGCCCTAAGATTAGAATAAGTACTCTTAACCTTTAATTAACATTCCAAAACACTAAAACCAATGTTATAATTGTATTAGTGACACTTAAGCGAGCAAAATCAACTACTAGATTAGATTCTAGGATTTCCCTAAGTCTTTAACACTACACCTCAAGGACCCTTCCTGAGACTAGGACTAGATTATAGGTTAGAGTTCATTCATTGGGTAAATAGATTACTCAATAGGTGAAACCTTAGTTTTATTAGTTTCTAGACTTTTCTTTTATTTTACAACTTATTCTGATTATTTTATATTTTAACCTTAGATTTAAGATAGGAAATTCATCCTATTAAATTTGATTACTTAATAGGGTTACCATAATCAGTAGATCACCATTAGAATGAAACTTAGAACTTAGGTCTTATCCTTTTGGATTATGTAATTAAGCCCAATCTCATGGTATTTAATCCATAATCTATAGGTTTAGAAAATCTTGATCAGATCTTAGATAGAATATCTAAGTTCACAAAACTAGGATGTATAATTTATTGATTCAACTCATAGTCGTCTATCTGATTGAACTAGATTAGAACATGATCAGTTCTAATCCTTTTTAACTTATAAGGACAAATTTCTAAGTTACACTCGATAGTAGGAAAATGGTGATCCTGAACTTGTGTAACTTGGAATAGTTAGAATAGTTAAGTAGGAAACAAATGATATTACTATATTTAGTAGAGTCCTTTGCTTCTATTTAATGATTGTTGCTACGCATTCATTGTATTTTTGTGCCTTAACTCCTTGAGCATATCATATAAGATCTTTGATGCATAAATAAAATATTAAGAAAATATGAAGACTCCTTAGATTTCTTGTGAAAATAAAGTAATTGATTAAAGATAATAATTATATGTGTTAGAGCTGTCTCTCAGTTATATCTTCTTTGCATAGTCTCCTTATTGACACTAGGAGAAGACCTTGTTTATATCTTCTTTGCTTAGTCTCCTTGTTGACACTAAGAGAAGATCTGTTATGTTTTTTTTGCCTAGTCTCCTTGATGACACTAGGAGAAAATCCTATATATATCTACCTAGTCTCCTTGTATGATACTAGGGTTATATAGTTTTGTGCCTAGTCTCCTTGATGACACTAGGATCCTTTTTATATTCAGTGGGCTAGATTAGCTCTTTTCTATATGGCAGTTAGTACGCAGATATTTACATATATATTTAGTTTTGATATGTTGTTTACTTTGCAGCATTTTTATTCAGTCAGCTATTTTCTTTGTACTGCATATATATTTTAGGATGTTAGAATTTTACCGCTATTTATATGTATCACTGCTGAGTTATTTTATCTTAATTTGCACGTATCTTTTGATCATCAGCATGTTTAAGATGTAGTATTTCTCTTCCAATACTTGTTTAGTTATTTATATTCATATGCCTTACCTTGTTTAGCTTGCATTTGAGGTATGTCTTAGCCTCTCTTTTTTCTTAAGTTATAAATGATTGTTTATAGCTTTTTCCTTCCTTTGGTATTGCTAGTTGCTCTTATATTTGTTATAGCTATTGATTAAAAATTGTAAAATAGTGATATTACAAAACACATAAAAACTTATCAGCCTAAAATGTACTTAGACAATTGTCTAACATAAGATTTTCTTTTTTGGCTGGGGCCCTATATTGTGAAACCGATAATGTCAAGTTTAGAGCAGGCTGAGGTTACAATACCTGAAGATGAGCTTTATTTGGAGGAGGAGCAGCAGCTTGCACCCGAGGATATCTAGCTATTTACTTTTCTTATGAGGATGAGTGTATTTTATCTCCTATTTTGATTAAACATTAAATATTATAATAATACAGGTACTCATGATGGTGTATTTGGATTTTATGCTTATATTCTCAAATGTATTTCTTTATATTTATGTTGTGATGCTTGGATGTTTCTTATTATAAATTAGTTTTACACTCTGTAATGAATTCTTATTAAGTAATTGAATATTTGATTCTATGCTTACTCCTTCCCTTATTAGGTGGATTGTGAATTTCATCCTAATCTAATAATAAGTGAAGGGTTAGCTAGAGTGACACACCACCCCTTAGCTTAATCTTGTGGATTAAGGGATGGGGCACCACACTACTGCTTCAAATGATGCATTATTTATCCTTGTATTTTGGTTAATAAAAGAGATAGACTGTTATAATCTCCTGTTTATTAAATTCTGAAAAAAAAATGCATTGTTCTTAATTCAAATTTGAGCAATCATGAACTCAGGATCAAGCCCTTCTTCTGTTCCCTCCAACACCTCCTCCAGTGAGGTAAGTGCATTACTGGAAGCAGTTAAAATGATGGTGGAATCCCACCAACGGCAGGCAAAGTTTAGCCAAAAACAAGCTAGGAAGGCCGCAAAGGCACAAGCGAAACAAGTCGAGCGAATAGAGCGGCTTCTGGTGGCTAAAATAAACCAAAATCGAACCACAGCGGAAGTTTCCCCAACATCACTAAACCCACAGCAACATCAGTCCACAGAAGGGATGCTGCACAGCTTTCTCAGATTGAGACCCCTCACTTTCGATGGAACTCTCTCAGCAGTGGACACGGCCACCTGGATAAAGATGGTGGAAAGAACCTAACAAGCATACAGTGCCCCGAATCAGCAGTAGTTCGTCTCGCTACCCACCTCCTACAGGGTGAAGATGAATACTGGTGGGACACCACTCGTAGCACAACATTCGCTGAGATATTGCTAGCAAAAATAACATGATATGAATTCATCAAGGTATTTTAGGCTCGATTCATTCCCCCCTCTGCCAAACATCGATTAGGGAAAATGTTTCTAAAATTACAGCAAGGTGATCGATCTGTATCAGCATACGAGGCAGAATTTTGTCGCCTTGCTAGATTTTCCACAAAACGGATCCCTACAGAGTCAGATCGCTATTACCGGTTCCAAAATGGCTTGCGACCTTCGATCAGAAGTCAAGTAATTCCCCTACGCATAATTGATTTCTCAGAATTACTTGAAACGACTAAAGTAGTGGAGCAGGATCAAGCCAGGGAAGGATCCAAGAGAAGTATCGGGTCCACATCATTCCAGCAACACCCTCCCAAGCGAGCCAGAGTGTACTAGCTCGAGGCTGAAACTCCAGCTACTGATCCATTTAATGGTTGCACCAAACAACATTCATATGGTCGGTGCTACCATGTGGGTAGTGTCTGCTTTACCTGCGAACGACCAGGCCATGTATTATATATTAGTGCTGCCACAGACACAGTTGATGGTGATCAAATTGATTGTTCCAAGCACCGCCAAGTCTTTGACTTATTCCAGAAGCCTGCGGCAGCTCGTCCAGCACCCCCTCCTACCTTAGTCATGAGGTGTGATGACCCTGCCCCGCCGTGGTCCTGTTAACCCTTAAGTTAACATGATTACGGTGGAGGATGTCACCAAATGACAAGGTCCCCACTTAGAATTGAATTAGACACATGTTCTAATCCAACTTAAATAAGTACTTTGCCATTCAACCCAAAATATCATAACTAAATGATTATACATGATCTCAGAGTGCGGAAGCAATTTAAATATAACATCCATCCATACAGTATAAATACAGCAATACAGAATAAATAAAGTGCTGAAAAGAGAATGTTAACCTGTATTATTATAACATTTAATAAGTTTAAGAGAACTGAAAAAGGAAACTCTCGATCTCACAAGCAAAAGAAATTAAAGCTAAAGATCTTCAGGAACGGGCTCCTCCTCCAATGGTAAGCACTCCACTGGATCAGCTGCTCTAACAAATTCAGCACCTACCATTATTAGTTTCATAATAATAGGGCCCCAGCCAACAAAAGAAAAATTAGTTAGACTATTGTCTAAGCACATTTTAGGGCAAACAATTTATTAAGTTACTTGAATATCACCATAAACCAGAACTGAAGCAATAGTGTGCAGAAAGCGTACAAAAAGAATAGTAATAAGTTATAAACAAATAGTTTATAACTAAGCAAATATGAAGTAAGTACATACCTCCTCCAAGCAACTGCAACAAAGTCAGGTAAGCAAAAGAAAAACTAAATAAAACTGTAAAGAAAATACAATCTAAACATGCTTATAATCAAACAGATTGTGCTAGGTAACATACATAAATTGAACAGTCTAAAATTGAAAACAACTAACATCCTATATGAGCATATGAAAATAGTAAGTAAAACTAGCATCCTATATAGAAATAGTAAGCTCTGAACTGAGTATCACTGAAAACTCTTAGCCTGATGAGCTAAGACAGAACCAAATATAAGTGTACTTGAATTAGTATAACCATATCAGAATCCTAACTCTATAGTCAGTATGGCAAGAGTCTATCCATCCTATCACTCGGACTAGGCATGGCCATAGACTGTCGGACATTAAACCCTCGAAAGGTTGCCTACCCGAACGACATGACCGAAGAGGTATACTAATCAAGCTACACCTTACAAAAACACCCTCAACTAGTACTCACCATGTCCAATCCTCACTAATGAGCACAAAATCTATTTCTCGCCATCCTGGGAATTATTTCAACCAGGCATGGATAGACTTACCGACAGTAACAAACCAGGGTGCTATGCCGGACTCGAGGATTGGAGAGGCATACTAGTTAGGCCACAACTTTCTGAAAACTGTAAACATCGATCAATCATGAATGATATGTATGCAATTCAAAATTAACATGAGATATTTATCAAATATCCTATGTCCAATATATGTGTACAAGGTAAGGGGCTCAAAACAAAGTATGCAAAGCATCAATTCAAGGTGAGCAAGAGACTCTATCTAAAACACAGGTGATATCCATTGTTATCTACTTTATTCGTTCTATATACTCTAAGTTACACAAGTTCAGGATCTCCAGGTCCTACTATCGAGTGTAACTCAGATTCTCATCGTTACAAGTTGGAAAAATAATTAAAATTGATCATGTTCTAATCTTATCAAATCAATGTCGACTTAGATGAGGTAAATAATAAGTCAAACGTCCTATTTTAATGTTTTATCAGGCCCAACCTCATCTTGATTGATCAAATCAAGATGAAAGAATTAAGAATTAAATTCCAAATATGGAATTTAATCACTTAATCCCAATGGTGCATCTAAAGGTCTAAAGTTTAGAACCCAAATCTCACCGATTAAGTTAAGGCAACTCCTAATGATAAATCAATTCATTATGATAGATCTCTATTTTTAGTTCTAAAGTTTAAAGATCAAATAATCATTTAATAAACTGAGAAAATCTAGAAACTAGTAAACTCAAGGTTTCACCTATTGAGTAACCCAATTTACTCAATAGATGAATTCTAACTTAAGATCTATTCTTAATCTTAGGAAATAAAGCTCTTAATTACTAAGAGTATCTCTCAAGACACACATCCTAACTAATGTTATAAGGACCTAAGGAAAGATCTAAGAATGATTGAAGATGGAGAAATCACTCACTTAAGACTTAGGAAATTTTCCTTAAGGAGCATATTTTGAGATTTTAATCAAAATCTAATTTAGACTTAGATTTGATTAATTTCAGTTCTAAATCATTATATTTACTGATTTTAGTGATTATAAACTGAATTTAGAGCTTTTAAAGGCTAAACCCTAAATTTGGGAAAAATGACCATTTTGCCCCCACTTAAGGGTTCAAAAGATCAAATTTTGATATAGGGCTTTAATTCTGAAATTTCCTTTTGGAAAGTATTTCTTACTGTCTAATGTAAGATTAGACAGCAACTAAATTAATTTTGGGTGATTATTAAGCCATATGAGATCAAATTAGTGAATTTGACTCATAAGGGCAAATTAGTAATTTGGCTAAATAAAAGTTAAATTTTTTTTCAGATTATTGTTCTTTACTGTCTAAGCTTTCCATAGAATCTAGATTTGCTAAATTTTGATAAGTATTGGCCAAGTTATGGCCAATACAAGATTTAGGGTTAAAAGGGTAATTAGGGATCCTTAATTATGGGTCAAAAATCTTAACTTTGCCAATTAGTGTCCAAATTGAGTAAGATTAGTGTCTATGGCTTACAATTAGTCCACTGATCATAATGACATGTGGTAGACTCAATTTGGATCTAATTTGACTAAGTTATGACCAACTTAGGGTTAAGAATGATTAGTGAGTGATTAGCAAAATTAATCACTCAAACACTAATCCAACCTTATAGATGGATTCTAAATGGTTTTAGGAGTCCTCTAAAACTTAAATCACTCAATTTGGATTACTAGATTTGCTAATATTCACTAATCAACATTTAGGATAATTAGAGGTGATTGGCAAATATAACTGTTGGATCTAAAATACTTTTACAAATTACTGTTAATTAGGTTCTTTTGATCTAAATTGATATTTGAATCATTCAATTTGGAGTTCAATTGACCAAGTTATGGTCAATTGAAGTTCTAGGTTTTAATGGTCTAATTAGGGTTAGGTCCTAAAAATCATTAGACTTAAAATTAATCCTAACAGCAAGATTAACCCTACTAAAATGTTCCTTAGGGTTTTGTGAATATTTTAAGACCCATATTCAATACATTTGGTTCAACCTACACAAAGTTATGAGCTAAATAAGATTTGTAACATTTAATTTAACTTAAATTAAATCATAAATAATCACTTTGCTAGATACAGGTCCAAATGCAAAATTATTGGCATCAATAAATTCCTCATATTTTTCTGATCAATTTGATATATTTATTTGCATAATTTGGATGAGTATTTTAGGAGTTATTAAAGTTTAACAATTTGATTTAATTGATTAATTAAATTCTGTTTAATTGTATTAATAATTATGTTATTATTATTATTAATATATAAATTCGTTTATTTAAAATGTTATATTTATATATATGATTTTATTATTTATTAAACAGGTACACGTGGCACTCTATGATTTGCCGACGGTACGAAGGGGGGACCCACAGGCGCTGCAGACCCGACAGGATCTGTCCCGCGAGACACGTGTCCTCGCGGGATTGGCTCGTTGCCTGCGCGCGTCGCCCTCTAGCTGCCACGGTACGTCGACCGTGACCGGTTCACAGACGGCGGTTCGACCGGTCCAGATGAACCATTCTGGATCGAACCGGTTCATAACGATCGAACAGATCTGATCTATCCTAGATCTAATGGCTGGATCACCGTTTCATCCGACGGCTGCAGACGAGCGGCGATTCACCTTTCTCCCGAACTGGACCGTGTACAGACGGATCGTTGAACCGGTTTGGAGTAGCCGGCTTGCTCGGGATGACGCTTCGTCTTCCCCGAGAGTCGCGAGATTAGGGTTTCGTGAGGAGGATCTTCGAACGAAGATCCCGTCCGATCGAAGACTCCTTAGCTTATTCGAACCGTATGGATTTATTATTAAGATTTGAATTGTATATAGAAACAATAATATCTGAAATCAAACTGAGATCAGGTGAGATCGGGTACCTTAGATGGATGGCAGGGAACGTTCGAGCTTCGATCGCCAAAATCAGGTCTTCAGAGATGAAACCGAGAGAAGATAGAGTCTTAGATGTCTTATATTAGTTCTAAAGTGGCGATTACATGCGGTGGGGAGGACATCTGGCCTCTACGAGCTCCAGCGCCTCGGCTAGGGCGACGCGTGCAGCCCCCCTTCGGCCACACGACACTCTCGCGGGGACGACGGCTCACAGCCGTCTGATCCCGCGATCAGACGGCGCAGGAGGAGTCGTCAAGATTGACGGCGCGAATAGAAAATAGGTGACGACGTTATGAATAGTTGATGGAATTCGTTAAATATTTAAATTTATATTATTATTTAATTTATTTTTCAACAGATTTTATTAAATAAATTTAACTAACTAAATGAAATTCAAAAAAATTTCCAATAAATCACCCTTAGCTAAATGAAGGGTGAGGAATGCAATGACGCACTTGAATTTTCATTTCGATGATTATTTATTTATTTGAATTTCCAGGTATTTAAATATTATTAAAATATTCGACGAAAATCCAACGACTTTCAAATGCCTCCAAAATTTCATCCCTAGCTAATTTGGGTGTTCTGAACGCAATGGCGACGTCAGATTTTTCAATCTGAGTTCTAGATAAAAAGTCAATTTTCTAGGATTTGAGATTTTCCAGAATTTTTGATTTGACTCAGTTGACTTCTAAGTTGACCTAGGTTTTAGAGATGAGTTCTAAATTACTTAATTAGTGACTTAGAACCTTAATTAAGACTTAAATTAGTCTTAATTAAGCCAAGTATCAACCTGGGTTGTTACAAACTCCCCCACTTAAGAATGATGTCGTCCTCGACATCACTCAAGTGAAAAAATAGACAGAGCAGATTATTTAAAATTGAAATTACTGAAGTAAAATATCTCTGATTGCATGAGTTTAAATAAATATAGAATTGCTTGATGGAAATAGAAGAGTATGAGGGTTCTTAATTAATCTTTATAACTTAGATCAAATAACCAATTTGATCTTTATCTAGGGTTTTGACAAGTCATTTAATGGGTGATGGTTTTAGTTTGAAATTCTCACCAAAAGACAGAAAGATGAGAATCATGAAAGTATTATGTTCCTTTCATTTGAAATATGAGATATTTATAGATATATATGGTCTTATGATAAATAAATTATAAATACAGCACATCACTACTAATACAGTAATGCATGCCGTAGAAGATAAAGTGTCTCTAAGAATAAATATTTGATTTGTGTTTGCACACCAAAATTGACATGAGTTTAAGAATATATCTTTGTACAAATAAGCAAGGCTTAAAGGAACTTTGAAGGTTTAAAGATTCTTTTCTTTAAACTTAAATTATCATAATTCATTTTATAGAAAAATTTCTATCCCAAATTTTATATTTAATGAGCTAAACAACTAAGTGATAATCATCACTTAATGAGGATCTCAATATTAGGAAAAGAGAAATTAATATTTTATCTAGGCTAAATATAACTGTAAGGATCAAATACTTAGCCCTTAAGTCATAATATATGACTTGACAACCCAAAGTGATTATAACTTGGCAGGTGATATTACTTGTTTAGGAGTTAAGATTCTAACAGTTCTATGTTACATTTACTATCTAAGAAGGCTTTGGAAACTAGCTAAGCCTTTATAGGATTCAATAGGGATTAAAGAATAAGAATGGTTCTTCTTCAACAAATGGGAGTTTAAGGATTTGGCATCAAAGAACTAGTATTCTATGATCTCTTATTCTATGAAATTTTTAGGAAGAGATTCATCTTTAGAATAACAGTCTAATAATGAATCCAAATAGTTTGGCTTATAAAGATAAGTTGAGGATGGATTACATATATAAATTAGTCCAAATTAGATTTGAACTATTAAAGTGACATTCAACTCTTGTTAAAATGTCCTAATAGGGCAAATAGGTTCAGCATGCAATTTCTCGATACTTAGCTTCAAGTTTAAAAGATTAAGTCACACATGATGACTTAACAGCAAGTTTTGGTGATTATAAGAGTTTAATAATACAAATATAAGTTTTGACTTGGTCATGTCAAGGAACTCACTCATCCATACGGATAAGTATCAGGAAAAACTTAATAAAGTCTAATTCTACGATCATAAATCATATTATATGATATAAGACAAAATTTCTAGAACTAGCTGCTAATATCTAAGTCACAAGAGATGGCTTAGATTATTAACAATCTAATAATTTAATTTATCTTATGATGAATGAGAACTTATTCTGTTATGGCAAAATAAGATTAGTATCCATTTAGGATACATGGCTTTAAAGTTAAAGAGAAAGTTTAAGAATTTAAGTCTCACATTATGACTTAATATCCATGGTTTGATGTTTACAAAATATATTAACACAAGTCATAAATTCTAATAAAATGGCAAGGAATTCACTTATCCATATGGATAAATGCTAGGAAATTCAATGGAAATTTAATGCTATGATCACAGGTCATAATCTATGACTTATGCCAAAATTTTGAGAATCAGTTGTTAATATCTGAGCTACATGATGTGGCTTAGATCACTTAAAAATTTAATGGTTATATTTAATTTATCTTGAATAAGAGCTTGTTTTAAGAGAATGATCAATAAGTGCTCAAGTCATATCATGACTTAGGCAAAAAGTTAAAATCAAATTATTTGGGAAAGGAGATTTTTCTTATTCAATAGGAATAAGATTTTTCTCAATTAATCTACTTACTTCAAGTGGCATTTATCATTTGATGAAGATCATAGTGAAAGAATAGAATCTCTATTCAATCAAGAATGGACAAGGGAAAGTATAAATTCAAACTTATTAAGTTACCATAAGTAACTTAAATAAAAGAATTTCCAATAGAATATTTATATATTCTAATTCAAAATTTAGAATTTACAATATTTTGCAACTTTAAGGAAATCCATCCTTTCAAGAACAAAAAGTTCTTTGACTTAGAATGGGTTATATATTTAAAATTATATAGAATATCCTTATTATGCTAGGATAAAGAAAGCAACATATTTATTATAGCTAAACATTATGAGTATATGCATATAAGTTAAAATAAGCTAACCATTACGTAATCTGTAATTTGTCCACTCTAAGGTTTCTGTTATTAACCAATCAATCATCCTTGATTAAGGAATGATTTTTAGATGCAGAGGATGATTACCCAACCTGATTACTTAACTTAATGGGAGAGAGAAATTTATTATTTCTAATTATACCATGTGGCTTAATATATTGAAATCATAAGAATGAATCAAGATAATAGATTGCTCATTAACTTTGATGAAATACAATCATAAAGCCACTACTATGAGTCAAAATTTTGATTTAAATAACCTATCCTATGGTCATAAGTGTACATTTAACTAATGTGAATATACTCATCCTAATAGAATGAGATATTTAGAACTTAAGGAATGGCTTAGTTTAGCGTTTTAAGTCACACTAGTGACTTATTCAATAATAGATTCAAAATTCTCAATTAATTTAATCTAAGGAATGAGAAGTTGTTCACCCAAACTGGGCAAGTTACTTCTTAGAAATATCTATTTTTGTAAGTTATACACACATAATTTTGCTAAAAAAATCTAAGGTTTGATTGAATTAAGCTAAGAAAAAGACAATTATCAAGTCGAGGATAAAACCTATTGAACACAAGACTAGGCTTATATGAAAAATTCAAATTAAATGATGACAATAATTAAGTTGTTACAATTTGAACTTATATGAAGTAAAGTAAATTTTATGAATGAAAGATGTAATAAAATTGAGTGTATATACCTGGGACAATATTATCATTAGATTCCTCTATTCCCAGATGATTGTGTTCTTGAAGTTTAGGAGCAACTATTTTTCCCCTGCCAGCTAGACATTTTGTTTTAGGCAGCGGTGATATTAGCATTGACATAGATTCCAAATCCTTAGATGAGTTGTCATGGCCTGCTTTATTCTGATGAGAATGATGAATTATATCTCCATTGATTGTTTTGAAAGCACGACATTTCTGATATCCGTGGCCTCGACGACCACATGTATAATAACCTTTACCAAAATGATAACACCTTCCATAAAAATGTGGTCTAGTGCACTCTTGGATTGATTCCATTGATATACTAGATCCCTCTTGGTGAGCTTTGCATTTTTTATTCTTTTTGGTGATCTTATGTTGAGTTTCAGAATCTGTGGGGAAATAAGTTCCCATTAAAGATTAGAAGTTTAGATCTTAAGAAGCCACTAAATGACTTATTAGTAACAGTTTGTGCAGTATAAAGAATATAAAAGGATACCAGTAATTGTAGTATTAAGAGTAGATACTAGTTTCTGGATAGTCACTGCTTGTTGCAATTGATTCTCTAACATGATTGTTACCATGTTCCTGAGTGAAGTCACTTCATTGGTATTGCTGTTTGATGAATCATCCTTATGGAGGGAAGAAGTTACAGGATTCATTCTGAAATTTATATGAGTAAGTTTAGAATTAGAAGAAGAACTATTATACTTTTTGGGTTCTTATTAAATCAATGAGGAAGATCCAATCTTCTATAGATAAGCTGTTGTACTAAAGAGGTTCATTTAACATACAAGTTTTGAATTTTCTACACCTTTGATCTATTATGATAGTTTGAATTTCCTAGTTATAACTTAATCCCTTAGTCTAAAACCCAAGGTTTAATATTTCAATTTCTATGATTATAGAGATCTACTAATATTTGTTACTTAAGCTTTTTATAACTCTAAGGTTTTAGTCCTTACTAAAGTTGTATTATGAAAGTGTTCTCTTCATTTTCTACTTCTTTTTCTGAGTTATACTTATAATGAGATGGATGTTGTTTCAAGTATTCATTTAGTGATCCTGTAGTAGAAGAACCATCCATTAGGTAGAGAGGAATACAAATTCCAATCTAACACCTTATGAAATTCTCTGATCCCAACTGTGACGGCCCTGCCTCGCCGTGGTCCTGTTAACCCTTAAGTTAATATGATTACAGTGGAGGGGTCACCAAATGACAAGGTCCCTACTTAGAATTGAATTAGACACAAGTTCTAATCCAACTTAAATAAGTACTTTGCCATTCAACCCAAAATACCATTACTAAATTATTATACATGATCTCAGAGTATGGAAGCAATTTAAATATAACATCCATCCATACAGTATAAATACAGTACTACAGAATAAGTAAAGTGCTGAAAAGAGAATGTTAACCTGTATTATTATAATATTTAATAAGTTTAAGAGAACTGAAAAAGGAAACTCTCGATCTCACAAGCAAAAGAAACTAAAGCTAAAGATCTTCAGGAACGGGCTCCTCCTCCAATGGAAAGCACTCCACTGGATCAGCTGCTCTAACAAACTCATAACCTACCATTATCAGTTTCATAATGGTAGGGCCCCAGCCAACAAAAGAAAAACTGGTTAGACTATTGTCTAAGCACATTTTAGGGCAAACAATTTATTAAGTTACTTGAATATCACCATAAACCAGAACTGAAGCAATAGTGTGCAGAAAGCGTACAAAAAGAATAGTAATAAGTTATAAACAAACAGTTTATAACTAAGCAAATAGGAAGTAAGTACATACCTCCTCCAAGCAACTGCAACAAAGTCAGGTAAGCAAAAGAAAAAGTAAATAAAACTATAAAGAAAATACAACCTAAACATGCTTATGATCAAACAGATTATGCTAGGTAATATACAGAAATTGAATAATCTAAAACTGAAAACAACTAACATCCTATGTGAGCATATGAAAACAGTAAGTAAAACTAGCATCCTATATAGAAACAAGTGCAGGAAAACTGTAAGTAAAATAGTGCTGAAATGCAGAATATAAAAGTAAAAGTAATAACTAAAAACTAAAAACTGCAGTGACTGACCAAGCCACTCAACTGAAAGCATACTCAGCAAATTTTAGCCTGTTGGGTTTAAGAAATAAGCTCTGAACTGAGTATCACTGAAAACTCTTAGCCTGATGAGCTAAGACAGAACCAAATATAAGTGTACTTGAATTAGTATAACCATATCAGAATCCTAACTCTATAGTCAGTATGGCAAGAGTCTATCCATCCTATCACTAGGACTAGGCATGGCCATAGACTGTCGGACATTAAACCCTCGAAAGGTTACCGACCCGAACGAGTTGATCGAAGAGGTATACTAATCAAGCTACACCTTACAAAAACACCCTCAACTAGTACTCACCATGTCCAATCCTCACTAATGAGCGCAAAATCTATTTCTCGCCATCCTGGGAATTATTTCAACCAGGCATGGATAGACTTACCGACAGTAACAAACTAGCGTGCTATGCCGGATTCGAGGATTGGAGAGGCATACTAGTTAGGCCACAACTTTCTAAAAACTGTAAACATCGATCAATCATGAATGATATGTATGCAATTCAAAATTAACATGAGATATTTATCAAATATCCTATGTCCAATATATGTGTACAAGGTAAGGGGCTCAAAACAAAGTATGCAAAGCATCAATTCAAGGTGAGCAAGAGACTCTATCTAAAATACAGGTGATATCCATTGTTATCTACTTTATTTGTTCTATCTACTCTAAGTTACACAAGTTTAGGATCTCCAGGTCCTACTATCAAGTGTAACTCAAATTCTCGTCCTTACAAGTTGGAAATATAATTAGAACTGATCAGGTTCTAATCTTATCAAATCAATGTCAACTTAGATGAGGTAAATAATAAGTCAAACGTCCTATTTTAATGTTTTATCATGCCCAACCTCATCTTGATTGATCAAATCAAGATGAAAGGATTAAGAATTAAATTCCAAATATGGAATTTAATCACTTAATCCCAATGGTGCATCTAAAGGTCTAAAGTTTAAAACCCAAATCTCACCGATTAAGTTAAGGCAACTCCTAATGATAAATCAATTCTTTAGGATAGATCTCTATTTTTAGTTCTAAAGTTTAAAGATCAAATAATCATTTAATAAACTGAGAAAATCTAGAAACTAGTAAACTCAATGTTTCACCTATTGAGTAACCCAATTTACTCAATAGATGAATTCTAACTTAAGATCTATTCTTAATCTTAAGGAAATAAGGCTCTTAATTACTAAGAGTATCTCTCAAGATACACATCCTAACTAATGTTATAAGGACCTAAGGAAAGATCTAAGAATGATTAAAGAATGGAGAAATCACTCACTTAAGACTTAGGAAATTTTCCTTAAGAAACAAATTTTGAGATTTTAATCAAAATCTAATTTAGACTTGGATTTGATTAATTTCAGTTCTAAATCATTCTATTTACTGATTTTAGTGATTAGAAACTGAATTTAGGGCTTTTAAAGGCTAAATCCTAAATTTAGGCAAAATGACCATTTTGCCCCCACTTAAGGGTTCAAAAGATTAAATTTTGATCTAGGGCTTTAATTCTAAAATTTTCTTTTAGAAAGTATTTCTTACTGTCTAATGTAAGATTAGACAACAACTAAATTAATTTTGGGTGATTATTAAGCCATATGAAATCAAACTAGTGAATTTGACTCATAAGGGCAAATTAGTAATTTGGCTAAATGAAAGTTAAATTTTCTTTTAGATTATTGTTCTTTACTGTCTAAGCTTTCCATAGAATTTAGATTTGCTAAATTTTGATAAGTATTGGCCAAGTTATGGCCAATACAAGATTTAGGGTTAAAAGGGTAATTAGGGATCCTTAATTATGGGTCAAAAATCTTAACTTTGCCAATTAGTGTCCAAATTGAGTAAAATCAGTGGCTATGATTTATAATTAGTCCACTAATCATAATGACATGTGGTAGACTCAATTTGGATCTAATTTGACTAAGTTATGACCAACTTAGGGTTAAGAGTGATTAGTGAATGATTAGCAAAATTAATCACTCAAACACTAATTCAAACTTACAGATGGATTCTAAATAGTTCTAAGAGTCCTCTGAAACTTAAATCACTTAATTTGGATTACTAGATTTGCTAGTATTCACTAATCAATATTTAGGATAATTAGAGGTGATTGGCAAATCTAACCGTTGGATCTAAAATATTTTTATAGATTATTGTTAATTAGGTTCTTCTGATCTAAATTGATATTTGAATCATTTAATTTGGAGTTCAATTGACCAAGTTATGGTCAATTGAAGTTTTAGGGTTTAATGGCCTAATTAGGGTTAGGTCCTATAAGTCATTAGACTTAAAATTAATCATAACAGCAAGATTAACCCTACTAAAATGTTCCTTAGGGTTTTGTGAATATTTTAAGACCCATATTCAATATGTTTGGTTCAACCTACACAAAGTTATGAGCTAAATAAGATTTGTAACATTTAATTTAACTTAAATTAAACCCTAAATAATCACTTTGCTAGATACAGGTCCAAATGCAAAATTATTAGCATCAATAAATTCCTCATATTTTTTTGATCAATTTGATATATTCATTTGCATAATTTGGATGAGTATTTTAGGAGTTATTAAGGTTTAACAATTTAATTTAATTGATTAATTAAATTCTGTTTAATTGTATTAATAATTCTGTTATTATTATTATTAATATATAAATTCGTTTATTTAAAATGTTATATTTATATATATGATTTTATTATTTATTAAACAGGTACACATGGCACTCTATGATTTGCCGACGGTACGAAGGTGGGACCCACAGGCACTGCAGACCCGACAGGATCTGTCCCACGAGACACGTGTCCTCGCTGAATTGGCTCGTTGCCTGCGTGCGGGGCCCTCCAGCTGCCATGGTACGTCGACCGTGACCGGTTCACAGACGGCGGTTCGACCGGTCCAGATGAACCATTCTGGATCGAACCGGTTCATAACGATCGGACCAGATCTGATCTATCCTAGATATAATGGCTGGATCACCGTTTCATCCGACAGCTGCAGACGAGCGGCGATTCGCCTTTCTCCCAAACCGGACCATGTACAGACGGATTGTTGAACCGGTTTGGAGTAGCCGGCTCGCTCGGGATGACGCTTCGTCTTCCCCGAGAGTCGCGATATTAGGGTTTTGTGAGGGGAATCTTCGATCGAAGATCCCGTCCGATCGAAGACTCCTTAGCTTATTTGAACCATATGGATTGATTATTAAGATATGGATTGCATATAGAAACTATAATATCTGAAATCAAACTGAGATCGGGTGAGATTGGGTACCTTAGATGGATGGCAGGGAAGGTTCGAGCTTCGATCGCCAAATCAGGTCTTCAGAGATGAAACCGAGAGAAGATATAGTCTTAGATGTCTTATATTAGTTCTAAAGCAGCGATTACATGCGGTGGGGAGGACATCTGGCCTCTGCGAGCTCCAGCGCCTCGGCTAGGGCGACGCGTGCAGCCCCCCTTCGGCCACACGGCACTCTCGCGGGGACGACGGCTCACAGTCGTCTGATCCCGCGATCAGACGGCGCAGGAGGAGTCGTCAAGATTGACGGCACGAATAGAAAATAGGTGACGGCGTTAGGAATAGTTGACGGAATCTGTTAAATATTTAAATTTATATTATTATTTAATTTATTTTTCAACAGATTTTATTAAATAAATTTAACTAACTAAATGAAATTCAAAAAAATTTCCAATAAATCACCCTTAACTAAATGAAGGGTGAGGAATGCAACGACGCACTCAGATTTTCATTTCGACGATTATTTATTTATCTGAATTTCCAGGTATTTAAATATTATCAAAATATTCGACGAAAATCCAACGACTTCCAAATGCCTCCAAAACTTCACCCCTAGCTAATTTGGGTGTTCTGAACGCAATGGCGACGTCAGATTTTCAATCTAAGTTCTAGATAAAAAGTCAATTTTCTAGGGTTTAGGATTTTCCAGAATTTCTGATTTGACTCAGTTGACTTCTGAGTTGACCTTGGTTTTAGAGATGAGTTCTAAATTATTTAATTAGTGACTTAGAACCTTAATTAAGACTTAAATTAGTCTTAATTAAGCCAAGTAACAACCTGGGTTGTTACATGAGGCGTGAGACATCTAATGTCCCTCTCCCAAATGCACCCCGGCCACCTCCACGATAGACTTATAATAACATGCCTGCCGGTCCTGCACGCGTGTATACCCTCACACCCGTTGAGGCTGCAGAAGACAACCACGTAGTGTCAGGTACACGTTCTTAAACCTACTTATCCTTATTGTTATTGCTTTCTTTACATAATTAGTAAATAATTTTCTCTGCAATTAGGTTCAATCTGTATAAATGACAAACCCTGTAACATTTTGTTTGACACTGGAGCTAATCATTCCTTTATGTTTGAAGGGTGGGCAAAGTCACTTAACATAACCTTGTACTACCTAGCCAATCCTCTTAAGGTTGGGTTACCTTCTGGAGCCCAAATGCCAGCACACTAGTTTTGCACGATACAAATTCCAATTACAAATGAGAAGTATGAGGCCAAGTTAGTAGTCCTCCTAATAGCCAAGTTTGATATAATATTAGGCATGAACTGGCTAAGTCAACATAATGCCACCATTAACTATACCAAGAAAAAGATTACCTTGGGTAGTGGTGGTAGAGCCATATCCTTTATTGGTAACCTTAGTACACGAGCCTCGCTCAACAACGCTATAAAAGCAAAAGCGTTAGTTCAGAAATGGTGTGAAGCCTTCCTAGTGACAATACTAGGAGAAAAGAAAGAAGACGTTCCCTTCTCGGAGAACCCCGTTGTTTGCAAATTCGTTGACATTTTCCCAAAAGACTTACCCGGTCTTCCCCCATTCGAGAAGTCGAATTTACAATTGACATTGTCCTAGGGACACAGCCCATTTCTAAAGCTCCTTATCGTATGGCACCCAAGGAATTGCAGGAATTGAATAAACAGTTACAAGAGCTCCTAGAGATAGGTCTCATTAGGCCAAGCTTGTCACCTTGGGGAGCACCGGTGTTATTCATGAAAAAGAAAGACGGTTCTATGCGTATGTGCATTGACTATCGTGAATTGAATAAAGTCACGATCAAGAATAAGTATCCATTGCTGCGCATAGATGACTTATTCGATCAGTTGGCAGGAGCCAAGGTATTTTCTAAAATTGATCTGCGATCAAGCTATCATCAACTGAAAGTCAATGACTCAGATGTTGCAAAGACAGCCTTCAAGACTCGTTATGGACACTACGAGTTCTTAGTAATGTCCTTTAGGTTGACAAATGCACCTTCTTTTCATAGACGGCATCTTAGTCTGCTCCAAGATCCAGAAAGAATATGAAGAGCACTTGAGAATAGTGTTAGAAGAGCTATGAGACCACAAACTTTATGCTAAATATTCCAAATGTGAGTTTTGGCTCAATTCAGTAGCTTTTCTAGGGCATGTGGTGGATGCCCAAGGTATTAGAGTTGATCAGAACAAAGTTAGTGCCATCTAGGAATGGGTTCAGCCCAAGACAGTGACCGACATCAGAAGCTTCTTAGGCTTAGCGGGATACTACAGGAAGTTCGTAAAGGGATTTTCCCAGATAGCCTCTCCACTGACTAAGCTAACCCAGAAAGCAGCGACATTCGAATGGTCTTCAGCATGTGAGAAAGCTTTTCAAGAAATAAAAGATGCACTATCCATAGCTCCAGTTCTAGTCCTCCCGAGAGAAGGAGTGAACTACCAAGTTTACACCGATGCCTCTGGCATAGGCCTAGGAGCTGTATTAATGTAGGAAGGTAGGGTCATCGCATATGCATCATGGCAATTGAAAATCCATGAGAAGAATTACGCCGTACATGACCTCGAGCTAGCCACAGTAGTGTTTGCTCTAAAGATTTGGCGACACTATCTCTACGGAATTCAATGTTCGATATTCACCGATCATCAAAGCCTAAAGTATATATTCACCCAGAGAGAACTGAACTATATGCAGAGAAGATGGCTAGAACTGATTAGCCACTATGATCTGTACATACAGTATTATCCAGGGAAAGTCAACATCGTAGCTAACGCCTTAAGTCATTAGGCCACCCTAAATGCCATTATATCAAAAAGCCCATTAATAGAAGAATTTTGCAAAATGAACCTCAAACCTTTCTGTGGAGACAAACTCAGCTCAGCACTATCAAACATCAATGTGGAACCTACCTTTCACCGAGATGTATCCATATCACAGACCAAGGATGAAGAGTACTTAGGTTTCAAGCAGGCCATTGAAAGTGGTCACCGTACCGATCTTCAATTCCACAAGGGCGCTATCTATCAAGGGGATCGCTTATGGATCCCTAGGTCAATGCACCAGGAGGTGCTGACTGAAGGCCATAGCTCTGGATACCAGATTCATCCCGAAGGCTCGAAGATGTATCAGGACTTGAAGCTATCATTTTGGTGGCCATGGATGAAACGGAGCATGGCAATTTTTGTGGCAAGGTGCCATGTGTGTTGCCTAATAAAGGCAGAGCACCAGAAACCAGGCGGTCTGCTGCACCCACTAGAAATTCCAGAGTAGAAATGGTCAGACATATATATGGATTTCATTATGGGATTGCCTCGTGCAAGATCTGAGGCAGATACAATTTGGGTCATAGTTGATCGATTGACCAAGTCTGCGCACTTCATTCCAGTCTGACAAATTAACTCAGTTGAGAGGCTTGCCAAGATCTATATCTAGGAGATAATTCGACTCCATGGTATTCCCAAAACTATTGTGTTAGATAGAGATAGTTGATTCACATCAAGATTTTGGCTGACAATCCATCAGGATCTGGGTACTACATTAGCCATGAGCACGGCCTTCCATCCACAAACAAAGAGAGAGTAAATCAAGTTCTAGAAGGCTTACTCCAGCTTCTGTATTCTAGACTTTGCAGGATCCTAGGAAGATCACCTTCCTCTAGTAGAATTCACATATAATAATAGCTCCAGGCGAGTATTAAGATGGCTCCGTATGAAGCGCTATATGGTAGGAAGTGTTCTACGCCGCTAGCTTGGTCAAAAATGGGAGAGGTTCAGCTGTATGGCTCCGAGTTAGTTGAGGAGACAAACAAGAAGAGAATCTGAACAGCTCAAGATAGGCAAAGTAAATATCACGACATCCACCGTCATCCCTTGGAATTCCAGGAAGGTGACTTTGTATACCTAAAAGTCAGTCCCATGAAGGGAGTCTATCGTTTTGGGGTTGCAGGCAAGCTCAACCCAAGGTATGTTAGACCATTCAAAATCCTGAAGAGAATTGGATCAGCAGCCTACCAACTATAATTGCTAATGGATTTTGCTACAGTACACAACGTATTCCACACATAGTCCCTAAGAGGTGCCTTAGAGATCAGTCTCACCTCGTGAAGTTCCCAGAAATCCAGATCCAGCCAGATCTGTCTTATGCCGAGGAGTTAATTCAAATCCTAGCTCGTGATCGCAAACAGCTCAGAAGTCGTGCTATCGACAGGATCAAAGTCCAGTGGAAGAATCATTCTTGCAATGAAGCCACTTGGGAGAAGAAATCTGATGTGCGATCCAAATATCCTAAACTTTTCGAAAATCCAAGTAATTCCATTCCATATGCTTATTCAAGTCATATTTAATTCTCGCCTTTAATTCCACTTGAGTGATGTCGAGGATGACATCATTCTTGAGTGTAGGAGTCTGTAACAACCTAAGTTGTTACCTTAATCAATTATGACTAATCTTAATCTTAAATCTAATCCTATGTGTTAATTAAGTTATTTGGAGCCAACCTCTAAGACCTAGTCCAAATCAGGAGGCAAATAGAACGAATCCTGATTTCTGTAAAATCCAAAAATAAAATTTGACCTATTTAAAAAGACCTCAGATTGAAAAATGGACTTCGCCATTGCGCTCATTGCCCCCAAATTAGCTATAGGTGATGTTTTCATGTCAATCGGAAGTCGTCGAAATTCTAACGAATATTTTAATAATATTTAAATACCCCAAAATTTTAGAAATTAAAATACTCGTCGCATCGAAAATCCGACCTCGCTGTTGTGTTCCTCACCCCTCAATTAGCGCCTCACTCCTCAATTAGCGAGGGGTGAGTATTTGGGAATTTTTGGGAATTGATTATTTAAACTAGATTAACTATTAATATTAGAATTTAAAATAATATTTTAATAATTATTTTTTCACTTAACGGTGTCATTCGACGTTTCGCATGCTGTCAGGGATCCGCGACGCCGTTCCGATCTCCCCGTTTGCTCGATCGCGCTATCTGAGCCATTTGATCGCGCGATCCGAGCCGTTCGATAGGGATGATCGAACGGTTCCCGTAGCCCTCCCTTGTCTTCTCCGTCGGCCCTCGTAACTCCTCCGCCGTGCCTCGGGCCAACTGGTGACCGTTCGGGCCTCGCTGACTCCGCCGCAGGACCTTTAAGACTCGACTCGAGGCTTAGGGATCAAGTACTCGGTGAGATTGTTCTCGGGCTGCCAAAACCATCGAACTAGGAGTCACCAGCCGTTGATCAGGTAACCCCCGAATCCTTATCTCCTTCCATGCAAATGTTGATTCATTGATTCGTATGTTAATTCCGAAGGATGGATTAAGGTTTAAGCGGGGACGATCGAACAATCACTGGTTCGATAGTCCCGATTTCGGCAAAGACGTACAGTCGAAATTGTTAACCCGAGCCTTAGGATCTAGGTTTAACCCTACCTCGCGACTCTGGCAACCTCGCAGGTCAATGCCGACCCCATTGGATAGCTCTCGTCCAAGCCGACCCATTGGTATGTGATCCGGCGCCATGCACCGCTGGGAAGGCCGGCAACTGCGGTGCCCTAACTCCCCGCTCACGGCGTAACCGTGAAGAAGAAAGACCCTATCGGGTCGGGCCGGGCTGACCCGAGGCTCTCCCGTAACTCCCCGGGTCTCGGGCGCCAGTGGACAGCCCCGCTGTGCAGCGCCCGCGAGTCCGAGCGCGACGCGTGGCCCGTGGGGCCCGCGCCGTCGGTGGCCGGGGCGAGCGAGGCCAGCTGGCGCGCGCTCATTCGCCGCGCGCTGTTCTGTGGGCCCCATGTGTCCCCTCTGCCGGAAGCTGTGGGGCCCATCCAGTTTCTGCCGCACCTCTCAGAGGCCGCCACGTGGCGGATGGCGGGTCCCGCCGTCCTCTATCCTGCAGAAATTTATTAGATAAAAATATTTATATAATATATATATATATATATATATATATAAACTTAATTAGGTACCTAAGCAGGAGTTTAATTTGGAAGCTGGCATAATTATTTAGCTAATATTGGTAATTAACAAAAACTTTAAAATAAATAAATATATATATATATATATATATAAATAGAAATTTTAGGATATAATTTTAATTATGTTAGCTTATTTAACTATGCTTAAGATTTAAATAATAGTTAATAAATACTAATCCTAAAATTAATAAATAAATATTTTTATTAGTGAATTAAGTAAAATCATTGATCTAATTAAATTATAGATTAATTATAAGTAATTAATATTAATCATAATCAAGCACTAATAATAATAATAATATGATAATAGATTAATTATTAATTAAGTAATAATAATTAATTACAGATTAATTAATAACTAATTAAATAATAAATACAGAGAAATATTCAACTTAAGGAATAAATAGTAAATTAATATAAATTGAATAAATATAAATTATATTTTTGAATATTAATTTAATTAATTAAATAAAACTTAAAAATTTAATAACTTTTTATAGGATAATCCAAACATAGCCAATATAGGTCTCATTTTATTCAGAAAAATAAAAAGAATCAAATGACGTAATGTAAAAATTAGTTTCGGGGTACGCATAACGAAGTAGCATTTTATGACCTATTTAGTACCCCATAACTTTGACCTAGTTGACCCAACATAGTCAATATGGGTCTTAAAATACTCGGGAAAACGGCTCCATCACTGTAGTAGTATCAATTTTGTTATTTGAACATCAGGATAAAAAGTCAACCCTATATCTCATAGTTAACTTTAGGGAGAATTGACCCAAAATGCCCATAAGATTTAATTGGCCATAACTTGATCAATTCAACTCCAAATCTAAAAATTCAAGATGCTAAATAGTTTAGAATTTCAATGTCACCAATAAACCGAAATAAAATGTAGAATCTGAACCCTAAAAAATTAGAAAATAACCAAATACCCCAAACCTCATTTAGGTCATAACTTTACCAATTGAAGTTCAAATTAGGTCTACTCCTTGTCAACACACTCAGTATGTTATAGGGAAGCTATAAAAGCTAAGTTTGGTGAAATCGGACTTCAGCGAAAAAGTTCGGTTTTTGTCACCCATTGACCGACCCGTATTACTGAATTGCCCTTAGAAATCAAAACGTCCATAACTTAGTCAATTGACTTCAGAATGTAGTGTTCTTGGACTCTATGGAATCCTTAAATATTCACCAATAGTAAACTACATAAAAATTTAGGTTTCAGTAGAGTAAAAATTACTGAATTTCCCTTAGGACAAAAACTTTAATTTGGACCTGAATGACCCGTTGCTCGTCCAAATTGGGCGTACTTATTGTCTATCTTCAAGTTAGATAATAAGGAATCATTTGGAACTAAGAAACTTTAGTTTGGACCCTTAAGTCAGAAGTTGACTTTTTATACCCTTAAGTAAGGGGCAAAAATGGTCATTTTGCCCAAAAATTAAGTTAAGTACCTTTAAACTTTAAATAATCTTTTAATTCACTAAAACCAATATTAGGACTATATTAGGATCATTTAAGTAAGAAAAATCAGTATTAATTCATCAAATACTTAAAAATTCTTCTAAGTTCTTTCTTAGGATCTTTACACCTCACTTAAGGATCGTTCCTGAGACTAGGACTATATCATAGGTTAGAGTTCATTTATTGGGTAAATGGGTTACTCAATAGATGAAACCTTAGTTTTATTAGTTTTTAGAATTTTTCAACTTATTTTGATTAATTTGTCTTTTAACCTTAGATTTTAGGTAGAAGATTCATCCTATTAAGTTGATTCCTTAATAGGATTTGCCTTAACTAGTAGATCATTTTTAGAATGAAACCTAGATCTTAGGTCTTATCCTTTTTGGATTATGTGGTTAAGCCCAATCTCAAGGTGCTTAATCCATAATCCATGGCTTAGTAGTTTTTGATTAGAAAGTTTAGAACATCTAAAATCATTAATTAGGTCGTGATGATTTATTATTTAACTCTTATAGTCGACTTTGATTTAGTATATTATAACCTAGCTAGTCCTAATATTATGTAACTTATAAGGACGAGTTTCTGAGTTACACTCGATAGTAGGAAAACGGTGATCCTGAATTTGTGTAACTTGGAATAGTTAGAATGGATAATTAGAAAACAAATGATATTACCATATTAGTAGAGTCCCTTGCTTACTTTTGATATTTGTGCTACGCATTCCTTGTATATTTGAGCTTACTTCCTTGGACACATCATATAAGAGAAATTTGTGCATGAAATAAAAATTTAGAATAATTAGGATAACAGTTGCCTTTGGGTTCAGTTTCTGGGTGGACTCTGGTACACATTTATCCCAATTGATAGGGGTAAGGAGTAATAAGGAGGCTTAACTTTACTTATTGAGGAGTGTGTGTTAAGTATGGAACCCGTATAGTCCACAAAAATAAAGTAAAATAACTAAAAGATATTTCATAGTATTGTCTACCTCTTCAGTCACACAGTGTTATCCAGTTATATCTACCCTTATAATAACCCAGTTGTTACTTAGGTCAATTAGGATTAATCCTAGTCCTAATTTAAGTTCTAATATCTTAATTAAGACATTAAGAACCTACCTCTAGGAGCTGGATCAAATCAAGGATCACAGAAGAGTAATCCTTGATTTCTATAAAATCCCAAAACCCTAGAAATTAACTTTCTATTTTGACCTCAAATCAAAAATTTGACTTCGTCATTTTGCTCACCACCCCCAAATTAGCTAGGGGTGAAGTTTTTGAAGCATTTGGAAGTCATTGGATTTTCGTCAAATATTTTAATATTATTTAAATTCCCTGAAAATCAAATAATAAAATATTCGTCAAAACAAAAATCCGACTTTGCCATTGCATTCCTCACCCCTCAATTAATTAAGGGTGATATATTGGAAATTTTTGGAATGTATTTAATTAATTAATTTTGGTTAATGAAATTTAATTAAATTATTATAATATTAATATTATTTAAAAATAATTAACAGCGCCATCTGCTATTTAGACCCTGCCGTTACTTAAGCCTCACGCCATCACCTTATTTCTGATCCCGCCGTTTGATTGAGGCGAATCATCCACGCCGTCTGATCGAGCGATCAGACGGCTAAGGATCATCATCCCTGCGAAACTCGCACGCGGCGAAGGCTAGGACGCGCGTCGCCCTAACCGTCCTCCTGCGCAAATCACGGCCAAGCAGGTGTTGATCCACCACTCTAAGCACGAAATAATTCTTCTGATCGATTTATTCAATGTGGGTTTTACCCCCAATTTTGACCTCAAAGAAGGATCGAACTACCCTCGGTTAAACGATAGCTTCTATCGTCGATCAGGTATTCCCCATATTACTCAATTGATAGCATATTACAATTATTTCATACCTTTGATTAATGAAGATATATTAATTGAAAGGAAGAAGGAAAAGCACAAGTGGAAAGAAACCGTATTCATTAAACTATTAAAGAAGAAGAGAATAGTGTAAAAAGAAATAACACTATACTTAATGAAGTTCATTATAAAACATAGATCTAAAATTTTCATAGGAAGGAGCTCGGTGTAAATGGTTGTACCCACGAACAAACATTACATAAGTATGATTCAACCAGTTCATGGCATAGATATTAACGAACTGTTCTAACATCAACAGACGTGTAAGATCTGGACATTTAATGGCACCCAATACTAAAGTATTGTGATGAAACCATTCTCTTGCCAATCTAAGAAAATTGTCGCCTCCAAAGATACAGTACATTTAATATCTTAACTAACATATTTTCACCATCAAGAGATACTTTCCTAGTACGCACGACCAAAGGTCAAGCCATACCTATGAAAATTCTAAGCCTTCATCCTACCTTAAAGGAATTTATTTTCTTAGAGAAGATTGCTATGACATTAAACTGACTCAATCGATCCAATCTTAAATTTTATGCCAAATTTTGTAATCGCCATTTTGTTAAGCTTGGATGAGAAGAGTTGGTTGTTGATAGGGATGCCTACCAAACATAACATGCTTTAGACATTTCAACACCTATTGGCATTTGCTTTCTTTAAGCATTACCCAGGTTGGAATGTCAAAAACTTATGGAAATGTACAACTCACTGATATGTAGGAGTGACAAGCACCCTTAATGCAGAGAGTAACACAAAGCTGGTTCTTAAAATTAAAGTTCCTTTAACAAGAAAAATAAACTCTAATTGCAACCAATGAAAATTAATTATATGAAGTATGAAAAATAAAAATGAAGAAAGAATGAAAGATAGAAGATATGTAAGTGGAAAGGTTAAAGATAGGTGAGGGAGCACTTATAGAAGCAACTTCTTAGCCGCCCTTTCTTAGATTTCAACCAAAACTTTCATTATTTGCATTAACTCCCTTATCTCCTCATTAGGAGGTGGGACTAAAGATTCAACTTCTTTACTTGCTGAAGGAAATTATTTATCTGATTATAACCCATTCTAAGAAGATTAAGAAAGGAAAATCAAAAATTTGGAAAGGAAAGATTCTCATATAATTCATTAAAAGTTGTAGTACTTTGGAAGAGTACATAGAAAGAATGGAGAAGAAATAGGAACTACAAGTCATAAGCAACTCTCAAAGGAATTAGAAATATATTCTAGTTCAAACTCTAGATTATTTCATTTAAAAATCATTTACTTAATACAAATAAGATTTCTATCAATCATTGAATTTTTTAAGTTCATTCACTTTCCTAAGGTGACACTCTTTAAGTACTTTTACCTTTCTATGTTGTTGACTTGGATAAGTGGATATCTCTTTTTTTTTTTTAACTTAACGTTCTCAACCTTGGCTCTGATACCAACTGTAACGACCCCAATAATTGGATAGGAGTTTAATCCAAACATTGGGATGTTACCTTAACACCCAACACTCGACTTGAAGAAAATAATTCAAGTGTTGATGCTAAGTGGCCAAGTCACTTTATGAGTAGTTGTTAAGTTAAAATATGTTATATAAATTGAATGAAATCAAAGATACATGTTAAGGAGATACATGTAAATATAATATTGCATGTAATTTGAATAATCCACTCATTCATTCCAAGCAATTACAAACATAGAAAATACACCACATATTTATAAATGTAGGCAAAAGTAACTTAAGCAACTCAAACAGTTTATAATCTAATTATTACAAACTTTTTAAAAGTAAGAGTAGAGGATAGCAAATAGATCACTCTCTCATTTGAAACAAAATACAAGTAAACAGCTTAAACTTTAGCAGAAGCAATTTCTTTAAAATCCCTTCAAAGTATTTGTACCTGCTTTACCTGAAATCAAAGGCTCTTGATCTATCATATTTTGGTATTTAAATATGATAGGGCAAAGCCAAAGAAAAGAAAAGTGTAGTTAGACTAAACAGTCTAAGCACATTTTAAGATTAGCTATGTTTTTAAATTAACAAGATATCACAATTATGATTTACAATTTAAAGTAAGCAGCGGAGCTATAAAAGCTGTAAAGTATGAAAAAAAAAAAACTAAGCATAACTGTAAAGTAAATAGTATGAAATAAGTTGAGTAAAAATACTCATTTTTATACAAGTCCTAGCCTGTAACCAAAATTGGTAAGGGAAAGCATCATAAAGGCTAGAAATTACTATGTGCATTTAAATAAACAAAATAAAAGCAAAACAAGTTCGATGAAATTTATGCTAAGTAAGCAAATGAAATGCAGTGAAGCATTAATTGGAATTAAGTAACATACACTGTATTCAAATTAAACTGAAGTAACCAATACACAATACTGGAGATAGAGAGTGTAAGGCATATGAAATAAAGAAGTATCTTAGATTCTTGATCTAAGACAAACATAGCCTAGGACTATGAAATGTAAGCATAACTAAATAGTTATGAAGAGATCTTACAATCAATAAGATTGTAAAAGAACTCTTATATTTTTAATTAAAGTTATATTTAGGAGCTACCTCATTTGTAGGAGTACACTACAAAATGGGGCGAGGAGTTAAGTACGTCTGCCTAACTAGATACAGTGGGGAGGTCGAACATTCACATTTACCCTCTCTAAAATGTGAAGTTCTTTTATAAACGCTATCTTTAATACTCAATTTGCCATAAGGCATTCCCCTTAAAGTCTTATGAAATTCTTTATTCATGCACAATGATCTTGAATGAATGTTCCATGAAAATGCTCAAAGCTATGCAAGCATTCAATAAATATCAATAATTGTAACTATGTGATATTCTTTTATTATTTAAACTTTAATAATCTACTTAATGATTAGAGCTAATTGAGCTCTAAATTGACTAATAGATATTAATCTTTAAGTTAATTTTAATATAAGTAAAAGGAAGATAAGTTTGGAAATCAATAATTCCATGAATTAAAGTTCATCTTATACTAGTCCTAAACTAATCAAATCAAATAGATTTATGATTAAAGTTTAAGGAAACTAGTAAGGAAGAAAGAATGTTTAAAGATTTCTAAGTTAATGAAAGTGTAAATTATAGGAGATTCTAATAACTTACTTATTTAACTTATAAACAAAAATTATCAACTCAATGAAATCATGAAGTTATCTAAGATTAATTGACATTGAATAATTGAAGTTATGAAAAGAGATAGATTATACCCTTTTTGAAACAATTTAACTCATGATTGTAGGGAATTAGGAGTCTAAGAACTTATCTAAATTTTTGAAAGGGAGCTATCACCTTCAATCTAATTGTTTGAGGGTTAATGTTTTTAATTGAACAATTGAAATGAATACTTATAATGAAAGTGAATAATTTCAATTGAAGTTAATACTTACAACCCTAGATATGAAACTCTAGATGTATTATAAATATCTAACATGTAAAAATATCTAATATTTTCCTTGAAATTTCTAAGTCCTAAAATTCTTAGAAATTTCGACAGAGTCTCCTTTGTTTTTGTTCAAATAAACAATTTCACAAATCAGTATATAAGTCAATCCATTGACTATTTCCAATTCTAAAATAAAGTTCAATCCATTAAAGGATTGCTCATTTCCAATTCTAAAATAGAGTTCAATCCATTACAGGATTGCTCACTTCCAATTCTAAAATAGAGTTCAATCCATTAAAGGATTGCTCATTTCCAATTCTAAAATAGCTTTGACGATTTAAAAAAGCAACAATTTATAAGTCATAATTAAAACAATCTAACAACCTATAAATTTATACATCCTATCTCAGCATCTATGATAAATAACAAAAGATGCAAAAATTAAGTTTAGAAATTTATAAGAGCAGCATCCTTTAGCTTATTTTTGCTATAGGATAATAGCATTTAGTGCAGCATTCCCTTCATTATTAGCTTATAATTCAACCTGCAAAATACGACATCATTTAAAGTTAACAATTAAATTATAAAAGAAGTAATAACTATTTAAACTAAAGTCTATCACAGCATTTATTCCTTACAATTGCATTTAATAAACTAATAGTATTTAATCACATTTGATTTTACTTAAAAATGAAAGGCAGCATATTTCATTAATGAATGGACAACATTTGATCATAATTGATTTAACTAATAGTCCGTAGCATTTGTTTACATTTAATAAACAATTAACATTTAATTGCATTTAATAAACTAATAGTATTTAATCACATTGATTAAACTAATAATATTGGATCACATTAATTAAACTAATAGCATTTGAGCACATTGATTTAACTAATAGCATTTGATCACATTGATTAAACTAACAGCATTGGATCACATTGACTAAACTAATAGCATTTGGATTCTTAATATTAATGGCATCATATTTGTTCACTACTATGAAGTGTTGAAATATCAATTCAGCATTATAGAGTACAGCAATATAAATCTAATGATGTGAAATTCAGCATTTAAACATTAATACCCATTTAATGTTATGTAGTTTTGCATAATCTATTGCAACCTTTTATATTAAAATCAACATTTAAAGCATAGTAGTTGTATTCAATAAAGACAATATATTGTAATTGATAATTATGAATGTTCTTTCTTTACTCTGCTTTAGATATCAATAATTGAATCTCAATTAATACGTTGTGGCATGTAATATTAATAACAACATTTTGTCTTATAGTTTGAAAAGATAAATTTTGATTAAAATGAAATAAGTGACAGTATTCATGTCCTAGAACTCATAGCAGAATTTTACACTTTATGATGGAAGCCTATGATATTGATAAGATAAATAATAGTATTTATTCTCATGTTACATTATCTCACTTACATCAAATGGTAGCATTTGGATCTCTTATAAATAATGAACAGCATATAATTCCAATAAAAAGAATAACTACATTATTTTCATATTTCATTGATCTCACATTCTCAAATGACAACATATGATTCTATAAAAGAATTATAACATTGATGCTTGTATAATCTATTAGCAGTTTTGTATCTTACAAATAGATGGCAGCAATTTATTATCTTACACAATTGATGGCAACCAATGATTTGATGCATATTTGATGGCAACTTATGATTCTATTAAAGAATAACAACATTTATACCCGTATAATCTATTGGCAGCTTTTATGCCTCACAATTAGATGGCAGCAATATTTTACCATACACATAAAGTTGAATTAACTAAAGGCATCTTATCCATTCAGTATCATGAAATATTGAATTCTTAACTCAGCATATAGAGTACAGCAAGATTGATCTAATAATGTAAAGTATTACATCACTTAGCTCAGCATTGAGCTTTAAAATCCAAGACTGAAACATAGCATTGTATCCAGCATTTAAAGGATGACAATTTAAATCTTGACATCACAATAATACAGCCTTAATGATTTAGTATTGAAGATACAACAACAGCTATTATATATAAAATCTATCATTACATATGGAACTATAAACTAGACATTAAAAGGAAACTTTCAGCATACTCTAATCCTCCAAACCAAATAATAAATGCATTCAATTCACTAAATTAACAAGATGAAGAAGTTCCATTAATTTCGCTATTACTAAAGCTAAATTAAGTTCAAGTTAGGTCGATCGAAATACTGAGCCTCTTTAAATGGAGTAGTTCAAAAGTATAAACAATAAACACCATTTCTTGAGCATTCAAAGAAAATAATTGATTTCTCAGATTAACTTAAGGCTTCCAATACTTAATCGAGGGAAGGTGAAATGAAGAAGTACCTTGAAGCCTACATGTTCTCCCTTACGCCGATCTAGGTTGGGGAAGAAGTGTTTGCTTTCTTTCTTGTAAGAGCACGCCGAGCACCTCACAGGTTCGTGAGAGCTCCTACGGTACCGATGCCCCCTATCTCCCCAGGAATCTCCCGGATAAGGCAAGCCCTAAGGAGCCCTATATCACTCGATGCACGATCCATCCGCCCGCTGTCATCCATTTGGCAGGTATGTACTAATCCCTACTCGTAGCCGATGGATGCACAAGATCGTGCATAAAGGTTATCCGAAGGTTGGAGGCGTTCCACATGGAAAAAGATTCCATTTGATCGGGCCGTTGGATCTTCTTGATCAAAATCAACGGCATGATCTAATGAGGAGAAATCGAGAAAAGTCTGATTGGATGGTGTGCGTGTTTCATGTATTGCTCATCACGATGGATCTGCGCCTCTACAGATTTATCCAATTAATTAATATTAATTAAAATTGTTATTTGATTTAAAATAACTATTAAATCCATTAAATTAAATATAATTATTTACTCATAATTAAGTATTCAAACTTAATCCAAAAAAAATCCCATATTTTCACCTTTACTTATTTGAGGGGTGAGGAGCTCAAAAATGCAATCGGAATTTTTAATCGAAGGTATATTTAATTTACCTAAATTTCTGAGTATTAAAATATTATCAAAATATTAGAGAAAACTTTGACGACTCCCAAAACGCTTCTAAAATACCACCCCTAGCTAATTTGGGTGTGGTGAGTTCAATGGCGGACTCTGTTTTCGATTATGAAGCCTAAATAATATAGGTATTTTCAGAATTATTCGAAAACCAGGAATTGTTGGAAATTGCCAAACGGTCTCCAAATCATACTAAATTTGAGGTGGAGACTCTTAGCTCTATTATAAGAGTAATGAAAGAAATTTGGAGTCAATTAGGTCACTAATTGATGGGTAACAATATCTGGGTTGTTACACCTACCCACATGCTTCGTATACCGCATTGCAGATGGGATGCGTGGTGCAATTCCATTGGTCGAGCGCTCGAGGTGGGACCCGCCGCTGATTAAATTCAACAGATCTGTCTCATTTGAGACAATGGTGGGCCCCACTCATCAACCCCAGTGAATTGCAGGCTGCCATGTGTCCTCCGGGGCCTGCCATACCAGCAGAGAGATTAGAATTCAAAAGAAAATATAAATATTTGAATTTAATTTAAATTTGATTAAATTAATTCAGTTAAATTAAAATTAATATATATCTAAACTTCAAACACAAATATTTTAATAAATATAAGTTGAATTATAATAAATAAATATACTAAATTTATCAAAAAAATTCAAGGAATATTCTGAGACTGTCAAATCTTTATTTGGACTTATATTTAATATAGTGACACTTAGGGGTAGTAAATAATTCAAAAATGTCACATAAATTCATTTGATTATAATTTTTAAACCACCAATCCAAACAAACCCAATATGAATTTCAAAATACTTAGAAAACCCTAAGGATTAACCTAATAGTATTTATTTTGCTATTTGGATTAAATTTAGACTAATCACATTTAGGACCTAACCCTAATTAGGTTAATTAACCCTAGAACTCTAATTGACCATAAGTTGGTCAATTTAACTCCAAGTTAGGTGATCCAAATATCTATTTAGATCAAAAAAACCTAATTTAAAGTAAACTACAAGAATATTTATAATCTAATAATTAGATTTCTTAATCAACTCTAATCACCCTATAACTTGATTAGTGCAGATTAGTAAATCTAATGATCCAAATTGAGTAATTTCAATTTTTAATTACTCATAAAGTAGATTAAAACCTAGCTATATGATTGGTTTAGTGATATTGTGATTAATTTCACTAATCACTCACTAATTACACTAAACTCTAATTATTAAACCTAAAGCTTACATTGGTTATAACTTAGCCAATATATATCAGAGTTTAATAATTTTAGGTTTTATAGAAACTTTAGGACTTAACTTTTAATAAACTGATAGAAAATTTAGATTGCCTTAGGTAAAATTACCAATTTGCCCTTATAGGTCAAATTTTTTAATTTGACCTTATAAGGCTTAATCTTTAACCAAAATTAATGAACTTACTGTCTAAACTCATATTATACAGTAAGTAATCATTCCACTTTAAGAAATTTTAGATATGAGCCCTAATTTATAAAGATGAAATTTAGACCCTTAAGTAAAAAGCAAAATGGTCATTTTTTCCAAATTTAAGTTTAAGCATCTTAAAACCTTAAATACATTCATAAACTCCTAAAATCAGTAAAATAACTGATTTGAACTCATTCTGAAACATTTAAACTTATTTAAGTAATAATATATGAGAAACCCTAAAAATGGCCTAAAATAATCTAAGTCCTAAATTAAGTCTCATAAGGTGAATTTAGTTCACCTTATGCCTCCTTTAAGTTAAATTCATCATAATAGTTGTTAAGAAAGATCAAACCTAAAGTTTAATTATTCTCTTATAGTTTTCCTTCCAACTTTAGGATCTTAATTCCTTAGGATCTAGCTTAGAAATTATGTTAGAATTCATCTATTAAGTAATTGGATACTTAATAGATAAAACTTTGGTTTTATAGTTTTCTAGATTTCATCATTTATTTATGATTATTTTATATTTAAACTTAAGATTTAAAATTAGAGATCCATCTTATTAGGCTTGATTTTGCTTAATAAGATAGCCTTAATTATAGTTCGTGAGATTTGGGTTTAACTTTATATCATTATAATTAGAACATATACTTGGATTTTAACATTTTAATCCCCCAATTTTGATTCATACTAATCAAGATTGGTTTGGGATTCATAAAACCATTAATTAGGATGTTTGATTCATTATTTTAACTTAGTTAAGCGACACATGATTTATGAGTGTAAGAACTCGATTAGTTCTAACATTCTTTTAACTTGTAGGCTCAATATTCTGGATTTATACTCGATAGCTGGATGTTGGAGATCCTAAACTTGTATAAGTTCAGATTAGTTAGAATGTCTTAATTAGAAAATAAAGTAATATCACAAATGTTGTTTAGTGCTATTTATATACATTGAACATTATATGTTATGCTTCCCTTTGTTTTGGACTTCATTACATTTGGATACATTGCATTAAACACAAAATATTAGATGATTATTTCTATGTTGATTTTGAATACATACATATGGCTTTTTATAATTTTAGAAGGAAATTGATAGAAAATAGTTTTACCAAACTTGAGGAGATATGTCTTTTAGTCTGCCATGTAGTATGACTTTACTTTAGAATGGTTTTGGGCTAGAACTACTTTCCTAGTGCCTGTAGGATAGCTTTTAGGCTAGGACTATTTTCCTAGTGCCTGTAGTTTTAGACTAGGATTAATTTCCTAGTGTTTATTGCTTTTGGACTAGGACTACTTTCCTAGTGCCTGTTGTTTTTAACTATGACTACTTTCCTAGTGTATCTGAGACTACTTTTCTATATGTTTAGTAATATTGTTCAAATGGAATTAACTTTAATCTAGGACTACTTTTCTAGATGAGCAGATGGACTTTACTTGTGGCAGGACTAAGTAGAAATATCTCATTTTTGGTAGTTACTTTTCAGTTACTTCGTTTGTATTACAGTCACTTTGTAGTTGTCTTTTTATTACTTTACAATTTTGTCTCACTTTTACCTTATAGTTCATTTCTTGTTATATTTTCATTTTTTGCAGTTCTTACTTTGTCTTATAATTCAGAACGTCTTCTGCTATATTTTTATTTTCTACAGTTTCTTTGTACTTACAGCTTTGAATATTCATTTTTACCTTTCAGCAGTTCCTTTTTACCTTTGACATGTTAGGATGTTAGAATTTTACTTTCAGTTCTGTACTTTCAGCTTAGTTATAAATCAACATGTTTTATATTAATCATATACTTAGAAGTTTTACTTGTGTTTAGTAGATTTCTTTATGCATTACTTAACCTTGTCTACAGCTTGAGTTAAGGTATGTGCTTACCTCACATCTTATTAGAGTTATAATTATATTAATTATAACTTGGTTACCTTTCTTTGAAGCTTTATTACTCCCATGTTGCTAGTATTGTGATATCATTAAAATTTAACAATTTATACCTTAAAATATACTTAGACATTTTGTCTAACTAGATTTTTCTTTTATTGGTTGAGACCCTACCATTGTGAAACCAATAATAGTAGATTCTGAGCTATTCGAGATTGTGAGACCTTTCTAGAGATCCGATTTAGGAGGAGGAGCATAAAGGAGAAGATCATTCATCATTTTCTAATATTTGGGAGGATATGAGAGACTTTACTTTCATTCTGCATAAACTTTAACATCATTTTATAATAATACAGGATTTAACTGCTTTACTTTTCATGCTTATGTATTCTGAGTTGTACAGTTTTTATTTGGATTATATGGATATTACATTTATCTTTCTTCCTCACTCTGATAAATTATAGTATACTCATTTAAGTGATTGTTTCTGTTGCTGCTCTTTGCTTATTAAGGCACATCCTCTCTTAGCATTTGATTAAGAAGACCATTTCCTAAATTTGAATGCTAAGTGAGGTTTGCTAAGTGACGACCACCTCCTAATTTGGATGATTAAGGAGCAGCCACCACAACCCTAGCCCAGAAAGGCTATGGGAATGGATAGATATGTATATGGGCCAGATTAGCCAATTCTTCTGATATGGCAGTTAGTATACAAATATTTAGATTCATGTATAGTTTTGACACTTTGCATACTTTTCAGAATTTTATCCAGTCAGTTATTTCTTTGTTCAGCTTATATAAATTAGGATGCTAGAATTTTGCTGCTATTATATATATCATTGCTGAATTAAGTTATTTAATTTGCATATTTCTTTTGATCACTAGCATGTTTATGATGCAGTATTTTCTTTTAGTACATGTTTAGTTATATATATATGCCCTGCCTATTTAGCTTATATTGGAGGCATGATAAGTCTCATTTTTGCTTAAAGTTATGAATGTTGTTTATAGATTTTCCTTTCTTATTGTTCGACTAGTTGCTCCTATTATTGGATATAGTTGTTGCTTAAAAGTTGTAAAATGGTGATATTGTAAGACACATCAAATTTATCAGCCTAAAATGTACTTAGACAATTATCTAACACAAGATTTTTCTCCTTTTTTGGTTGGGGCCCTACATTGCGAAACCGACAATGTCAGGTATAGAGCAGCTTGAGAATTCCTATACCTGAGGAAGAGCCTTACTTAGAGGAGGTGCAGCAGCTTGGACTAGAGGACATTTAGTGTAACAACCCAGGTTGTTACTAGGGTTACTTAAGTCTAATATAAGTCTAAATTATAGTTCTAGTACGATAATTATGTCATTTAGGACTCATATCTAACATCTAGTCAAATATGGAATCAATTGATTCAAATCTGGATTTCTGGAAAAATCCCAAAACCCTAGAATTTGACTTTTTATTTAGACCTCAAATCGAAAATCTGACTTCGTCATTGCGTTCTCCACCCTCAAACTAGCTAGGGGTGAAGTTTTGGATGCAATTGGAAGCCGTTGGATTTTCATCGAATATTTTAATATTATTTAAATACTCCGGAAAATCAATTAATTAAATACTCATCAAAATAAAAATTTGATCGCGCCATTGCGATCCTCACCCCTCAATTAGCTAAGGGTGATTTATTGGGAATTTTTGGAATGCATTTGATTAGTTGAAATTAATTAATTAAATGGATTTAAGAATAATTAAATATTAATATAATTAATTTAATTAAACGAATTTTGCTAATTAAAACATGCGTGCCATCTAATCCCTTGCGCCGTTACCCTGTCTGCCGTCCGAACCAATGGTGAACTCTGACCGTTCGATCGTTGATCGAACGGTCCGTGCGTCTCTTCCCCGCGAAACTTGCGCGTGGCAATCCTGCGCACGCGTCAAGCTGCCTCCGTTCACAGATGGCAGTTTCGCCGCTTTCCACCGCTCCTAAATCTCTTTAAGAACTCCTTTCAATCTTGTATTTCAAAGGTTTTGCAAAGATCTTTCGAGAGGCAACAGATATCATCGTTCGCGCAAACCCTATTTTATGAGCCGTTGAATTAAAGCTACTGATTGTTCCTCTATCCTTTATAATTTCGTCTTGATTCCAATTCGAATGGCTATTTCATATGATAGATGGATGTATTGTTGCTTCTGATTTAGTTAAGATGATTCGAATCTTGTGAATTTTAGATAACCTCTGCAGTACATACCGTTAGAGTTTTTAGTATCGAACCCTAGTCATTAAGGTTGATCCTCACCGACGCCTTAGGCTATCTTAAGAGTCGATTAGAATGTTAACTGAAAGCCCTAGATGTGCCCTTTCCATAGCGGTGCGGGTCACAAGCAGTCATCGACGTTAAGACCACGAAATATCGTGCCCTAATTTGACTCTGTGACGGTTTGCCGAAGAAGATGCCGACCCATACGGGGCTGGACCGGGTCAGGCGCGACCCATGAAATCGAAGCCGGGTTGCGGGCACAGGCATCAAGATGTGTGGGACCCACTCGCAGATCGCCGACCAACCCAGCCTCGACGCGTACACAGCCTGTCGGGCCAGTCAGGTCGTGGACCCCACAGATGGCCAGCCCCCCAATCATAGCGTAACGCGTGTCCCGCTATCTTCTCAGCCGCTGTTGTCGTGTCCTGCAAATAAATAAGATATTATAATTCATATAATTATTATATAAATAATACTTATAGTTAACATATGTATAATTATATATATATATATATATATATATATTAAATGGAAAAAAAAATTAAATATAAATAATTAATAACAAATAACAAAATATTAATTATATTAGACAACTATTAATTCTATAAAACTAGAAATATTTAAATATATTAATATTAAATTAATTAATTCTATTAATTCATAAAACTTTAAACTTAAATAACTTGCAAAATACATATCCAAATACAATAATTAAATATACTAGATTAATCAGCAAAAATCAAGGAAAAATCTAAGATTGTCAAAATTAAGTTTAGGTAAGTATTTAATATAGTGACATTTTAGGTTATTAAATAATTCAAATTTTGTTACAAATATTCAAATTGTTATAACTTGATACCTTTTAATCCAAATATACCCAATATGGATCTTAAAATACTCACAAAATCCTAAGGATTAATCTGAGAATATTTACTTTGCTATTTGGATTAGTTTGAGCCTAATCACTTTTAGGACCTAACCATAATTAGCCTAACTAGACAATGAACTTCAATTGACCATAAGTTAATCAATTTAGCTCCAAATTAGGTGATCCAAAAAATAATATAGATCAAAAAAACCTAATTTACAGTAATTTATAAAATATTTAGGACCCAATGGTTAGATTTGCTAATCACCCTTAATTACCCTAAAAATTGATTAGTGAATATTAGCAAATCTAATAATCCAAATTTCAGAATTTAAGTTTTAGAGAACTTCTAGAACCTATTAGAACCTAACTGTAATGTTGGATTAGTAAATTGGTGATTAATTTCACTGATCACTCACTAATCACCCTAAACCTTTATTAGGCCATAACTTAGCCAAATGGAGTCCAAATTGAGCCTACCACTAGTCATTAGAATCAGTGGATTAATTGTGACATATAGCCACTAAAATTATTCAATTTGGACATCAAATGACAAAGTTAGGATTTTGTACCTTTAATTAAGAATCCTTAATTACCCTTTAAACCCTAGAACTTGTATTGGCTATAACTTAGCCAATACACATCAGAATTCTATAATTTTAGGTTCTATAAATACCTTAGAGCATAACCTACAGTAAACTAATATAAATTTAGGTATTATTAAGGTAAAATTACTAAATTATCCTTATAAGTCAAATTCCATAATTTGACCTTATAAGGCTTAATACTTAACCAAAATTAATGAATCTACTGTTTAAACTCATATTAGATAGTAAGTAATAATTCTACTTTATTAAAATCTAAAATTTAACCCTAACTCATAAAGATGAGTTTTTAGACACTTAAGTAAGGGGTAGAACGATCTTTTTGCCCAAAATTAGGGTTTAATGAATTTAAGACCTGATTTCATCTCTAAATCATAATGTATAGTAATTAAAATGATTTAGGCCTTGATTTAGATAATTCTAAGTCTCAAATTAGAAATTTGATGAAAACCCTAAGTTAAGTCTTCAGTAAAACTTAAGTGAATTATGAGAAACCTTCCTTTCTCTTTGAACTTCTTAGATTATCCTTTAGGTCTTATAACCTTAGTTAGGATGCGTGTATGAGTGCTACTCTTAGTATTTAAGAGCTTTAATTCCTAAGATTATGAATAGATCTTAGGTTAGAATTCATCTAATGAGTAAAGTGGGTTACTCATTAAGGTGAAATCTTGATCTAACTAGTTTATTAGATTTTCATAGATTATTAAATGATTATTTAATCTTTTAATCTTAGAAATAGGTTTAGAAATCTATCTTATTGAATTTAACTTAATTCAATAGGATTTGCATTAATAATTAATCAGTGAGATGGGATTAAATCTTAATCCTTAAGATGATCCTGTAATTAAGTAATTGAACTTCATTCTTTGAAATTTGATTCTTAATCCTTTCAATCTTGATTTGGCTAATCAAGGCTTAGGTTGGGATTTATAAAATAATAAATTAAGATCATTGATTTACTTATTTAACTTTGTAGATGACTTCGATTCAGTTATAATTAGGATGTGGCCAATCCTAATTATATTTAACTTATAGGTTTATGATTCTAAGTTACAGACAGTGTAGGAATTATTGATTCTAAATCTTATGTAACATAGAGTAGTTAGAATATGTAAACTAGAAAATAGGTGATATCACAAAGTTTGTATAGTATTATTTAATTCTTTGAATTTGAATTGCCATGCTTTCCTTATCATTTGAGCCTTTAATACTTTTGGACTTACTTAACATTTATACTTGATACATACTTTATAATATACTTTGAATTTCACACATATCATATGCATAATCTTAAAATAAATATTAATAAACAACATAATACTTGTGGTTTATGTTTTACTTAGCCTGCCACTTAGTATAACTTTACTTTATGACAGTTTTTGCCTAGGGAATTTCCCCTATGGTATGTTACTTTGGCATTGGGATGTTTCTCCTATATGCTCTTTAGATACTTTATGGATTTTACTTTAGGATCTGGGATGTTTTTCCTAGATGCCTCTTTGATGGATATTACTTTAATCTGGGATGTTTCTCCTAGATTATCAGATGGACTTTACTTTTTGGTAGACTAAGTAAGAGTATCTCACACGTACAGTATTTTAATCTACATTACTTACATTTACTTTTCAGTCTCTTTACAGCTACTTTGCGTATTTTCTTTATACTTCAGACTTACTTTACTTTACCATTTCAGCATATTTTTCTTTCTTCCATATTTTTTATTTTCTGCAGTTCTTTTACATTTCAGAACTTTCTGTATGTCAGTTGTTTTACTTACTTGAGAGCATGTTAGGATGCTAGTTTTTATATTTTCAGTACAGTACTCTTACTTATACTACAATTAACATGTTAGTTTGATCATATTCCTTAGGACTTTTCTTTGTACATAGTAAATTACATTTATACTTTATTTACCTTATATTGTAGCCTGAGTTGAGGTATATTTCTACCACATAATTTGTTCTTCCTTTCTTGTCGCTTTACTGCTATGCTATGCTTAATTCTAATTGTAATATCATTAAAATACATTAAAATTCATTACCTTAAAATGTACTTGGACATTTTGTCTAATAAGATTTTTCTTTTGTTGGCTGGGGTCCTACCATTATGAAACTGATAATGGTAGATTCTGAGTTTTTTGAGGAGATTGAGCCTACATAGGAGCAGATCTAGGAGGAGGTTCGAACTACTGAGGAACCTTAGTCTACTTATTAGATTACTTTACTTTTACTCTGTGAGGATGAGAGCATTTAACATTACAGTTCTTTAAACTTTAAATGTTTATAATAATATAGGACTAAATTGTGCTTTACTTTTCTGCATTATATATATTCTGAGTTGGATGTCTTTACTTTATAGTAAGGATGATTACTTCAGTTTATACTTTTTTTTTCGTACTCTGATACTCATTAAGTGATTGTTAATCTTTACCTTATTATGAAAAGTACATCTTTTCTTAAGATTGGATTGGAGTCTTAAATTCCAACCTAATGTTAAGTATAAGATGTGCTTAGTGACGACCACTCCTTAACCTTTATGATTAGAAGGGGCGGCCGCCATATTTAGTTACTTAGTTTTGTGTGTGAGGGTGAGCGTATTCTCACATTCATTTGCTTAAACTTTAAAATGATGTAATAATACAGGTATCTATGACTGCGTGTTTGGATTATTATATGCTTTTATTCTGAGTTACTTTTCTGCTATAATGCTTGGATGTTTCTCATTTTTAATTTGCTTTCGCACTCTGTGTATTTTTAGTAGATAGTGACTGATTATATTTTGTGCTTACTCCTTCACTTATTAGATAGATTATGGATTTCATCATAATCAAATGACAGGTGAAGGGTTAGCCAGAGTAACACACCACCCCTTAGCTTAATCTATGGAGATTAAGGGGTGGGGCGACACACCCTACTTATTCATCCTGTGCTCAGAGCTCTTCTCCTTACTGGTCCGACACGAGCAGCGGATTGGATGGCCGATTGGTATCCGTTTGGACTAAGGTAGGCCGACTTTCTCCCACCTGATGTATGCCGATGACTTGGTTCTATTCGCTCCTGCATCAGAGGCAGCGGGTCAGGAGGTTCAGCAGATTCTAGGGCAGTATGGAAGCTGGACGGGACAATCTCTGAACTCACGCAAGTCACAGATTATCTTCAGCCATCAAACACCATCCTACTGGATGCGTAGGATTTCTCGGCAGCTGGGTTACAGGAGGAGTGATTCCCTCAGATACATCGGAGTCACTATCACAGGGCGACCTCCGCAATGAGCAAATTTCTCAGCAGTCATTAAGCAGGTCTGTAGCTGACTTCATTCTTGGAGCAGCCGACACCTCTCTCTTGTAGGCAGGCTTTGCCTGATCAGGTCAGTTCTAGCAGCTATTCCTTGCTACCAGATGTCTGTAGCTCCGATTCCAGACTCCTGCCTCTCGGACATTAAGGCTATCCTCCGTAAGTTCTTTTGGGAAGGAGCGGGGGGTAGTAGTTTGCACTATGTGAGCTGGTAGGAGGTCTGTCGACCACTTGAGGCTGGCAAACTTGGGATCCGTGACTTGCGGACTTGGAGGACTGTTCTTGTGGTATGCCACACCTTCAGCTTTATTAGTGAGGAGGACCTTCTCTAGGTGAGAGCCATGGAGGCCTGTTATCGTCACCGCGGAGAGGATTTTACTGTCCGACGTACAGACTCAGCTGTCTGGAGAGTGCCTGGCTACGGCTGGCCTGTGGTGCAGCACCACACTCGCTTTGAGGAGGGGGCCCGCTAGTGGCAGCTTATAGATTTCTCAAAGAGCTGGACCAGCCAGTTGTACCGACTAGAGCGGGAGGGGCAGCCTTGGCAATTTGCAGCTCTGTGGGATATGGCCTTGGGTCCTCGCGAGGCCTGCTTTCTTTGGAGACTATTCAGGGACGTCATCCCGACCAGGTGCTGGCTTGTCAGGAGAGGACTTGCTCAGTCTCCTACCTGTGTTTGGGGTTGTGAGGCAAATGAGGATAGGGAGCACTTTGTTCTTCACTGCAGATACATGTCAGCAATCATGGAGATATTTGTGCTTTGGGGCCTACTTCTACCTGCCTTGACTTCTTGGGACTAGTTTGCAGTGCTGTTCTCGACTTCAACCGTATCTTGCAGTTGTCGATTCAGCTGTCAGTTGATTGCCTACGCTTTATACCAGGCCTAGAGGAACAGGACATAGTTCTCCCATGGCCGATAGTTCCCCACTTCTGCGGGTTGTGCTAGCTTGATTCTGTCTGTATTGGTCAGTGCTGGTCTGCATGAAGGGAGTGATTACTAGGGTTCCATGGCCCACTAGGTCCCCTCCACCTCCTCGAGATGGTGCCCCCCTGCCCCGTTGGCTGAAGGCCAATATTGATGCTTCGTACTTCTTCGGAGAGCCCACAACTTTTGGAGCTGCTGTTGTGCGGGATGCTGAGGGTCAATTCTTTGCTGCAGTAGGTGATATTGTACAGACCAGATCCCCGCTCCATGCAAAGATTTAAGTGGTGACTACTCTGAGACAGGCACTCTCAGCTACGGAGCCTGACTTTGAGGGACTCATTGTTGAGGGAGATTGCTTGGGAGAGCTTCGGAGACGTCGGTGTCTCTGGGAGATGACCCACCGATCCCGAGGAGCGGACAGACATGCGAACCCCCTTTTTTTTTGCATGATATCCCCCATGTTATCTTTTCTTACCAATCACATGGTGTGAATCGTGTAGCAGACTTTTGCGTTTTTTTGGCCCATCAGGGTGTCTTTTCTTTTGATAGGAGCGTTGTGCTCCCCAAGAGGCTTTAAGACCTCCTAGCAGAGGATACCGTGGAGTTTGATCCCGGTTGAGCTGTTGTATTTTGATTGATTTATATATATATATATATATATATATATATATATGCATGGGCTACGACCGACTTTCATGAAGCCCAAAGACTTTGTAACACGGTCTATAAGGTGGTGGTCAAGATCTTGGTCATGCGCCATAAGACAGTGTTGCCCTCTTTGATCTCTCAGTGAGCAGGGTGCCTTTGTTCCCGGGAGAGACATCTGTGAGAACTGCCTCACGGTCCAAGAGATTCTCACTCGTCTCTCATACTCTACCTCGACGGTCGGTTACATGGCCATCAAGGTGGATATGGAGCAGGCTTACGACCAGATTGAATGGGGGTGCTTACGCCATGTTCTACAACATTTTGGCTTCCCTTAGAGATGGATGGACTGGGTGATGCAGTGTATCGAATCCCCCAGGTTTGCTATCATTATCAGTGAGCATCGTCTCCCGTGGATAGTAGGGCGGAGGGCTTTCATCAGGGATGTCCCCTCTCCCCCTACTTATTCATCCTGTGCTCAGAGCTCTTCTCCTTTCTAGTCCGACACGAGCAGCAGATTGGACAATCGATTGGTATCCGTCTGGATCGTGGTGGGCCGACCTTCTCCCACCTGATGTATGCTGAGGACTTGGTTCTGTTTGCTCCTGCTTCAGAGGCAGCATGTCGGGAGGTTTAGCATATTCTAGGGTAGTATGGGAGCTGGACGGGATAATCTGTGAACTTGCGCAAGTCACAGATTGCCTTCAGCCGTCAGACACCATCCTACAGGATGCATAGGATTTCTTGGCAGCTGGGTTACAAGAGGAGTGATTCCCTCAGATACCTTGGAGTCACTGTCACAGGGCGACCTCTGGGATGGGCAGATTTCTCATCAGTCACAGAGCAGGTCCACGACCATCTTCGTTCTTGGAGCAGCTGACAGCTCTCCCTTACAGGCAAGCTTTGCCTGATCAGGTCAGTTCTAGCATCTATTCCTTACGACCAGATGTCTGTGGCTCCGATTTCAGACTCCTGCCTCTCGGACATTGAGGCTATCCTCTGCAAGTTCCTTTGGGAAGGAGCAGAGGGTAGTAGTGTGGCGCCCCACCCCTTAATCTACAAAATTAAGCTAAGGGGTGGTGTATCACTCTGGCTAACCCCTCACTTATCATTGGATTAGGATGAAATCCATAATCCACCTAATAAGGGAATGAGTGAGCACATAATCAAACATCAGTCACTATCTACTAAATCATACAGAGTGCAGAAACATTTTAAGAAATGACATCCAAGCATCACAATATAATAAATATGGGACATAACTCAGAATACAAGCATAAAATAATCCAAACACGCAGTCATAGGTACCTGTATTATTACATCAATTAAAGTTTAAGAAAAATAAAAGTGCAAATGCGCTCATCCTCACATATAATAGAAAGCTAAATGTCTTTCGGTCCCAGCTGCTGTGCCTCCTCTAAATAGGGCTCCTCTTCAGGTACTAGATCCTCAAACTACTCTATTCCTAACATTGTCAGTTTCACAATGTAGGGCCCCAGCCAAAGAAAAGAAAAATCTTGTGTTAGACAATTGTCTAAGTACATTTTATGCTATTTATTTTCATGTGTTCTATAATATAACCATTTACAACTTATGAATAACAAAGTAACTAAGCAGTAGGTGCAGTAAGCGTATAAGGAAAATAGGGACATAACAACAAATGAGGCAAAAGCACAATAGTTAAGCAAGGAATGAACATAATAAGCAAAAAGTATTAAAAGTAAAGACTAATCCTAGACATGCAGATGATCATGCGGCATATGCAAATTAAGTGACAGAAATCTGAACATGGTATGTATAATAAGCAGTAAAGTCTAGTATCCTATAAATATGTACAAGTAAGCGAGTAAGTAAAGAAAAACAGCTAACTGAAACATGCATCTGAACACTGTACACAGTAAGCTGAAAAATTAAAATGGGTATGTAAAGACTACCATATTAGAAAGTTGGTCATTGGGCTGGTAAAAACCCCAAGCCTTTCAGGGCTTGAGCAGACAGAAATTCTCATAGCTTTTCAGGGCTAGGGCAGACAGAATCCAGCAACAGAACTGAGGAGGCAGTAATTATACATGCAAAATCTTTTAGTTATTTTACTTTGTTCTATGGACACGTTTTAGAAATAGCTGAGGAGTCAAGCACGTCTGCAAGACTACACGGGTTCCATACTTAACACACTCTCCTCGATGAGTAATGTTAAGCCTCCTTATTACTCCTTACCCCGTCTAATCGGGTAAATGTGCACCAGAATCTTCCCAGAGAACGAACCAAAAGGCAACTGTTATCTTAATTATTCTAAGTTTTTATTTTATGCACAAAGTTTTCTTGTATGATATGAACAAGTAGTTAAGCACAAATATACAAGGAATGCGTAGCACAAAGTATCAAAATAAGCAAGGGACTCTACTAATATGGTGATATCATTTATTTTATATTATCCATTCTAACTATTCCAAGTTACACAAGTTTAGGATCATCTTTTTCCTACTATCGAGTGTAACTTAGAAACTCATCCTTATAAGTTACAAAATATCAAGACTAGCTATGTCCTAATATACTGAATCAAAGTTGACTATAAGGGTTAAGAAATAAATCATCACGACCTAATTAATGATTTTAGACATTCTAACTTAAAACTGTCAAACTATAGATTATGGATTAAACACGATGAGATTGGGCTTAATCACATAATCCAAAAATGATAAGACCTAAGATCTAAGTTTTACTCTATAAGTGATCTAATAATTTAGGCCAAACTTATTAAGTAATCAAACTTAATAGAATGAATCTCCTATCTTAAAATTAAGGTTAAAATACAAAATAATCAAAAAAAGTTGTAAAATAAAAGAAAAATCTAGAAACTAATAAAACTAAGGTTTCACCCATTAGGTAACCCAATTTAGCCAAATGAATGAACTCTAACCTAAGATCTAGTCCTAATCTCAGGAAGGGTCCTTAAGGTGTAGTGTTTAAGACTTATAAGAATTTAGGAATCTGACCTAATGGTTAATTTCACTCACTTAAATGTCACTAATACGAATATAACATTAGTTTTAATATTTTAGAATGTTAATTAAAGGTTAGGGGTGCTTATTCCCAAACTTAGGGCAAAATGACTATTTTGCCTCTACCTTAAGGGTCTAAAAGACAACTTTTGATCTAGGGTTTCAAACTGAGGTTTCTTGGTTCTAAATGATTCCTTACTATCTAACTTGAAGATAGACAGTAAGTACGCCCGATTTGGACTTCAAATGGTTAAGTTATGACCAAAATGAGGCCAAGGGTATTTTGGTCATTTTTCCTAATTTCCAGTGTTCAGATCCTAAATATTATTTTAGTTTATCAGTGACATTGAAATTCTAAACTAGTTAGCATCTTGAATTTTTAAATTTGGAGTTGATTTGATTAAGTTATTGTAATTTTTCACTAAGAGTTCTAGGATTGATTTTCTGTCCTGATGTCCAAATGAGAAAACTAATACTACTACAGTGATGGGGCCGCTCTTCTGAGCATTTTAAGACCCATATTGATTATATTCTGACAATTAGGTCAAAAGTTACGGGGTCCTAAAGAGGTCATAAAATGCTACCTCATTATATGTACCCCGAAATTAATTTTTACATTACGTCATTTGATTTTATTTATCTTTCTGAGTATTTTGAGACCTATATTGGCTATATTTGGATCATCCTACAAAAAGTTATTAAACTTTTAAGTTTTACTATTCAAAAATACAATTTGTATTATTTTACTATTTATTTATTTAAATTAAATTAATTTACTATTCATTCCTAAGGATATATATATATATATATATATCACAAATTATTGATTCTTAATTAATCTATCATTAATTAGGGCTTAATTATTAATTAACATTAATTAATCCATTAATTAATTTAATTATATATTATTTTACTGTTAAAAAGTAATTAATTATTAATTACTATTTACTTAGTCTTAATTATCTGCTAATTATCTGTTAAGAATAATTAATTACAATTACTATTTAATAGTAATTAATTATTCTAATTACTATTAAGATTTAATTAATATTAAAATAATCTTAATTAACCTCTAATTACTAATTACAGGTAATTAATTATAACGTTACTGTTTAAAAGTCATTAGCACTAATTATAATTAATTAATAGCTAATTGTAATTAATTAAGAGTTAACATAATTAATTTATTAAATTATCTGACAGTACACCCACCTATGACATGTGGCAGCTTCTGATTGGACGCTGCATTGTGTGTGGGGCCCAATATACACGTGGCATGCACGGTGGCTGCCACGTGGCCCTGTGGGCCCCACTGGGAATCCGAAGAGTCTCGGACAACCAGACAGTGGGTCCCACTTGACACGTGGCATGCCCAAAGGCTGCCATGTGTCACTGTCGGCCCCACAGTGGAAGCCAAAGAGCCGCGGAGGCTCGGGCAGTGCCCCCCCCCCCACTTGACACGTGGCATGCCCAGAGGCTGCTACGTGGCGCTGTGGGCCCCCACCTGACACGTGGCGCGCTGGGTGGCTTCCACGTGGCGCAGTGGCCCCACGGCCGAAGTTGAAGGGGCGCGAACTCGGTCTGTGGGCACCACATGACATGTGGCGGGCTACTATGGCTCCACGTGGCGCTGTGGGCCCCACTTGGCTTACGCGGACCCGGCCGAGGTCGGGCTGGGCTCGGGTCGACCCGGCCCGGCCCGGACTTCATCTCCCTCGCGGAGCGGTCCTGAGGGCGCCGGGCTAGGGCACGGCTTTTGCCGGCCTTCCCGGCGCCGGACCACCTCGGCCCGCACAGCCGATGGTGGCCCACGTGGGGGCCTACACGTCGGTGGGCAGACCTTCGCCGGAGGTGGCCGGAGTCGCCGGCAATCGCCAACCCTAGGTCTAGAGTTACGGGTTTAACTGATTCTATTGTGGATCGATCGGTGAATTCGATCGATCCAGTTGGGCTAGCCTAAATCGGAGCCGATGGATCATCAATCGGGCGTTCGGGATAGCATTTCGAATTCAAAATTGCACTTATTGTAGACGTAATGAGGGAGATCGGAGGTACCTGAACGGACGGTCGGCGGTTCGGGATGGCTCGGCTTGGGTCGGGGTCGATTTGGGCTCCAGTTTTGCAAACTCCGGAGCCCAGAGCTCGGCCGAGGCCTTATAGGACCTCAGGCGACCTCAACGAGGCCGGGGAGGCACCGGATTGGCCCGGAGGGGCGACAGAGCGCCGCGTGGCGTCGGGGACGGAGAAGCAAAGGAGGAAGGCTCCGTAGCCGTTGGTTGGATCTGGATCGGATCCAACGGCTGCGATGGCGCCGTCTGATCAGACGGCACCGTTAGCTACAGTTGACGACAAGGTTAAATAGTTAACGGCGCCGTTAAGTAATTAATTAAATAATATATATATATATATATATATATATATATATATATATTTTTTTTCAAAATTTCAAATATATTTTTCCTAGCTATTTGAGAGGTGAGGAATGCAACGATGAGGTCGGATTTTCGATCCGACGAGTATTTTGATTTCTCGATTTCCGAGGCATTTAAATATTATTAAAATATTCGTCGAATTTTCGACGACTTCCGATTGACACGAAAATATCACCCCTAGCCAATTTGGGGTCAACGAACGCGATGGCGAGATCCATTTTTCGATCGGGGGTCAATTTAAATAGGTCAAATTTTAGGGTTTCTAGATTTTCTAGAAATCAGAATTTGATCCATTTGACTCCTAATTTGGACTAGGTCTTAGAGGTTGACTCTGATTTACCTTATTAGCACTTATAATTACATTTAAGACTAAGATTAGCCCTAATTGATTAAGGTAACAACCTGGATTATTACAGACTCCCCCACTCAAGAACGATGTCATCCTCGACATCACTCAAGTGAAAACTAAAAGCAGAATTAAGCATGACTAGAATTGAAATGAAAGTTTTAGGATGCTAGGAAATGGAATTACCTGGATTCTCGAAGAGTATAAGATATTTGGATTACATGTTAGACTCCTTTTCCCAAGTGGCTTCATTGCGTGAATGATTCTTCGATTGAACTTTGATTATATCGATGGCACGAGTTCTAAGTTGCTTGCGATCGGACACTAAGATTTGAATTGGTTCCTCGGCATAAGACAGATCAGGCTGGATCTGGATTTCAAGGAATTGCACGAGGTGAGACGGGTCCCGGAGACACTTCCTTAGGGACGATATGTGAAACACGTTGTGCACTGCGGTGAAATCCATTGGCAATTCTAGTTGGTAGGCGGCTGACCCAATTTTCTTCAAGATTTTGAATGATCCAACATACCTTGGGCTGAGCTTGCCTGCAACCTCGAAACGATAGACTCCGTTCATGGGGCTGACCTTTAGGTAGACAGAGTCTCCTTTCTGAAACTCCAAGGGGCGGCGATGGAGGTCATGATACTTGCTCTGCCTATCCTAGGCTGTTCGGATCCTTTGTTGTATGAGGTTTATCTTCTTGTTTGTCTCCTCTACTAGCTCAGAGCCATACAAATGAACATCCCCTGTCTCTGCCCAAGCCATTGGTGTAGAGCACTTCCTACCATAAAGTGCTTCATATGGAGCCATCTTGATGCTAGCTTGGAAGCTGTTATTGTAAGCGAATTCTACCAAGGGAAGGTGATCTTCCCAAGACCCAGCAAAGTCTAAAATGCAGAGGCTGAGTAATTCCTCTAGAACCTAATTTACTCTCTCTATTTGCCCATCTGTTTGGGGGTGGAAAGCTGTGCTCATGGCTAGCATGGTGCCTAGGTCCTGATGAATGGCCTGCCAAAATTTTGATATGAATCAACTATCTCTATCTGATACAATAGTTTTTGGGATACCATAAAGCCGAACTATTTCCTTGATATAGATTTTGGCAAGTCTCTCAACTGAGTCAGTTTGTCGGACAGGGATGAAATGCGCAGACTTAGTCAACTGATCAACTATGATCCAAATAGTATCCACCCCGGATCTCACACGGGGCAGACCCATGACAAAGTTCATCGATATGTCTAACCATTTCCACTCTGGGATCTCCAGTGGGTGTAACAGACCTCCAGGCCTTTGGTGTTCTGCTTTTACTAAGCAACATGTGTGGCACTTAGCCATAAAGTCTGCTACACTCTTCTTCATTCATGGCCACCAGAATGATAATTTCAGATCCTGATACATTTTTATACTTCCTGGGTGCACTTGATATCCCGAGTGGTGACCCTCAACCTGTATTTCGCGTTGCATAGATTTAGGGATCCACAAACGATCTCCTAGGTAGATAACACCCTTCTGAAATCGAAGATCAGTGCGGCGACCACTCTCAATGGCCTGTTTGAAACCCAAGAATTCCTTGTCTTTGGTTTGTGACACAGACACATCCCGGAGGAGTGGTGGGCTCAGGAAGTGTGGAAGTTCGAACGACGATATGCTCGCCACCGTCGGATGCTGACATATGCATTCTTTACGCAAGCTTTCACAAGATAATATATAGGATAGATTATTGTATTTTCCCTTATTGCTATTCTTCTTTTCATGTACTACTTCAAATGATGCATTGGTTAATAAAAGAGATAAGCTATTATAATCTCCTGTTTATGGGTCTAAAAATACATTATTATTAATCCAGATTCTAGTAACCATGAACCCAGGACAGAACGCTTCTCCTACTCCCTCCAGCACCTCATCCAGTGAGGTGAGTGCTTTATTGGAAGCAGTAAAGATGATGGTGGAAGCCCACTAAAGACAAGCAGAATTTCACCATGAGCAGGCCAAGCAGGCTGCCAAAGCTCAAGCTAAACAGGCCAGAAAAGCGGCCAGAGCTCAAACCAAGCAAGCAGAACGAATGGAGCGACTACTCACCGCCCAAATTAACCAAAATCGCGCAGCTCCTGAAAACACCGCAACATCCCACCACACTCATTTTGAGGTAGTCTGCACTATGTGAGCTGGTAGGAGGTCTGTCGACCTCTTGAGGCTGGAATACTTGTGATCCATGACCTGTGGACTCTTCTTGCAGCATGCCACACTTTCAGCTTTGTTAGTGAGATGGACCTTCTCTGGGTGAGAGCCATGGAGGCCCGCTACCATCACCGTGGAGAGGATTTCACCGTCTGACGTGCATATTCAACTGTCTGGAGAGTGCTTAGCTATGGCTGGCCTGTGGTGCAGCACCACACTCGTTTTGAGGCAGGGACCCACCAGTGGCAGCTTGTAGATTTCTCGAAGAGCAGGACCAGCCAGTTGTACCGACTGGAGCGGGAGGGACAGCCCTGGCAGCATGCAGCTTTATGGGATATGGTCTTGGGACCTCATGAGGCCTGCTTTCTCTAGAGACTTTTCAGGGACGCTTCCCGACTAGGTGCTGGCTCACTAGGAAAAGACTTGCTCAATCTCCCGCCTGTGTTTAGGGCTGCAAGTCATATGAGGACAGGGAGTACTTTGTACTTCACTGCAGATATACGTCAACGATTATGGAGACCTTTGTAATTTGGATCTGCTTCCTGCTGTCTTGACTTCTTGGGACCAGTTTGCAGCGCTTTTCTCATCTTCTACCGTGTCCTGCAGTCGCCGGTTTAGCTGCCAGTTGGTTGCTTACACTTTGTACCAGGCCTGGAGGAGCAGGACTGAGTTCTCCCATGGCCGTCAGTTCCCCACTCTTGTGGGTTGTGCTAGCTCGATTCTATCAACCTTGGTCAATGTTGGTCTTCATGACGGGAGCAATTACTGGGGTTCCACGGCCCACCAGGGCCCCTCCACCTCCTCGAGATGGTGCCCCCCGCCCCGTTGGATGAAGGCCAACATTGATGCTTTGTACTTCTTTGGAGAGCCCACAACCTTTGGAGCTGCAGTTGTTCGAGATGCTGAGGGATAGTTCTTGTTTGCTGCCGGTGACATTGTATAGGCCAGATCCCCGCTCTAGGCAAAGGTCCAAGCGGTGACTATTCTACGGCAGGCTCTCACTGCCACCGAGACTGCCTTCGAGGGACTCATTATTGAGGGAGATTGCTTATGTGCAGTTCGAAGACTCCGGCGTTGTAACAACCCAGGTTGTTACCTTAGTCAATTATGACTAATCTTAGTCTTAAGACTAATCATAAGTGCTAATTAGGTCAACTGGAGTCAACCCCTAAGACCTAGTCTAAATCAGGAGTCAAATAGATCAAATACTGATTTCTGTAAAATCCAAAAAATCCCAAAATTTGACCTATTTAAATTGACCTCCAATCGAAAAATGGACTTCGTCATTGCTTATTGACCCCAAATTAACTAGGGGTGAAGTTTTCACGTCGATCGGAAGTCATCGAAAATTCGACGAATATTTTAATAATATTTAAATGCCCCAAAAATCGAGGAATCAAAATACTCATCGGATCGAAAATCCGACCTCACCGTTGCATTCCTCACCCCTCAATTAGCTAGGAAAAACATATTTGAAATTAAAAATATATATATTATTATTTTATTAAGTAACGACGTCGTTACTTAAAAGGCCACGCCGTTAGGGTTCTTAGACGGCGTCGTCGGATCAGACGGCGCCCCCATCTGACCGTCAGATCTTCTATCCGACAGCTACTAGCCGTCTGCCCGATCCAACCATCGGACCGTCCGATTTGGACGGTCCCGATTGCGTCGTCCCAACGCCTCTGCGCGTGGGACACGCATCGCTGCGAAGCCGTGCGGCAGGCCACCGCACGAACCCCCAAACCCTAGCCATCCCAGCCTTCGGCAGGTCCACCCTAAACACCTCAAGAAGCCCCGACGCCTGGACTTGAGGGGTGCGTGCGAATTAAGCAATCGGGGCACTCGGCGTGGTCATCTGCGAACCCTAAGGTACCTCCCTTCAGCCTACGATAGTTAATTTCGCCAATTACATTCAGTATTATTTGATAAAGCTCAATCGGGGTAATCTCACGAATTTCAAGGTTCTAATCACTCAACTCCCTGCACTCGACATACACATAGTTCCATGTTAGGGTTGCATTTTGACGGCTGTTCAGGCCACTTCCGGATGAGCTTCGGCTATGGGGCGGTAGCCTTCGCCCGGCTCTTTGCGCGGCCGTGCGGGCCGACCCTCGACAGGGTTGTTTTGGCCTTCCCCCGACGTGCCCTAGGCGGGTGTGCCGGGTTCGAGTCCGCGCATTGCGGACAAAGGAGGCGAAGAGGTATCGTTGACCCAGGCCGGGTTGAGCCCGGTTCGCTCAAACCCGTGGGCCCCGCCCTGGCCCATCGCAAAAGGTCGCATGTCGCGTGGGCCCCGCTCGCGTACGCGCGTACCAGCGGGTGCGACCCGCGGTCGGCTCGGCTGGCGACGGTGGGACCCGCTCTCGTTCCACTCACGAATCATAGGATGCCTCGTGGCATTCTGTGGGCCCCGCCGCCATAATGACCAGCAGAGGAGTTAATGAATAAATATATATGTATATATATATAAATATATATTTATATATGTATATATATTTATATATGTATATATATTTATGTAAGTATAACTATAATTATAAAGAACAAAACTTTAATTAGATTGTATATAATTATATCTTATATAAATAAATAGGTTCTGTTAATTAGTATTATATGTATATAATTAGTTAATTAATGTTAGTGTATAATATCTATTATATGTTTAAAATAATTAATTAGGTTAATTGATTTTTGATTAATCAAGGTAGTTAATTAGTTTAACAGAATTAATATTAAACACTAACAGAAAAATAAATTAATAAATAATATTAAATTATCAATAAATTAATTAAACTTAAATTAATGATTAGTATCCTAAGTAATATTTAATTAAATTTAATAATGACTAAAAACAGATTTAAGATAGTTAACTAATTAAATTAATACATACAGTAAGTTTATTTTAAATTATAAATACGAATAATAAATAATGCAAATGATATTTTTGAATAGTAATTAAATTAATTAAAAAATTAAATAAAACTTAAAAGTTTAATAACTTTTTGTATGATGGTCTAAATATAGTCAATATAGGTCTCAAAATACTCAGAAAAATAAAAAGAATCAAATAGTATAATGTAAAAATTAATTTTGGGGTACGCATAATGAAGTAGCATTTTATGACCTATTTAAGACCTCATAACTTTTGACTTAGTTGACCAAATATAGTCAATATAGGTCTTAAAATACTCAGGAGAGTGGTCCCATTACTGTGGTAGTATTAGTTTTCCCATTTAGACATCATGACAAAAAGTCAACTCTAGAATTCCCAATTGACTTAGGGAAAATTGACTAAAATGCTCATTGAATTCAAATGACTATAACTTATCAAATCAACTCCAAATTCAAAAATTCAAAATGCTAACTAGTTTATAATTTCAATATCATCAATTAACTGAAATAATATTTAGTATCTGAATTTTAAAAATCTAGAAAATGACCAAAAATACCTCCAATCTTAGTTAGGTCATAACTTGACCATTTGAGGTCTAAATTGGGTTTACTCCCTACCAACACACTCAGTATATTATAGGGAATCTATAGAAACTGAGTTTGCTAAAATTGAACTTCAAACAAAAAAGTTCAGTTTTTATCACCCGTTGATCGACTCGAAATTATCAAATTGCCCCTCAAAATCAAAATGCCCATAACTTAGTTATTTGAGCTCAAAATTCAGTGTTCTTGGACTATATGGAATCCTTGAATAGCCACCAAGAATAAACTGCATAAAAATTTAGTGTTTAGTAGAGTGAAAATTACTGAATTGCCCTTAGGCCAAAAACCTTAATTTGGACCTGTAGGATCCGTCTCTCGTCCGAATCGGGCGTACTTACTGTCTATCTCCAAGTTAGATAGTAAGGAATCATTTGGAACTAATAAAATTCAATTTGAACCCTTAAAATAAAAGTTGACTTTTTAGGCCCTTAAATAGGAGCAAAACGATCATTTTGTCCAAAAGTTAAGTTAAGTACCGTTAAACCTTAAATAATCTTTTAATTCACTAAAATCAACATCAGAATTATATTGGAACCAGTTAAGTGAATAAAACCAATAATTAGGTCCATTCGTTGAATACTTGAAAATCATTCTAAGTCTCTTCTTAGGATCTTTAACACTACACCTTAAGGTACCTTCCTGAGATTAGGACTAGATCATAGGTTTGATTTTATTCATTGAAAAATGGGATTTTTCAATGAATGAATCCTTGGTTTTATTAGTTTCTAGACTTTTCTTTTATTTTATAACTTATTTTGATTATTTTATCTTTTAACTTTAGTTTTAGGATAGGAGATTCATCCTTTTAAGTCTGATTACTTAATAGGATTTATCTTAATAAGTAGATCACTATTAGAATGTGTAACAGCCCAAACTCTTAAGCACCAAGGTATTATCCTCTTTGGCCAGAAAGGCCTCACGGTTTTGCCCTCATAATATAACTTCCCAGTAGGTCACCCATTCTCAAAGTGCTCCCACATGAGCACGCTTAACTTTCGAGTTCTTATCAGGAACTCTACTGTTATCTGAAAAGGCACCTCGATGTTTAAGAGTTTCACTTATTACTACTTAAGCGGGTCATCACAATCTACCCAACTTAAGTAACTGACGTCCTCATCAGTATCCACACACAAGTCTAAGAACCATCCATTGGGTAGATAGGACTAGAGGTGACCCCTACAGGCGCAAGAGATACCCACAACCATGTAGCACCTTAACCATCATGGGTTCAAGAGGTTGCTCACATGAAGTAATACTTTGCCCTGTATGGCACATAACTCCTATCTGACACCCTATTGTTTGCTCTGATACCATTTGTAACAGCCCAAACTCTTAAGCACCAAGGTATTATCCGCTTTGACCAGAAAGGCCTCACGGTTTTGCCTTAATAGGATTTATCTTAATAAGTAGATCACTATTAGAATGTGTAACAGTCCAAACTCTTAAGCACCAAAGTATTATCCTCTTTGGCCAGAAAGGCCTCACAATTTTGCCCTCAGAATATAATTCCCAGTAGGTCACCCATCCTGGGAGTGCTCCCACATGAGAACGCTTAATTTTGGAGTTTATCAGGAACTCTACCGTTATCTGAAAAAGCACCTCGATGTTTAAGAGTTTCACTTATTACTACTTTAGCGGGTCATCACAATCTCCCCAACTTAAGTAACTGACATCCTCGTCAGTATCCACACACACATCCAAGAACCATCCATTGGATAGATAGGACTATAGGTGACCCCTACAAGCGCAAGAGATACCCACAACCATATAGCACCTTAACCATCATGGGTTCAAGAGGCTGCTCACATGAAGTAGTACTTTGCCCTGTATGGCACATAGCTCATATCTGACACCCTATGGTTTGCTCTGATACCATTTATAATAGCCCAAACTCTTAAGCACCAAGGTATTGTCCGCTTTGGCCAGAAAGGCCTCACGGTTTTTCCCTCAGAATATAACTTCCCAGTATGTTACCCATCCTGGGAGTGCTCCCACATGAGCATGCTTAACTTTGGAGTTCTTATTAGGAACTCCACCATTATCTGAAAAGGCGCCTCGATGTTTAAGAGTTTCACTTATTACTACTTAAGCGGGTCATCACAGAATGAAACCTAGAACTTAGGCCTTATCCTTTTGTGATTATGTGATTAAACCTAAATCTCGTAGTATTTAATCCATAATTTATAGGTTTAGAAGATCTTGATCAGATCTTAGATAGAACATCTAAATTTACAAAATTAGGATGTATGATTTATTGATTTAACTCATAGTCGTCTATCTGATTGAACTAGATTAGAACATGATCAGTTCTAATCATTTTTAACTTATAAGGACGAGTTTTTAAGTTACACTCAATAGTAAGAAAATGGTGATCCTGAACTTGTGTAACTTGGAATAATTAGAATTGTTAAGTAGAAAATAAATAATATCACCATGTTTAGCAGAGTCTCTTGCTACGCATTCCTTGTATTTTTGTGCCTTAACTCCTTGAGCATATTATATAAGATCTTTGATGCATGAATAAAATGTTAGGAAAATATGGAGACTCCTTAGATTTCTTGTGAAAGTATTAAAGTGTTTAATTAAAGATAATTTTTCCTTGCCCAAAGGTTGGAGCCACTGAAAATTTCGTTGGTAGTCAAGGCCAGGCTATAATGGATTTTGAAGCTGAAGATCAGCAAGTTAACCAATTTGAAGGATTACTAATAGTTCGTTTATTTGGACGGCAGATCCCAATTGTTATACTTGAAAATCAGCTCAAGTTGAGATGGGAAAGATTTGGTAATTTCTCTATCCATATACTTCGACCCGATTGCCTTTTAACTAAGTTTGAAAATCAGAATGCAAAAATTGAAATCTTGGAAAATGGTCCATGGTTAGTGGGAGGTCAAGTACTTGGTCTTGCGGATTTGGTCCCAGACTTTACTCCGGATATGAAGGTGGGCTTCACCACTCCACTTTGGATCTACCTCCCGGAACTGCCCATCAACCTTTGGCACGAGATCAACCTCACTCGAATTGCAGCATTGATTGGAACACCCCTTTTTAGACGGCCCAACCTCAAAATGTGAAAGATTTGAATTTGCGCGGATGTGCGTTCAGGTGGATCTATCTTCACCCCTCAAGCATACCGTTCAAATTGAAAGCAGGAAAGGTATTTTTTCTCAGCGCGTTTTGTATGAAGGCATCTCGATTTTTTGTAACTCTTATTGTTTAGTGGGGCACAGAGCTGAGAACTGTCCCACATTCATTCCTTCGCAGCCTAGTGCGGCTTCTGTATCAGCCACCATTACCTCCACAATCCCAACTCCACCCATACCCAAACCCGTCCCCACTCCTACCACTCTTAATACCACCCTCATTTCCACTCCCACCACCTCCATTTCCCCCGCTACCTACAACAATAAGGATACTGATTGGATCCTTGTGCAATGCCGCAAACCAAAAAAATCTCAGCCACCCTTGAGGAGGAGGGGTCACCCACCACTTCGCTATCCCTCTGTCTCGGCCTGACTACCCCACTCCATGGTGGTTGGACCGATAGATGATCGCTTCCAGCCCACAGTGAGCCCCGTGCCCCGATGGAAGGTTGTGTCAGACCCTGCCCCTCGGTCTCCCAACCCCGTCAGAGTAGGATCTCCCTCTACATCTAGACCACAGGTGGGCTCTAGCTCTGCCAGAGCCCAATGAAAGGCATCCTTACGTGGAATTTCGTGGCATGCGAAAGCTATCGACACGCCACCACCTTCCGTTGCTCATCTCGGAGCGTCGTCCAGGACTTGTCGCCTTACTTGAGACACTGGTGGTGGAGTTCAGTCGTCGCGATGTGGATCACCTTTTTGGACGTCACTGGAGCTTTTCTACTCAGCCCTCTTCAGGTCGATCAGGAGGCATCATTCTTGCTTGGCGGGAGGAGTTTGTGTAGTGCAAGGTTCACCACTCCAGTAGCCAGGTGATCCTCTCCACCGTCACCTTGCGGTCCGGTACCTGTTTCCAGTTCGGCGCTGTCTACGCATCCACTGACCTGCACACAAGACGGGAGCTGTGGCAAGTGATTCTAGTGGCTCGGGTGGAGGGCTGCCCTCTTGTTCTTGGCGGGGACTTTAACTGCGTTCTCTCTCAGGCAGAGAAGCATGGTGGGAAGTCGTTCAGAGTCTCTACTACGCATATGAACTTTCAGGAGATACTTGATGCATGCCACCTCCACGACCTGGGATTTGTTGGGGCCACCTTATACGTGGAACAACAATAGGTCTGGAGGCCACCGCATCTGGGAGCACTTGGATCGGTTCTTGCTCAGCACGGAGGCGCTGGACTTCCTTCTAGGAGCAGTCGTCCATCACCTTCCTCAGGTAGCTTTTGATCACTGCCCTATCTTCTTGACTAACGCGTGTCTCAGGTTCTAGGGTACCGGCGCACGGTACAATTTCTAGGATGCTTGGCTACAGTACTCGGAGGCCTTCTCTGTGGTGGAGAGGAGTTGGGGGCATCCATCTTGCGGCTCGCCATCCTCTATCCTCAACCACAATATGGTCCACACGCTCCAGGCGCTATGGAGGTGGGGACGGGATACACTCCTGGACCTGAGGAGGAGGGAGACGGAGCTCACGATGACCTTGGCCCAACTCCAAATGGAGGACATGACCATTGTTAGAGGTGGCGACCCAGAGCTTATTCTGCTGCTCCGGGTGTAACAACCCATTGTTACCCAGCTTAATTTTAGCATAATCATAACATAATTATCATTCCATTAAGTTCACCGAGTCATTAGAACCAAACCCTGGAGGTTTGGAGCAATTCAGAGTTCAATCCAAATTTTTGGATTATTTTAATATTTATTTAATTAGAAAATTGATGTATTTATTTTGACCTCAAAATTGAAATCCGACTTCGCTGTTGTGATCGTTACCCCCAGATTAGCTATGGGTGATATTTTAGATGCATTTGGAAGTCGTCGAATTTTCGTGAATATTTTAATATAATTAAATGCGCCGAAAATAGAATAATTAAACAATCGTCGGAATCAAATTCCGACTTCCCCGTTGAATTTCTCACCCTCAAATTAGCTATGGGTAAATTTTTGAGAATTTTCGGAGTATATTTCAAAAATTTGAATTTTTAAATAAATAAGGAAAATAAATAAGCAATAATTGGATCCCCAAATTGTAATTTTCCCTTATTTTTATTGATTGCTGTCAGCCCATTACCATTTTCGGTGCCTCCATGCCTTGAGCTGCCAAATGATGACCTCCTACCCCTATGCTCATGATGGCCTAGCCCCCTACTACCTCTCACTCTCTTCTTTTAAGAAGGAGCTCAAGCTCCTTCTTCATCCCCTTTGCAAAATAGTTGAGCTCCTCCTCCATTCCTCCCTTCTTCCTCTATTTTTGGGTGCTTGCTGAAGGAGAAGAAGTGCAACTCTCCACCTCCAAAATTCTTGAAGAAAGCAAAGGTTCCTCTTCTTCTTCTCCTTCCAAGGGCAAAAGGGTACTCGTTTGCTCCTCTCATTTTTGCCTTCTACATATTGTTATTATGCTAGAATACAGTCTTGGAAGTCCATATGCATGAATGAAAGCCATTAAGGCTCTTATAAGCTTCAAAGGAATATGCTCTATTTTTATCTATTTCGTATATCTATCATTCATCTACATTTTTAGTAAAGCTAGGATGCTTCGTTTGTGTCGATTTTGATGTCGATGGAAAGGTATCGGAAATACCTTTCTATTGATATATGGCACCACTCATGAAATACTCTAAATTTGGAGTATTAAACTCAAAAAAAGGGCCTCATGGGTTTCGCACCTGGCGAAATCACCGTCTGCTGCGCTGCAGCGACATTTCAGCAGGAACTTAGGGAAAATATTAATAAAATTAAATGAATAGTAGAATTGCAAAATGAACCGCTACAGTGCGTTGTAGCGCGCTGCAGCAGTCTGCAGCGACATTTTGGCGGAAACTTATATAAACATATAATCGAGTAATTGAACAGTAAAAATCGCAAAATAGACCGCTCCAGTGCGCTGTAGCGCGCTGCAGCGGAAATATTTTTGGAACCTTAGAAACTATGAAAAATAAATTAATTGAACAGTGATTTTCTCAAATAGAACCGCTGCCGCACGCCATAGCGCGCCGCAGCGGGCTGTAGCGGATCACAGCGCGCTGCCGCGCGAAAAGCGCTACAGCGCTGTGCCGCGCGAAAAGCACGCTCCAGCGCGCTGCAGCGCCCAAACTTGCAAATTTTCCCAGAATTTCCAGAAAACTGCCCAGTTTTGACTGAAATGGCCAAAACTTCATTGTTTTGATATTTTAAAACTTTCATTTTGTACAAGGCCTGGAGGAGCATGACTGAGTTCTCCCATGGCCGTCAGTTCCCCACTCCTGAGGGTTGTGCTAGCTCGATTCTGTCAGCCTTGGTCAGTGCTGGTATTCATGACGGGAGCAATTACTGGGGTTCCACGGCCCACCAAGGCCCCTCCACCTCCTCGAGATGGTGCCCCCCCCCCCCCCATTGGCTGAAGGCCAACATTGACGCTTCGTACTTCTTTGGAGAGCCCGCAGCTTTCGGAGCTACAGTTGTACGGGATGCTGAGGGACAGTTCTTGTCTGCTGCTGGTGACATTGTACAGGCCAGATCCCCGCTACAGGCAGAGGTCCAGGCAGTGACTATTCTACGGCAGGCTCTCACGGCCACCGAGACTGACTTCGAGGGACTCATTATTGAGGGAGATTGCCTACGCGCAATTCGGAGACTCTGACGTCTCTGGGAGATGACCCTACGGCCACGGGGCGCTGACAGACATGCGGACCCCTTTCTTTTCTGCTCGAGATCCCCCGTGTCATCTTTGCTTACCGATCGTGCAGTGCAAATTGGGTAGTAGATTTTTGTACCTTTTTTGCCCGTCAGAGTATTTTTTATTTTGATAAGAGCGCTGTGCTCCTCAGGAGGCTTTTGGACCTCCTGGCAGAGGATACCGTGAAGTTTGATCCCGGTTGAGCTATTGTATTTTTGATTGATTATATATATGCATGAGCTACGACCGATTTTCATGGAACCAAAGACTTTGGAAATGAGGAGGAGGAAGGATGGGAAGGATGGAGCCAAAATGGAGGAAGGAAAGATGGGAAGGAGGATTTCATCCCTCCTTCCCTTTCTCAGCATGGATCGGATGGTGATGGTGGTCTCTTTGTTGATGAGAAAGGCTGTGTGGTTGAAGAAGGTGCTTGTATTGGAAAGGAAGAATCCTTGGCTGTAGGTGAATCTTCTACGGGTGGACTCTCCACTTTGCTTGGAACGGCCTTAGCTGCACCTCGTCGTGACCCATTTGGTCGCTTTGCAAAGGTGAAACTCAAATCTGGTCTTGCATCAAGGACGGACGACCCCACTGCTTCAAGGACGGACGACTCTCTTGTATCAAGGGCGGGCGTTTCTATTGCATCAAGGACGGATGACTCGGCCGGTGGTTCATCGATCCTCATTGCGCCGGCTGCTCCTTCAAGCGAAGGACAATCCTTGCTGCTCTCTGCATGGAGCTGTAGCTGATAATCTGAATGGAACTGTAGCAAACGAAATTGATATTTCGAAAATGGTTGTAGAGCAATCAAATGGTAATCAAAGTTTGGGAGTGCCTTTCTCAACCAATCCTTTAAGTCAAGGTACAAATCAATTATATTCTTTCGTGAATGCTGTGATTAAGTGTGGTAGTGGATCGAATGTGCCAAATGCTATCCAACCCAGGAGCATGATATGCTATTATAGCGACGACAAGGGATAAATGTGCGGTGGCAGCTGCTCCAACCCATGATGACGAACTTGAAATTCCAGCAAGAACTATGGTAGATACAGCCTCAGGAAATGATGACTTCACACCCACCATGAAAGTGGGTTTCTCAACTACATTATGGGTGCGCTTGCCGGAACTTCCTATCAGCTTATGACATGAGACTAACCTCACTAGGATTGCTGCAATGATCGGCAAGCCACTATATATTGATAGCACAAAATGAGATGGGGGGGGTGCAGCTAGTGGAGTGGCCGAAATACGGGAGGGCCCCTACGCTGTAGGGCAACCTCGACCAACAGTCCGAACCGTAAGCATCTCATGCGCCACCGACGGTCTGCCGCCGCGGCGCATTGGCCCGCCCAGGAGATTCCCCGCATCGGGAGATCAGATTGGTCGATGATCGATGGCGCGCAACGAGCTCCCGCGAGCCACAGAGTGGAGCCGCGAACGCGAGCGGGCGGGGGCGCAGCGGCGGCGGCCGCGAGCGAAGCACGCCGGGGGAACCGGAGAAACCGGGGCAGCTCACGGCGGGCCGCCGCGGACCGGGGGGACGGCGCCACAGCGGCCGCGGATCGCCCGCCCCAAGATTGCCCCAAGTTGCCCCAAGTGCCCACGTGCCCCCCCCCCCCCCCCCCCCGTGCGTGCGGGGCGCAGGCGGGCGTGCGCGCGGGGGGTGGGGGGAAGATGAGCTACCCGGCCGCATCCTGCAAAATCAAAATGGCATAATCACCCCGGGGTGCGGCACGAGCCAGCAAAGAGCGCGCCCCGGTTCGTCTGCGGGGCAACCAGCCGCGGGCGGGAGCTCCGGCGCCGCGACCTCTCGCAGAGCGCCGTGCGGTCGACGGATCCCGGGACCGCTCCGGCATGAGGATCCGAGCACGGGATCGCACGGATGCCATCGCGGGGATCGCCGCGCCGCGGAGCAAGCTCCGGAGATCCGCGAGCTCGAGACCCGGGCGGGCC